>CM060833.1:120197500-120622500 GCA_030762175.1 Metallyticus violacea
TTGTTTAAGCTTGACTATAGAAAAGATGAAACCAAAGCCCATCAACCTCACAGAACTCAAACAAGCACTATACAGCCTGAAAATGGGGAAAAACTGTGGGATTGATGAAGCATTTCTTAATTTCATTAAAAATATTGGAAACAACATATCAAAGGTTCTATTAGATGCTATCAAAGAAACCTGAAAAATGGGTACACCAGATACTTAGAGAAAGGCTGAAGTAATTCCAATACATAAGCAAGGGAAGGACCCCAGTCAAGTTAAGAATTAGAGACCAATTAGCCTCCCTTCAGAACAAAGAGAATGGTCAACCACTGACTACAAGTCTTCCTGGAAACGTATAACGTAATTAGAGATGAACAAGCCGGCTTCCAAAAATATATGTCAACTACAACCCAAATTATAGTTCACACAATATATTAAAGATGGCTTCCATAGGAAAATGTCCACATTAGTCTGTTTTGTCATTTTCCAGAGAGCCTATGTTACAGTCAGCCAAAACATATTGATAAATAAACTCATTGATTTAAATATTACTGGGAATATGTTGCGCTGACTAACCAGCTTCTTCGGCCAGAGGTTTGTGAAGGTTAGATACAACTTACAGGGACCAATGCTGAGTGGTACTCTTTTCAATATTATGATAAACAGCCTAATGACATAGTTAAAGTGCATCTCACGAATAGAAGTCCTGTGCCATGCTGATGACATTAAAATATGGGTCACTAGCAGTAATGTTAAAACAATGGAGATTACCCCTCAACTTGGCCATTGATACCTTAAAGCAGTAGTGCCTGGAAAATGACATTGTCAGCAAAGACCAACTAAGAATCATACCATAAACCTTGAATATGGTGGATCCGAAATTACCCTGCTACCAATAACAAAATACCTCACAATGCAACTGGATAGCAAACTTAACTGGAAACATCACATAGATTCGGTTTTCACTAAAGCAACTAAGAGACTATGCATCCTAAAAATGTTAGCAGGGTCTGGATGGGGAGTAACTTAGGATGTCTTGACAAACAGATATAAGATAACAATTGAATATGGAAGTGAGGCTTTCAGTACAGCCAGGAAAACCACAATGAGAAAGCTGAACACTGCCCAAAACAATGCTCTGAGAATATGTTGTAGCACTGAGAAATCTACACTAGTACCTGCTCTCCTTAAATTCTGTGAAAGATGCCATACAACAGCTGATAATTTCTGGAAGCAATATAGACTGGCTACTTCAACATTAAAAACACAGAATACGCCAATAACACGCCAAAGCACTCTTTACGAAGTATAACATTGATCCAGAGGAGCTCCAATGCTTCCAAAACTCAAATTTTACTCAGAGAAAGAACTGCCACCATTTTCAATTAATATCCCTGGGATTGATAAACCCAAGACAGATACAGCTCCATAACTCCTGAAAGTACAACACTCGAAATGAGAGCTACATTACATCCTGCACCAGAATGGCTACATGTTTATACAGATGGCTCAGCTATTGATGAATGCATGGCACAAGATTTTTCTCGTCCATTGGCAGGGGAGCCTTCTCTGTGGGAAGAATGAGAACTAACTTTGATGGCAAAGTAGCAGCCATTAGTGAAATGGCCAATACACTGATTTCTCTGAATATCAAACAAAAGGTAGTCTTGCTGTCTGAATCCACCTCTGCACTCCAAGTATTGTGCTCCCCAGAGCTGCAACAAGATGATGATTTAGTAATTCAATGTAAAGAAAGACTACTGAGACTGCAAGCATTAACTGAGATTCACTTACAATGGGTCCCTGGTCACTGTAACATCACTGGAAATAAAGAAACTGACAAATTGGCGAAGGAAGAATGCATTATGAATCAACCTTCTTCCCCTTCTACCTACGCCATTATATACTATGTAATTTCAAGCAGTATAAAGAAAGCCATCTCGGACTCGTGGAGGGCAGCAGCAATTGATAAAAAATGGGAACTGATTATATTAAAACCTATCCCCAACAATTTTCCCTGCAAAGTGGCCATGGCCACAGCCACAACTACCTACAAAAACATTTTCACAGAATCAGCTTAGTTGACTCTCTGATCGGCCCCCTCTGCTCAAAAGAGGAAGGAGCGGCTGATCATCTTTTACACTGTACAGCACTTCAGAGTGACTCAAGAGAAGACTCATTAGAAGGATGAGCATGGGTGTAATGGATTGCATGGCGTCAAATGGCTGACTAGCCAAGAACAGGCATTGGCTGAAGAAGAAGAAGAATTCACAATGATTGCAGAACCATCATCAGCATATCATGTCATCCAGTGTCATTGCCACATCTGCACCTGGTCTCCTTAATCGACACCTATGCCAATTTAAAAAAAAAAAGGAAAGCCTAATCCAACAGTTGTAAACAATATAAGCCTGAAAAATAAATGCATGAACCAGAAGAACAAAGTTACACATATAAATTAATATGAGAAATATAAGTTTCTATTGAAAGTTTGACTTATGACTTATAAGTTTCTGTTGTAAATTTGGCTTAAAATAAAGCTTATTTTATCACAGTCACTTGTAGAGTTGCAAAATGTAAAAGTGGATATTGAATATTTGTGTACCCCAACACTAATATATCTGCACTGTAACATGTGTGTGTGTGTTTTTCTGTCTCTTTCTCTGAAACACACTAATGGCTGTGTGGTAAAATGTGTTTGTTTTTCTGAAAGTAGATGATATCTGCACACAAAGAAAAAAGAAAAAAAAGTAGAATATCCTCCTTGTAATATATTAATATAAGCCCACGTGCACAAGACACTGTGCACAGTAGCTAAGCCCACTGTGCACTACAGTGAAGCCAATTATCTGCAAAATAACAAAATTCAAAAGGAACACAACTTATCAATTGTCTATTCATCCAACTCAATAAAACACATATATACCTAAAAAATTTAAGGGTGCTTGCAACTCATGATATCCCCTCTTTCATCTCCAACAGGGACCTGTCTTCTTCTCTGTAGAGCTAAAAACACAAGCTGCACCCTTCAGCAGCACACCCAACACATTCTCCAGAGATGTCACAACCACAGTGAAAAACTGGAACAAAAAGCTGCACCACTTGGCTGCTTCAGCAACATATGCAGCATATCCAGGGACATTATAGCCACACTGAAGAGCTAAAGTAATTAATTCATCACACAATCAAACAACTTCATTCACCCTTTCTTATTTACCACTGTGAAAATTCTTTAAAAAAAAAAATAATAATTCATATCTGAGCAAGCAATTCAAAAAACATTCAAAACATTAACATTTAAGTATGAATATAAAAATCTAATATAATAAATCACTACAATGTATATAAATCAACTGGATCAGTATGAACACCTGGGAAAGAAATACAAAAATTATCACTACTAAACTGACAAAGAAAAGTTTTTAATACTTAATTGTTTATGAGAGCTTAAAATGAATATGCAGTAGGTCATCAATCAAGAAAGAACTCTTTAATATATTATACAATTAATGTGAAAATTAAATTCACCCATAACAGAGCCATAAATCTGTAATCAGTCATAATACCAAGAAATGTGGCCATTCTTCAATGCCACAACAGAAAACCTTATGATGATGTGATCAATAGCATTTAACATTTTGAAAAATCTATAAATGACCTCTCATCTGTGTAGCTGTTCAAAATCATATATGGAATCAAATAATAGATCATAAAAATTAGCCATGAATTATGAATATAAAAGTGTATCATTGAATGTAAATCATTGCAGCTCATATGGACCTACTAGGCTGTAATATGGCTAGAGTTGTGACACATGTATAGAATTGTTGAGCTAGAGGCATATAAGGTCATTGAACAAAATGTGTAACAGGGGTAATTTTGTACCACAATTTTAAATGGTCCAAAATATTTATGAAGTAATTTGATACTTTTCCCCTTCCTGCAAACTGGAGTAAAAACCTTGACATGTTGCTCAACAGTAAATTAAAACATCTCTTGTAAATTGCATCATAATGAGGCTTTTGTTTAGTTTGCTGTTGATTGGTATTACTGACGGCAATCTCATGGACTATTACCTGGAGAATTTTTCTGGCAAATAAATCACAGTAAGTGGATTGCAACTGAACTTGGCTAGGTAGCTAGTTCATAACCATACAACAAAAAGAATGGGGAATAGTGGTATGTTTAACTGAAGAATTATAGAAATGTACTACATAAGGCAAAATGGAATCCCAATTCTTTTGATTGGAATGTACAAAAAAGCTCAACATGTTCAGGAGTTGAAATGTTCAGTTAAACCAAGGATTCCCAACCTGTGTGCTGCAACAGGGTGCTACAAGATCTTTTGGGAATAAACAAAAATATAATAGTAATTACTTTAAACATTAAATTACAGTATATAAATTACTGGATTGGATGATGATAAAGAGGAGAATGTGTCATAAGTTGGATTAAGTCTCATCTCAGGTGTCCAACCCATGGATTAATAAGAAGAGACAGCCTCATAAATTCAACAGTTTTATTTTATGTAGTTTTGGAAATTTTTCTTGTTGGAAAAATAGTAATATCGTACATGAGGATCAAGACCAGCGTTATCAGAACATCCAAAAACAAAACATGCTGGAATATTGATTACATTTAAAATTATATTGTACAATAATATAAAGAATAACTAGGCTTCAAAATGTTGAAAACATGGCAACAATAAAATCACTCATACCATGTGACACAAAGACAATCAAATCCAAAACAATAAATAGATTGCTTAGCCTTGGGGACAATATGCATGTTTCATTGTCCACTGCTAGACCTGATATTAAACATTTGTGTTCTCAGCACTCAGCATCAATCATATATTTCACGTTAATAAGCCTATATTATTTCAATGAATTACAATTGCATTGCAGTTCTCTGCTTTTGAAATTGTATTTTTTAATTAAATAATCCATAGTGTTTATTAAACATTTGTTTAGTATACTTTTTCAAATGGCAGGCCTAAATTATATGTTAATTTATAATTAAAAAGGAACTGTACGCTTATGTTTGTCATGGAGTGTTTATTGAAACATAACACACAAATAAATGTGTGTGTGTGTGTGTGTATATATATATATATATATATATATATATATATATATATATATTTCCCTAATATCTAGAGTAAATTGATGTAATAAGATAATAAAAATAATTCAAAAATTAATTAAATTAAACCAAAAATAAATGTACTAAAACTACTTTCGAATTTAATATCCCAAAATTAACAAAATAACTGGGAGCCAGTAAGAATCATAGCTGGTATTGTGTATTAATTTTATTATATTACTATCATACTAACCACTGGTTACCAGCAGTATGTACTGGTATCCAGTACTTTTTTACTTTAATTTCTTTAACGTTTATACTCACCATTTAAACATTACACTGATTATTCTTTCAAATCTCTTAAACTCATTTCACATCTTACTAATCACCTTCTCTTAACAACTTAAATTATTTCACTTAAAGTTCATTTTCACCTTATCTTTAAACTTTTAATCTTTCCTACTCATTTAATTTGTTTATGCTAACATTTTAACTCGTTAAACATTAACATTTAAGAGAAATTGAGTCGAAATAGTAACATACACACCACTAAAATTGAATTAAATGGAAGACTAGTTTCGGGAGCCATCGCTCCTATCATCAGTTCCTGGTCGACTGCCGGCCTCGTTGTTTGTGATAGATCGATTCGTCTCTGATGGAGGTTTGATGAACTTTTGTATTAGTACATCACTTGGCGGGATTTCGAAATTAAAAACTTTCTCCGTATTCTTCCAAATGTAGATATTTTCCCAGACTGTAAGTTCAGTTTTTCCTTTAATATATTTAAGTAATTTTGGGTTTTTATTAATGTTATGTTGTTCTTTCCAAAAGTGCCAGGCTACCGCCGATTTTTCTTCTTGTTTTTGATTTATATTCCTAATGTGTTCTTTGGCTCTTGTTTTTATGTTTCTTTTGGTCTTTCCAATATAAACTTTATCACAATCGTTAAACATTCGTTAAACATTCGTTTAACAATCGTTAAACATTGTTGCCCACTTCCATCATATCACTCTCCACCTTTTTTCTTTCTTCTAACTGTCCCTTCCTCCATCTCTTGATCCTCCTGGAATGCTGGTTACACCACTTCTCATGCTCTGCTCCTCCTCTCTGAACACCACTTCTCCATCCTTCATCTCCTCCAGCCACTCATTCACCTGGCTCCAACATTCCAGATGACTGCTCATATCCCTGTGTCCCATCTCCACTACTCCCATATCCTTCTCTCTTCCTTCTTCTTTCCACATCCTCTCTTCCTATTATTTACATCTTTTTCTTTCACCATCATCTCTTCTTTAATTATCTTCTTTACCATCCTCTGTCTGCTTGTATCTTCTAAAGGTGTGGTGTTTTGTGGTTATCTGTTATCATGTATATATTCGCTCTGATCTTATATTGCTTTCCTGTTGTTCCTTATTTTCACTTCTTGTGGAATTTATTCATCCCAAGATAATTTATCTTCAGGCTAAATGTTCTAAATGCTTATATAACTCTTTATTTCTCAATGTGTGTGCCACTTGATGAGCACTCAAAATCTTCCTCTCTTCTCTGACTTGGTCTAAATAATAGGATATTATAACACATGCTCCAAATTATCCTAGGTATTACAAATTTTACAAATATCCCCCGGCATTCTTTTAATTTTTTTCCAGTACTTTTTCTAGAGTCCATGACCTATAAGGTGCCTTTAGTTGATTGTATATGCTTTAGTTTTAATCTTTCAGAAATGTTGAAAAGACTAAGTTTTTCTGCCTGCTTCTATATTTTCCCATTCATACTGCCATTGTGTTTGCAAATTCTTTTCATCTTTTGCATACTAATCTTCTAAAATTCTCCAAAGAGTATTCAAGGGACAGATATGGGCTCTTTAGGATCTTTATCGGCACTTTACTTCAAAATAAATGACCTTTGCTTCTTTCCAGCAATATGGAAAATGCCCCTTCCAAATGCAGTCATTAAAGAGCCAAACTAGAATGGTGTGATTTGATCTTGTAGGTTTGTCAAAACTTCATTTACAATGCAGTCTGGCCCTACTGAGTTCTTCTTTTTTAATTTCCTTATATTTAGTTTAATTTCTCAGATGTTCGAAGGATATATTACGCTGTTGTTTGTATATGGGGTATTCATTGCTATGCTTTTTTTGTAAGTGTATAATATCATCCGAATTTTTATTCTCCTGTGGGGGTAACTTATTTAAGAGTTTGTTTACTGAACTTTTCCAGTTGGTATTCATTTTTCCCTTACCTCTTTTCAGAGTATTCAATGTTTCGGTTTTTAATTTTTTCCATCATTATTTTATATGGCATTCCTCATATATTGGTGTCTTAATTGTTTTTCTACAAATTTTTTCCCTGAGTTTTTCCTCATTCTAATACAGCCCCATAATTGTTTTTAGCTTCCCTATAATTTGTTAAGTTTCTTTCTATTTCTTTGATAACTATCAATTTTTGATAAATTCTCCTCTGAATTTTCTGGTTTTACTTTGTACTTTTTGTAATACATCAATCCAAATTATTGAAGAATTTTTGGGGTCTAATTTTCTCCATTGCTTTCTATATTGCTTGGACCAATTTGAATGCATCCTCATCAAAGGATTCCCCTTCATATTCCAGTTGTGCATATTCAAATTCTTGTCTTAGATGGTCCCAGTCTCCTAGTTTATAATTGAATATTTTTCCCTTCTTTGGTCATTAAATTTAGATATCCCAGTATCATATTCAAAGTAAATTAATCTATGATTGCTGGTAGTCGTATCTTGTCCTACTTTCCATTTTATTTGCTTGACTTGAGATTGCATAATGTTGAGTTAATATTAGATGTAGGTCCTGCTCTGTTTTTGAAAGTAGGAGGGTTATGGGGTTAATTTTTTATAAATAAATTGAATTCAGATTCGATTTCTTTAAGTTTCTGCCCTATTTCATCTATGATTTAGTTATTTCTGACTGAATTGAATTGATTAGTCATTATAAATTTACTACTATCGTGTAAGACTTCTATACAGTTTTTGTACAAATCTCCTAATTGGGTTATGCTTACAATTTGCAAATTTGGATTGTATATTATTATGACTGCCATGGGGAGTGACTTATGATCCTTGCTCTTGCAGGGATGTGTGAATGCTCCTTTGGGCATTTATCTGTCTAATTTTGATTGATCTATGTACATTGTTTTTCTTCTGTGTTATTTTCTAAGCAATACGTGGCCTGCATTATCATATTTGGTTCTTGGGCTAGAATCTTGCGCTGTCACACATCTCTGGATAATTTGAGAACTAATCATTTTTATGCGAGAAATACTTCTTGACTTGAATGTTTTGGTTTTGGGGTGGTAAGGATTTTATCTTTTGAGTTGGATCTAGGTTTATTATTACTACCTATTTGTTTCATAACAATGCCAGCTTTTTTGTTTTGTTTATTTTTAGGTGTTTGGATTCTTGATAGGGCTTTTGTTTTTGAAAAGAATATTAAAGGTTCATTCTTTGGAGTACTTCCAGAGTAATTTACTCCCATCATGCTGCATTTCAGCATAACAATTAAGCCGACTTTGATTTATGTCGAAAACTATCCTGCCATAACAAAGTGTTTGTATAATTCATTACGATCCAAATAGTCATTCTTTCTTTTATAGACTGTGTTTAGTAGTTTTAATAATTCATTAGGATCTTTTATAATGTTTTGAGTTTTTAATTTTGTATGGTCAATGGCATCTGCCAAGGGAAATATTATTGATTCACCATTTTCGTACAGTCTATGCATGGCGTGTCGTAAAATGGCAGTAAAAATGCATCTCTCCTCAAGTCAACTCAGCTGTAGCGTGACATCAAAATATGCATAGGTCTGGTTAATGTCTGGAGTTCTTTGGTTGATTGATTGATTTATTTATGGACGCTCTTTAACATCTCAGGTCATCAGTGTCCCATTCAATTTAGGGCGTGAAATGGCCGACAAATTTTGCTCAGAGGCCTCTCTTTCAGGCTTGAGGTTCTTTTTCGTGCCGTAAATGTACGACACGGGACCCACGGCTTTACTTCCCTTCTGATTTACGCCCGAAAAAATCCATCGGTCCTGGCCGGATTCAAACCCGCGATCTTGGGTTAAGGAGGCAAGTATGGTAACCACTACACTACCAGGACCGACGAGTTCTTTGGTCATTTGCATTTGTTGGAGTTATGCTTTTTGTACATCCATCCGCCAGGACCATCCTTTCTGACTGAGGTTTTTCTCAGTCCTCATAAATGGCAAATGCCGGGGAGGTACCCTAAACTTAGGCCTGGAACGATTCCTTCCTTAAAAATAAATCCTTTCCCAATATATCATTTCATCTCGTGTATCATCAGTGTCCATTGCCTGTGGTGCCTCTGTAGCAAAAATGGGCATTAAACACTATTCATTCATTGTACTCCATGTTTAGAGTTGAGTTGAATATTATATGGGTGCTTACTGTTAATTTCTTCTATTTCGTTTTCTTCTTTTAATGCCTCAGTTTCTCCCCATTTTGACTTGAAATTGCATCACTGCCCTTGTTATCTTTTGAACTGACCAATTTTGCACTTGTGTTTAATCTCAAATATTTGCTTTTTCTTATCCGTAATAATTTTAAGAAACTACCTTGCAACTTTTTTTTGCAGAACAAGTTGTTCAATCTCTTCTTCTATTTCTTCCTTGTCCCCTTCCTCTTCTTAACCTTCTTCTTCTGTACTTGTGTCTTCATTCATTAAGGCTTGATAGTTCACCTCAATCTTTTTCTTGATTCCCATATCTTTATCATTATTTTGGAGGTTTATTATGTGCCAATATTTCCAGTTCATTTTTGTTTCAATGAAACCTTTGAAATTTCTTTATCGTCTATCTGTAATCATCTATAATTTTAGAATTATTCTTTAGTTTAAGTTTATAGGCTATGACTGTTTTTAGGTTTCTTTTAATTTAGCTAGGAGTTTTCTTTTTGATTTTCCTCTTTTTGTGTCCATTTTACTTCTATCCATAATCAGTTCGTGTGATAACTCTTTCCTATATAACTTATAAGTATGACAATCTTGCCTTACCCCATATTTCTTTTCTTCTGAGACGGGGAACATATGGACTGCTGTTCCATCTTTGCACATTATTTTCTTTCATGATCTTCAATCCCCACAGTGTCCGCAAATTATTTTGACCCAGTTGCAATATTTTGCCATGTGACCCCATAGTCATGGCATTTGAGGCACTTAATCACTGAAGTAAAATCTTTGATACTGATTGATTGAAATCCAATGTATATTCTGCCATTTGGAATTATGTGTTTCCTTAATTTGCGGGACATCATCACATGGTGTACAGTTGCCCTGTTTCTTGCTCCAGTTTTTGAACCTAAATTTAAATTCTTTTTTGAAATCCTCTCGAGATATATTGATCAAAATTTTGTGTGTGAATATCTTCAGACAGTTCTTCCTTGGTAGCAGTCATTAACGTCATACAGAGTCATCAGAAAATTTTTCTTTCTGAGTGGTTTGGTCTTCAAGTCTTTTGCTTTTAGATTATTGCTATTTATAACTTTGTTTAAATCTTCCTATGTTTTCATTTCCATTATTAAATGTTTTTCGGCAGTTCTTAAACTTCTTATTTTAATTTTCTTCGCTGCCAGTTTCAGATTTTGCATTACTATTTTTTGTAACTCTCTTACATCCATGGTCTTGTTTGAGGAAATTAACACTGTATTTTTAGAATCAGTTGTTCTCTAAAAGTTTTGCATTTTATCCGTAGGTGTGGGTGTAGCTGATACTTGTGCAAAGATTCTCACTGGTTCTACATATCTCATCTTGTGTAACTCCTTTGCCAGTTTTGCTTTCTCACTCTATTTTTACACTGTCGTAGCTAATTTGTAATTTGGCAAATAGTATGTAAACCTCGTCTTATCGATATATTAATCTTCTCTTTCACAATAAGCATATTAATTTCAGTTATGACATCTACAAATGTGTTCCTAGGCTGCATGTCAAGGTCAAGGTTTGCTTTTGCTTCCTCCCTTTTTGAATCGTTAATCGCTGTATCCTTCCTTCTCTCAGTTTCTCCTCATTTCACTCTCCTTTTCTGTCTAGTATGAATGTCGAGGTAAGAACACCTCTCTTTCTCTCTTCCATCCTTCATTTACGAGGTAAGAGCATCCCCCCTCCCCAACCCTACCTGCTACGTATAGTTTTGTAGTTATAAACTACTGCAATTAATACTT
Source organism: Metallyticus violacea (assembly GCA_030762175.1). Classification (NCBI taxonomy): domain Eukaryota; kingdom Metazoa; phylum Arthropoda; class Insecta; order Mantodea; family Metallyticidae; genus Metallyticus; species Metallyticus violacea. The sequence continues at coordinate 120,208,775 of CM060833.1, forward strand.
TGTAACATTCAGTATGAGAAGTTTTTACTTCAGCTTGCTGGCGGGCACGTGCCACTGACGTCGCACTCTTGAGTTACTGGCTGGCATTCTGTGACTCACTGACCACTGTGTCTAATATTTCTTTGTATATTATATTTAGCTCCTATTTCCATAGAAACTAATCGCTATTTCATTTTTGAACTATTTGAATTAATTTTACTAACAGTATACTTTGTTCTTATAATTCACTATTTCATATAAACTCACAACTATCTCCAAAAAAAAAAAAAAAAAAAAAAAAACCACTTAAAACTGGAGACAATTCCCATAGTGCTACCATGCATCGTAACCAGAATGTGACTCTGGTTACTAAAAATCTTTCCAGGTTTGAAAAGCTTATTGTTTATCAGGGCCCCACAAAAAAACATGATTCTTCCTCAGTAATTGAATCATTGGGTATGCAATATCAGAATAATTTCTGCTAAGCTTCCTGTAGAAATGCAAAGGCCTTAATACCTTAAGAATGTCCCCAAAATTTTTAGGATGTGGCAATTGCTTAATGACAGTAACTGTATATGAGTCTGGAGAAATGCCATCTTTGGAAGCTAAGCCTAGTTACTTAATTTTTTCCATACAAAAAAAAAAAAAAAAAAAAAAAACACTTAGCTGGTTACAATTTAAAATAGTGAATCTGTAATCTCTGAAAAACAGCTGCTATATTTTTTAACAGTTGTCAAATGGTTTTACAAAAATAACAATATCATCCAGATGTACTAATGTCTTAAATTTTAAATCTCCACAGTTTCTCTGCTACATAACTGAAAATGTGAGGAGCGTAAGTTAAGAAAGATGTGCAATCTCATACTGTTCATCATGAGTAACAAAAGAGGTATTTCTTACTATCGTCAGAGATTGGCACTTGAAAATAGGTTGATAATAAGCCTAAGGAAGCAAACCATTTTGTTTCTCATGCTGATTACCTGAGATGTTAAAGAACATCCATAAATAAATCAACACTTTTGTTTCTCCTAAGTAACTCAACAGATTGTCAATAAGGGGTAAGGATAAGTGACAGCAGTTAGTTTCTATTTTTACTAGGACAACAGCGGAAGCTGACAGTGACTGATATTCCTTTAAAATGCCAGCTTCTTTCATTTCATCAACTTGCTGTGAAATCTTCTGTTGATAGCTACCCTATAGGGCCTTTGCTTTATGAGGTTAGAATCAATGACTTCAATCTGAAATTCTGCAACATTTATGGAACCTAAGTCCTGAAAAGATGTAGCAAAAACATCAGTATACTTTAACAATAACTCGTGCAATTTGAATTTTTGAGATGGGAGTTAAGTTAGCATTAACATTGAAATAAAGTTAGGAGCTTGTAATGGCTTAACATCTTTAGGAGCAACAGAACTACTTTGCACTAAAGCTACATCATGAGCTTGGGCAAGAACGATTTTGGCAAACGTTTGATATCAGAATTGTTATGAACAGGAATTACGTAATTGAAAGATGCTCGATAAACAATAGGAGAAGTCGTTACAAGCTTTTTATGCATAATAACCATGGATGGTTCAACCAGAACATCTCAGTAATTTCAGAAGAAGGATGTACAAAACATAACATGTGGAAAAAGGAATAATTTTAACTTTATCCACAACAGGCACCTTATTAGGTATAGGAACATCATCATTCAAAGGATTACTAGCAATGTCATCAAATGAGTTCATAACTATGTTCACAATAGTAATTTGATGACATTTATGGTCATTAGTATGAATAGCAATAGAGTTTTGCGAATAATCAATACCGACTTCATGGCTACTTAGGAAATAATTGCTTAAAATAAAATCATGTGCTAAATCCTTTACAATGAGCTTATCCTCCTGCGAAAGAAAGTTAATAATAGTAAAGTTTGCAATGGAATGGTATGGAGCATCTAGCAGCACATTTCCTGCAGCATACAAGAGTACATGTATGGGCTGAAATTTAGAACAATCAGTAATATGCACATCATGAATAATGCTAACAGGACTTTTGATTCCAAAATAATGTTAATATGCCCTTCATAAATATAATGAACAATTTGTAAAATTAAAATGGTGCACAAAATCTGACAGGGCAACATGGGATGCATTTCAAAATAAGAAGGTGGAAGAAAGGGATGCTCTGCAGGCCAAGTGGTGACAGCTGCAGATACTTGCATCTGATCACTAGGAAGCATTGGAAAAACATCATTATTGGTTACAGCAACCTGTGCTGGTCTCTGTTCCGAAATTGGGAAAAGGAACAAATCAGAATCTTACCTAAACTTTCTTTAAATATATATATATAAAGAACAACAGGCAAGTGGCAATAAAATTATCAAAAGTACATAAGTAATTGACAAAAATCAAGATACTGATAAAGCAAGAAGATGAATGCAACACCTGCATGAGAAAAAGAAAGGAATACTGGTATGCACATTTTTGGCATTCACTACAACTGGCACCAGCAAAATGATCATACTAGCAAACATGAGCAGTATAACATAAGTAATAACTTCTCAAAATCACACAAAAGCTTACAATAGATCAAAATATATTATTAAAATGCACATACTGACAAATAAAAAGCAAATCAGTCAGCATAATTGCAAGGAAGAGAAAAGAGCACAAAGCCAAGTAAAAGCATGTGAATTCACTTCCAGCCCATGGGCAAATATGGTGCAGTACTCTTGATTAAATGACCTTATGTAACACTAAATTACGAAATGATATGGTAAAACAAAACTTGCAAGGCAGATAGCATTCATGCTAGGCTGATCCAAAATATATTATAAATCTGCTCCTTGGCAGTTAAACAGAACTACAGTGAACTATACAAAATTGCAGACTGCTTGGTATAGCAAAATTCTTAGAATCGAGAACATAAGAATATGCATAACTTAATTGAGATAAACAACAGCGCTTGGCACTAGTGAATACTTTTGGATGTGAAGTTTATGGCAATCAACTAAAAATTTACACAGGAAGAAGTAGCCAGTCATGACCAAGACCCTGCAAAACAATGTAACTCATTTCTCTCACAAAATAACGCCAACAAGGGAAGAAAGCGAGAGAAAAAAGTAGAAGATAGAGGTAAATGGGAAGAATAGAGGAGACAAGAAACAAAGAAGAGGTTATAGTGAGAACTGGAAAAGATGAGACAGGAAGGAAGAAAATGAACCAGGAAAGAAGCATAAGAGCTGACATACAAGCCTTGGAAACAAAGAAAATTTTCACATAAACTTAAACATCACCACTAAATAAAATGTCAATAAAACAGTTCCTTTTTGCAATTAAAAATTTATTAAACTATGCTATTATATCACAACCTTTCTTATAACATTGACATTGCTCCCACAAATTAATATTCTGCCACAAGATTACAACTCCTGATTAAAAATCAGGAATCATGCGGATTGGGAAAAAGGGGGGGTTTAGCTTACTCTAACTAAAACACCTGTTGTACATTAAACTAAGTACCCAGGATAATTATTTAAAAAATATGAATTACATTTTACCTGTTGTAACACTTGTTTCTGGCAGATGCATCTTTCACAGTATTCTCCTGACTAAGTAAAGACTCTGCTACTTTCTCTTTTCCCATACTAGTTTTTGGCTGCCAGAATTCCCCCTACCTAACTTTGTCTATAACTATCCTGCTTTCTCAGCAGCTTCCTACTAGATAGTTCCTATCTCTACCTTACTTCTTCTGCAAACCTACATGTCATCCAATGCCATTGCCACAATATTTGAATCCTGCCAAAAGTATTCATAGCCAATCTTTCCAGCATTTTCATATACCATTCTAAACTGATCAGTGAGGTTTAGCAGCATCCATTGAGAAAAAATTTCCTCTCATTAAAAAGCAATTCCTAATGTCACTCAATGTCCTTACGAGTTACATTTGCATCTTCTTTTACCATAATCTCTTCCAGAGAATTTTTTTTATTTGTTTTCAGTTTTTGTAGCCTCCAGCCTTTTCTCCTCACCTTTAAGAGATTTGTACCTTGAATCTGACAAAATAATGCAAATTGAGCACAGAATTGAAAAGTACACGCAAATGCTCAAGTGACTATGTCTTATTTAATGTGCATTTAAATCAATAAAAAGGCATTCCATTTTATACTGAATAGTTTTGAACACCAAGACGGCTTAATCAGCCTACTATTCAGAGCTGACAATGAAATCTGCTTTAATTGCTGCAGTTGTGGCAATTCAGTGGTGCCTCATTTATAGTGATTGTTGTATCTCCAATCTTATTTTAGTGATATTTGCATATGTATCATGTATCCAAGAACTATGGACTATGCAGCTCTACATGACTTCTTTTGCATGTTGATTTTTGAAGTAATAACATTTTGCATAATTGTGCGATAAGAATGTAAATATAAAAACAACTTGATTAACTATTATTCAATTCCAATAATATAATTCTTTGACAGGTGTTAATATTATACTTCTGCTTTTAAGGGAAAGCCTAAATCCTTGGTGCAGCAGCTGAAAGATAGTGGACATGTATTGACAAGGCATCAAAAGGAAATGCTTCGAAGTAAATCAAGTGATATACCAGCCTTATATAACAGCACTCTCCAGCCAGAAGAGGATTCTCAGTACTCCCAAAATTCTGAGAGCTCTCAGGATACGTATGTTGGCTTTTTCTGCATGTTTAATATGTATCTTTACAGTAGTACAATCTCAAGTTGGTCACAGTGTGTTGTTTCAATTGTTTGACTTATGTGATTTTTTCTCAAATACAGCAGAGATTCAATGAATAGTTGTCACCAATTTTTAATTGATTGTGTTTATTCTGGAATCAATTTCCTATAAATAATAAGTTTTCCACCTTTATTTCTCTAAATATGAGGGACATTCAGTAACACAACACATTTTTTTCTTTTTCAGGTTTTTATTTTATTTTCAAATACACTGGAAATGTTCCTCAATTCTTTGGTTATAAAGTGCTATTTTTCAATTTAATATTGCATATTAGTGACTATACCTCACTTGGGTGACAAGAGCTTTGATGCTGTTGCAGCACTACTCTGCAGATCTTGTCTCTCAGCCATCTTTGTACTGTGGCTCAGACTTCTTTGTCATTGCCAAATCTCTTGAGATTGCATCTTTAAGAGTACCAAACAGACGACAGAAGATGCAAAATTGGGACTATAGGGTGGTTAATTTTGTTATCATGGATAGATAGACATGCATATGACTTTGTGTTGTCATGAAGAATTTTGGTCTCATCTTAGTGAAGAAGGAAGTGCTAGAATAACTTCCAAAGAATTTTAGTTAAATGTTTCACCATGAGGCAATATATTACTCAAAAATAATTGCTTTAGAGTTCCAGAAGAATGTGACCATAGCTTTACCAGATGAGGGTATTGTGTTATAAACATTTTTTTGAATAGCATTTTTGTTATACCACTCCATTGAATTGTCTTTTGGTCTTAGGCTCAAAGTGGTTAATCCATGTTTCATTTCATGTTACAGTGCTGGATAAGAAATTGTAGCCTTCAGCCTCATAATGAGCAGCCAACTCTGAACAGATGTAGGTATTTTGTTTCTTTGGCTTAGACATTTGGACTTCGAGGGATAATTTTGGCACAAATCTTTGAATATTTTAGCTGGTGGATAATTGTGTTTACACTGGCAACAGATACTGCAGTTGGTAGGTGTTATTCATCAATCCTCTAGAATCTTCTTCAGAAGGGAAGTAAGGTCATTGGTCCCTTATCATAAATTTATGGCACAAGAGAACCTCAAACCTGAAAGAAGGGGCCTCTGAGCAAAAAAATTTTTGACCCTTTCATGCCCTGTATTGAATGGGACACTAGTGGCCAGAAATGTTAGTGTCCTTAAATAGACCAAATAAATAAATAAATAAATAAAAAAAAAAAAAAAAAGGCAAGTTCCATTTAAATGCCTGTAAATGTTGTTGATAGTCTGACACTACACATGTAATATTATATTTTTCCAATATAAATTGGACAAGAATAAAAAAGTTATTTGCTGAATTATTTATTGAACACTCCTAATGTCATGTTACAGCATTAAGCATAGAAAAATCACAGCTTTGCAGCAACATTTGCCTCTTTTATTGCTTATAAAAAATTAAAATGATTGCTTATAGAATCTTACGCTGCATTGCATTGAGCTTAGTGAGCTTCATTCAGTAAAAACAATTGAGTGACTTGTGCTGTTCTTAATGCAACATCTAGCTGCAACAAGCTTAGTGCTTTTTTACTTCTATCTTTTCCAACATTTGTGAACAAATTTCAGCATTACTAATGTGATGGTATTTCTTACTATATGGAATAGTTTTCGACTTCCCATAGTGGTCATGTATTTGTGACTAGTGAATCTGGAGAAGAAAAGATGATACTGATGAAGCTGTCCACTATAAATGGCAAAATGCTCAGTGGTTTAGTTGCAGAGTAATTTGATACATATACCTCTTAGACAGGCACTCAATTAGTAGTTGTAAGAGCAATTGCATGATTATCACTGGCAGTTAGAAATTATTGAAACAGTGCTGAACTTTGAAGTGTATGAACCATAATATTGATAATTTTATAGGTGACACAGAAATACTGGGCATAACTTCAGTTCTTTTTATTTAGATACTAAAAATATTTACAGTTTGTCTGGAAATTCCTTGGTTTCTGAGGTTTTAAGATGTTTTTGTTATATCCAGCTCTTCACATCCATGAGGTAAATGTTCAAAATGTACTTCCTGCCTGAATATAGGTCTCACTTGTCCTATTATGCAGTGAAGATTATTCCAAACTCTGTTGCATTTGAGAAATAACAAAAGGTTGAAATTGTATTTTAATATACAGAATGTTTTGCTGGGAGATGCTGAGTTCACTAAGGGTACTCAAGGTTAGTAACATTGGCATATTTATGAAAAGTATGGAAAAAGTGAATAGTAGATGAAAGAATTCTAGAGATGTAAAGAATATATGAAGTATCAAAGTAAAGTGATGGAGAGAAAAGACAGTTGTTTAGGGAGGGAAAAACATTTGAGGAATTCAAATGGGAAATGTTTGGCAGTTAAGAAGAGGTAGCATGATTGGATTTTGAAAGGAAGAAGACTTTGTGGGTAACAGCTCTGTGAAATTAATGAATGGGAGAAATATGTAGATTGTTGTAATAGACTAGGAAAGCAAACTAGAGGTATATTTTTAATAGGTTTCAGGAGTAATTGAAGAAGAAAAAAAAAAACGAATTGAGTGTGAGAATCCACACAGGATGTACCATTGTCTAATGAAACAAAAGGATGGAGGCAAGTTATTTGGGAAACAAGTGGGATAAATTGCAGTTTGGTATTACTGCTATCAAAATGCTGGTAGATATCACCATACCTTATTTTTAAAACACAAAAGGGTCATAAAAATATTATTATTTATATATATATTAACATAAGAAAAGAAGAGGAAATATCAAGAAAAATTTAGGAAGAAATTATTACAAAAAATAAAGAAGGATTGTGGAAGAAAATTGTTGTATGAAAGAACAGTTGTGGGTATTTGTTATTTTGTGAGTTCTATGTGTGCAGACAACTGGGGGCTGTTTATTTATTTATTTACTGTGAAAAAGCTAAGGTCATTAGTCCTTCTGTTCCACTAATAATAATTACACAAAGTTTCTGTGACAATACCATATAATAACATAGGCCTCATTCAGAATGAAAATTAAAACATAAACATAATAAAATATGATGTAACATGTTAACTGAGAGTATGTAGGCATTCAGAATGAAAGATGCAAATGTACATATTACCCAATCAAAAATAGGAATAAGCGAAGATCATCTAACAGCTGATTGAAAATGGCTGCTTCTGAGCAGACGGGTAGCGTTAATGCATATGCAAGTAGAGTAACTAATTTGCTTGAAGTTATATGAGCAAGGATAGCTTTTTATAATGCAACTAAACTTAGTCCATTGATGCCATTCTGTCTACAGCATCTATAGAGTCTATAGAGTCACTAAGCTCTCTCTACCATGATTTGCTCTTACACAGATCATGGAAATTACTCTTCCTGCTAACTGCTGCAAGCCCTGAGTGACAGTGCAGAGAGCTGATCTACTGTTTACATGGCTGCTTGTAACAGTGTAAATGTTACATGTATTATTTTTTTGGTTAAACATAATGTAACCTATGTGTTGTCCTCTGTAACTTTTAAATATAAATTAATAGGGGACTGTAGGTGGGTAATTATTGTAATGGTGGCAAATCTGTGCTTATTGGAATTCGCAATTAATTCATATATGTATGAATTAATTTTCATATCCTTGCCAAAACCCTAAATGTAAAACCTGTGCGCTAATTATGCTGTGCCATTCATTCCGCAGCCCTAATTTATCCAGAGAATTTAACATTTCTTCATTTGCTACTAGTTCTTCTAAGAACATTGTGTATATGTTATCTTGTAAACTTTGCAAAGAATTTTATATTTTTTTAACTTCTACTATTGTTTCTCTACGTATGAACAATCATAGATGTTCTGTTAAAACCAAGTCTCCCTTGCCGGTTGCCCAACATGCCTCATCTCACTGTAAGGATATTGATGATGCTTTTAATCTAACACTTATTCATGCATTACCTACACATTGCTGTGAAAGTTTACTCAAAGATAGGGAAATGGGACCTATAATTTTTACATAAAGTGCGTATACCACCTGGTTTAAATCTTACATATTGATTTTTTTCCCCCACACTCTCTTATTTCTAGTTTCATCTGTTTCCATGCATAACATTACCTTCGATATTCAATATTTACTTTTATCACCTTCAGTTGTCTTCTTGCCTTAGAAGAACTCTAGCAGTTCGAAATATAGCGATTACAAGTGTGACTTTCTCTTAGTGTTTTAACCTTTTCTGCTTTTATAATTGCTGTTAGTTTTTATATATATATATATATATATATATATATATGCACACACTAATATGCTAACCTCAGATAAATCCTAGAAACCTGTGGAACCAGTGTTTTTTTGTAATTATAAATTGATAGGGGCGGGTAAATCACTGTAATAGTGGCAAACCTCCTTTGATTGCAGCCTGCCGTTTCACTTGAAAGCCTTATCATCTAGCTATATCTGTGAAGTCACTACCGTCAGCTCTCTGCCGTTGCTCTGGACTTGCAGCAGCAAGTAGCAAGGGTTGCATTTGATTTCCGTGCTCAGTGTAAGGATAAATTCTACGGTAGAATTCTACACACAGAGTAGCTGTGTTCTGATTGGCTGATTTATCAAGTTTAAGTTAGACATAGAACCTTGGACCTTGGACCTTGCAAGCTTCTAAGTTTATGTCTAATTGTACATTTATTTTTATGTTTACGTGACTCATTGTGAATGGTTCCATTACAATACATAGTATTTAGTTTTTATGTTTAGATTTACATTATGTTTAATTTTCATTGTGAATGGGGCCATACACAGTAACCAGGACAATACTCTAACACGTGTAAATTATGTAAAACATGAAAGATAATAAATAAATGTATTCTGATAAACATGAATAATGAAAAGTATTAATGTAATAATAATAAGAAAAAGAATAATAGTACAAGCAATAGCAATGACAACTTATGCACATATAAACTTATTCGGTCTACCAAATGCCATGGTTAAGGAAATGGCCCAAATTGAACTGGGAAGAGGGTGAAGGAAAGGTATGATTATGAAACAGACCTAAAATATTGGTTTAGGATTTTTAATCTTGAAGGAAGTAACTTTGAATTTGAATTTATTTCTCTTTACATCAACATACAATTTTAAATATTACAATAAGATCTATATCTCTGTCAATTCCATAATACTAACTGGCAATATAAAATTAATACGTACATATCATTATGACTCTATTATAATATTTTAATTATGAACACTTCATCCAATTATTATTCTATACTTGTAAGTTAGTAATTTCCTTAGGACAGAATACACACTAACACTCCCATGTTATTTGTCTAAAATGATGATGATGATGATGATGATGATGATGATGATGATGATGATGATGATCATCATCATCATCTTATTCTGATGCTAATTTACTCCCATTCCCTCCTTTATTCTATTTATCAATCATTAACTATCTGACCATTCTTTAACATTTCTCCCTCATCTTCCCTACATACACTGTAAATACATTATTATACTTATAACATTATTCTTCTTTCTACATTTCCTTCCATCATATCATCCTCTTCATCATTCTTATCCATTTTTCTCTAACCTTACTAAGATAGTTCCCTATAATTTTTGTACCTTTCTCTCCTTTTACAGTTAAAATCTTTCTAATTAAAATTTTCCCATTTTTATTCCAAACCTTTTCTGTCCATGACTGTGTTTGATTACAATATAACAATCAATGAAAATCTGTATTGGTTTCTCCACACATTAAACCATTACCTTTTCCTTAATCATATCCTAATCCTTTAAGACAATGTTTAGAATATCAAGAGAAGAGTCTTAGGAATGATGGATGTTTAATAGTTTCCAGAATCAGTTAGAGAGGAATGGGTTAGGAGGAATTTGGGGAAGAGAAAATAATAATAATGGTTTTTGGAAGGTTACAAGGAAGAGATGTTCAGATGTAAGAATTCAAAAGCTTTTTAGTGAGATAACTGAAAAAAGGTCCTTAGTTTTCTATATCCAATGAAGAAATCATGGGAAAGAGAAATATACACTGATAGAGTAAATAATGAACAAAGGGAGGGAATTGCGTTCTTAAGAACAGGTGTATGGAAATTAAAAGGCTTGAGTAAGGGTGTTTCACAGAATCAGTGCCCCATTTATGGAGGAAAGGAAGATATGGAACACAGTATTTGAGTGTCAAGATTTGTGGTGGAAGGATTTACTAAAGCAGAAATGGCTAAAATTAAGACAGGAAAAAGATTATTATTTAAATTTTCAGAACGGATAATAAAAATCATAGGAGTAAAGTTAAAAAATGACATAGCTTAAACAAAATTGCATGTTAATTTATATTTTAGTTATTTGGTAATTTTTAAGAAATAATTATTTTATATATATGTCTGGATAAGAGACTGGGCTGAATACCTAGTTATATTCAAAATGCGTAGTGTCTCGTACTAATAAATAAATAAATATAAAGATACGTAAATCATCAAAGAGATTAGAAATAAAGATACTAGTAAAAATATGAAATAAAAACAGTATGTTACTATGAAGGTGATAGAAAGATAATAAATAATGCGAGGGTCATTTGAAAAGTTCTTGAAATGACCCACAAATTGCAGCAGCAGTTCCAAAGCAGTTTTGTTATCTAAACCCTGCCATCTTACACAGAAGCATTTGTACGGTAATATATGGATTGGTCATTGTAGTATTTTTTTTGATTTATTTATGGACGCTCTTTAACAGCTCAGGTCATCAGCGTTCATTGTAGTAGTTACAGCTGTTTCTTGCATATGTATATATTCACAAAAATGACACATATCTAACATCGTGCAGTTATAAAGTATTTGGTAAAGAAGGGTATGAACACAACAGAAATTCATATGTATATGATGAATACTCTAGGGGGCTCTGCACCATTTTCACATTTCCAGTGGACAACAGAGTTCAAATGCTACTGTGAAAACTTGGAAGATAACCCATGCAGCTGATGGCCAACATCAGAAGTTATCGATAAGGTGCATGATTTGGAGGATTGTCAATTAAAGCTGTCTGAAATTGCTGGAGCTCAGGTCATTTCAGAGAAATGTATATCTCATATTTTGACGTAAGAATTGAGCTTGAAAAAAGTACCGGCAAGATATATGCCATGACTGCTGACTCAGAATCAAAAAGAAATCAAAGGCACCACAGGCAATGGACATTGATGATACATGAGACTTTTTTTTTTTTTAAGGAAGGAGGCATTCCAGGCCTAAGTTTAGGCTGGCATTGGCCATTTATGAGGACTGAGGAAACCCTGAATAAAACTGCAGTCAGGAAGGTTGGTCCTGGAGGTAATTGAACCCCATACCTCCCGGTCATGAGTCCATGCATTAATGACCTCGGCCACCAATGGCAGTGTGACCAATCATGAAATATAGATGCATTATTACATCCTTGAAACAAAACAGTAGTCTAAATAATGGAAATATCACAGTTCTCTAGCATCAAAGAAGGCAAATATGTAAAATTGGCCAGTAACTGCTGTCAGTTTTCTGGAAAGCCAAGGGTGCACAGGAAATTAATAGTCTTCCAACTGAAATATCTTTTACTGGAGTTTATTGTGCTAACCTTTTGGACCCATTGAAGACAAAAATATGCGACAAAAAGCAGAATTTATTAAAAAGAAAAGTCATCTTGCATGAAGACATTGCTCGCTCTCAGGGTCCATTCACATAAAAACATTACCATAAACCAGACATGGTCATAAAAGATTGTGATCAAGTTATTTAAGTCCATTCACTGACTAGAGATAGTGCCAAGGACCGAAATTCATTGGAGGCTTTCAACACATTATTGGGTCAGTGCATATCTGATAGAAGTGTACATGGGTGAATATAGAAGTTTAAAAGTGACTGGACAAGTGTGATGCACAAAAAACCTGTCCACTTCCACTGCTGATGAGAAGATTCAGCAAGCTCAAAAGATAATGTTGCAAACTGATGAGGTAACGGTCCATTCAGATTATTCATTGCTTTGCCTTTCAAATCATTTATCACAAGCTGAGCTTTCACTAAATCTGTGCGAGTTGTGAGAGAGCTTATCACAGAACACAAGCACATACATGTTGAGATATGCCAAGGTAGCTCAACCACTACAGCTAAAAAGGCACAGAATTTTTAATAGAATAGTCAAGGAGGATAAAATGTGGATCTATCAGTATGGGTGGGTTAATCTAAATATCAGAGTATGGAGTGGAAACATCTGGGATTGCCTATGAAGAAGAAATTCAAGACTGAAAATCTTCCATGGTGAAGGTGATGCTAATAATTTTTTTGGAACTGAAAAGGTCATATACTGGAAGACTACCTGTAGGGTGGATAGGGTGGATAGTCAAGCACTTAGACTTTAGTGACCTCCAGTTTCGTCATATATGAGCTGTTCTGTAAGCAGTTGCATTCTTGTGCTAAAGAGGCAGCCTTGAAGTTCTTTCGACTTCAGTGCCTCAGCTCATTGAAAAGGATTTAGCCATAAGTGCCATAGTCATTCCCTTTGGCATTTGGTCAATTCAGATGATGCTTAAGAAAATCGAAGAACATTTGCTACCTAGAAAGAAAAACTTGTTGAAAAACAATTCGTCTTGAATAATTTTTTATCAACTATATGCAGTTTGTGTTGAAACCACTTTTTGCATCAGTGCATGTATCTGTCAACTGTTTAGGGCAATGATTAAAGTGCTGAGATTATTAAGCCATGAGCTTGTGAATGTCTTTAGTTGGAAATCTGTCAAGACTGTCTTACCTGATAGGTTTTTTCCAGCTTTTCCTCAGTCCTCCTTGATGGCAAATTCCAGGCGGTACCCTAAACTTAAGCCTGGAATGTTCCTTCCCAAAATTCCTTTCTCAATTTATAATTTCATGTCATGTTTACTATTGTCGACTGTCTGTGATGATACATAATAAAAAGAGACATTATCCACCATTAAAAGTAACTTGTTTATATCATTAGATGGAAATGTTTTGAATAGTTCCTTGGACATTCCTTCCTCCTGAACTTCTGTTTATTGGTTAGGGAATGTAGGATTCATTTTGTGGTGTTTTTTTCACTGCTTTTAATATTGGTAGAGTGCAGTTTCAATACTGGCAACACTGATACCAACTTCTTTATTTAGCATTTCTATAGGGATATGGTAATTTTCCTCCACCAAATGTATCACAATATGAGTTGTTCTCTCATCACAGCTTCCTCAGGCTAACTAGAGTGAGGGTCATCTTTCAAAGTCTCTGTCCCTCTAAATTACCAAATCCATCTTGCATCAGATGGGCACACTTGATTCACTAAACATCAACAAGCTCTTATTGATTTTCTTCACACTTTAATCTAGCAATAGTGTAGTGTATCATTGATTTTTTACCAGCTATTGACACACAATTGGAAGTTGACAGACTCTCTTACTAAGAATGTTTTTATAACTTTCAGTCCATTTTTGCCAACTGTGTTAAATTTTTATATTTATTATTTTCTAACAATACATAGACATTGTTACACTTTTAATGCCTTATATTGCTATTATAGAAAGTTAATAACCTTTTTTTAAAAAAAAAAAAATGTGTACGCACTGTCCCCTCTCTATAATATGTTTGTTTTTTATCTGTATTACAGGATGGAGTTCACTGGACCCAGTAGAGTTCTAGAACCAGCACAGCAAGAAAGTTCATTACAACCACTGAACCATCCCCTCAAGGTGCTGGAGCCACCAAGCTCTCAACGGAGATTAGCAGAGTATCATAAGAAGATGATGATTGATGATGAGGGATCAATCATACTCACTGCTCTCAGTGCACCTAAAGAACATCTACCTGATGTTACAGTTCCTGTAACTTCTAATATAGCCAACAGTGATAAAGCAGGCCAAGGCATTGAACTATCCAGCCTTGAAATGTTACCCTCTGAAAACTCCAATGCATTGAATATGAAACTAAATTTGGAATCAGTGGCAGTACCAATGCTTGGTACTGTCGTAGATTCAAATACATCAGTTTCTTTGCCAGAAGTAAGAATATCCATCTCCTCTCCTCCACTTCAAACACCAACTACTACTAATGCATTAGACACCATGCCCTTCCCGTTGGAACAGGCTCCCACAGATAGCACTGCCATTGAACACAGTAGTCTCCTGGAACCTCAGAGCAGTTTAATTATGGCACCAGTTACACTTCAAAACCTGGTGAAAAATACAACTGATAATGCCTTATCAGAAGACAGTATTATCAATGCGCCAATATTATTGCAGGACTATGTAGATTTTCAAGCAAGTCCTATGGAATTTATGAACACAGCTGTTACAGCTCCATCCAAAAAAAATATAATAAATAGGTCAATTACTGAACCTCAGAAAGAGTTAGCCATGCACGAGTCAAATGCATCAAAAAGTATCTCAGATAAAAAGGAGATAAAATCCTCTGCAAATTATTTTAAGGCAGTCTCTATAGCACTAGTTGACGATGATGACGATGACGATGATGGTGAGGACATGCTAAATATGTCAGTGAGTGATAAATGTAATAGTGTTGATATGCCTTGTGCAGTTGAGTCTAGGGGTGACTTGGATATTCAGGAAATAAATCAGAGCTCCCAAGGTGTAGATGCAGATGCTGTTAAAGTAGTAGTGGAAAAGGTAGAAGATTTTAGTTTGAATAAGACATTTGCAGCTTTAGAGACAATAACAGCATCAACACCGTTTGATTCAGCTGAATCAGAAAACATTAATTCTGAAGCAAGTAATGCCAGTTGTTCTAAGACAAGAAATCGATCTAAAGCAAATAGTGAAGAAGCAAATCAATCCACAGCTAAAGGAAAAGGAAAACCTGCTATCAAAGACCCTGTAGAAATAGGTTTGCAGAAGTTATTTGAGACAGAACCAATCAGTTCTGTGAAACATACAGAAGAAAATACCAAAAAACAAAATCAGAAATCTTCACGAATACAAAAATCATCCCAACAGCATTCCCGTAGCCGCTTAGGACGCAGCCGCTCAAAAAAAGAGGTAAAGGTTTGTGATAATAGCACAAGCCCATCACTGATAACAGGCTCCAAGCTAATGACAGAAGAGCAGAATATGTTAGTAAAAGTTAAAAATATTATCCAGAATACTGTCAGTTTCCCAGACATAAACCAATGTGCAAAAGAAGAGAAAATCATGACTGCAGAAAAAGTTGAAACAACAAAAGATAAAAAAGGAGTCACAGAATTACAAAGTAAAGAAGGGTCATGTTGTATGGCTGAAAATGTTACTGATAGATCAGATTCAACAAATTTAACAATTGATTTACTTACACCAGATGTTCCTCCTGCAGAATATACAGAATTGATGGTTAAAGAGGATCACAATAATGCAAATTTAACTGGAAATTCAGAATTAGACAGAAGAAATAGTGTTGCAAAATCAAATTTGGAAGGTAATTCTGACAAATCAAAAGATAACAGTCAAAACACAAAACCTGGTTTTGCAGATAAAGCAGACACTTTGCTGGATAAAGAAAATGCATTATGGCAGAAGCACAAAAGAAAAAGAAATCGCAGTATAGTAGATGAGTACACTGGACATAAACCAAAAAGGCGAAGAGGTTCAAAATTGCCACTGGAGATTTCCAAAATCAGCTCAGAATTAGAAGTGTGTCTAACAAGTAAAGATAATAAAGTAGTCAGTTCCAGCACAAGATCCGTAAGTAGTGAAGACAGTAATGCGGCTAAGGTGGATAATGCTGAGGAAAATAACAGGTCGAAAGAAATCAACACTTCTGAAGATGATGTTAAAGCTAACATTCCTAAAAGTCTTGATACAATTGCAGAAGATGAAAAAAATCAATTTGAGAACCTTTCAGTGGAACCAGACATGAGCTCCACTTATAAAAGTTCAGCACACTGTGAACCTAATACATTAATATATTCAAAGGATTTTGGAGGATCACATTCAGAAGTTATTGATTCTAACATAGAAGCAAAAAAAAGGGATTGTTCTTTTGATAAAATCACTGTGGTTGCAGAAAATGTTGAAAATGCAAATCAGAAGAAGAAGAATAACTGCTTACCCAAAGATAAGGTTAAAATCTCAAAAAAAGGGAATGAAATTCAAGCACCTGAGAAACGGGAAGAGCTATTTCCAGTTCTATTGCGAAAATTGCGATCAACAGTAAAGTGTAATATACAGAAAGGTGTTTCTGCATTAGTGAAGAAAGATGAAAACATGAGCAAAGAAAATGTTTCCGTTTCTGTTGAGAATGATAGTTCTGGCAGCAGAAATGCAGAAACAGAACACAAGCCAAGTAGCCCATCAAAACTTAAATCTCAAACAGTGTCAGATTTGGAAAATAATGATAGTTTATCACCAATAAACTCAGTGTATAAATCAAAATCTGTAAACAGAATTTCCAAAAATGATACAGAAAGTGAAAAAATAATAGATAGCAAATTAACAAAGGAACCATTACCAGAATCGCAAGATGTTATTGAGAGCTCACAATCCAATCCTTCACCAACTATATTTTCATGGAATCATTTGAAAACATGCAGTGTTGTTGTGAAGAAATTTGATGCAAATCTAGAACCAGGGTCAAAAGTGAATCTTGATGAGAAGCATGTCCTTGTTATGACACCAGATTCTTCATCACCTTATAAAATATGCAGCCAGGAATTGGAGTCCCTAGCTTCAGTAATTACTACCAGAAATAATCACGACATTGCATTCATTGAGAAAATGGGGAATGCAAAGAGGAACTTCCAAAAAACTGATGGTCTTTCAGAACTGGAAATTCATTTAGGGTTATCTAAAACTGATGAAGCTAAAAAAGTTCTTAGAACAAATGCGAAAATAAATTCTTTAGAAGTAAATAAGGAAAAAAATGAATCATCTGCCATTAGAAAATCTGTCATTAGTTCTCCAGGAAAGAAATCTAAATCCCCTGTCATGTCAAATGATGAGCACGTTATTGAGGAAACTTGCAAATATAAAGAAACAAATCCTGTAGAAGAAATAGTAAAAAATAAACCTAAAAGGACATACATTCAGCCCTTGATTACAGAAGTAATTTCAAATAGTTTAGAAAAAAAAGAAAGAAATGAAATAACTGCTTCCAAAAAGGAAGGAACTAAGAACAAATCTCAGAAAATGAAATCTTATCCTTTGGCTAAAATAGAAGCTCAGTCTGTAGAAAAACCAATAACATTTGAGGAGAAAACTTCTGTAGATAAATATCTGGAAACAAATTTGTGTTTAGCTCCTGTGCAAAATAAATCAGACATAACAGAAAACTCAGAGAAAAATCATTGTGATCATGAAGAGCAAACTGCAGATGCCCCACCTGTAACAACTTCAAATTTGGAAGTTGAAGCTAAGACGCCTACAAAAAAAGCAGCTATTCTTCAAGCACTTTTAGCAAAATCCATTCCAGTGGATGCTGACAAAGATGTGTTAAAACCTCACCCTGTTAGGTCAGAGCCTGTGCCAGCAAATACTGAAATGAAATCTAAGGCAAGGGAAGAAGAATCTGTTAATACAAAGCAACCTGTAGCTGTTGCTGAAGCTGGATCATCCTCGAAGGAAGCAATAAACACACAAATACGTAAAGCAGATACTTTGTTAGTTGGCATTAATATTGAATCAAAAGAGGAGACTATACATCCAAGAGTACAAAAAAGTGATTCAGTGATTCCTAAAACCAAACTAGCAAAAAAGCAGGGTGATAATGAATCATTGCACTCTACAGAGAAAGTTGCTGATTGTAAAGAACAGTCTGAAACTTTAGCCAAAAGTATTGAAGCTACAGTAGGAGAAGCACCTGAAAAGTGTACATCAGAAAAAGTAAACTTAAAATCTAAGAGCAGGAAAACAAAGACCCATTCATCTATTTCAGAAACTGGAACTTCTGCTATAGGAACAAAAGAAAATATTCAACCATTTATTTCAATAGAAGAAGTTGTTAAATCAAAAGCACAGAAATTAAGGGCCAAAATGCTTGAGAATAACTTATCGATAAAGAACACATTCAAGCCAAAAGAGAAACGAAAATATGTGAGAAATGCTAAAGGCAAAATTATAAAATCCACAGATCAGCTAATGGCACCAGAAGATATTAGCTTGGTGAATTCTAAAGCCCTAAACATAGACAGCAGTAATAAAAGTACAAAGAATTTGGAAACAACTTCAAATTCACCTTCTTTAACTATGAAAGAAAAACAGACTTCTTCAGAACCAAGCAAAATAAAAGAAGCATATGATACTTGGGAGCAAACTGCAAAAGTAAAGCAAAAGTCTTTAAAGCAATCCAAAATTGAATCTTCTTCAGAAATTGAAGCTTCACACATTATTAAATCAAAATCATCAGAAGTATTGGAAAATGAAAACAATAATCCTGTGCCACAAACTCCTACTAACCTAATAATTGATCATGTTGAAACCTCAAAATCATGTAAAAAATCTAAAATAAAGCAGACCTCAAGTGATCCTGACAAAGAGAATGTTGTAAAAGATCAAATAGTGTTACAATTACCTGTTGAAAATTTAAATACATCTCCTGAGGCAGACTACCAAGATCTTAAAGTCCAAGAGGCTGTTGTTGAACCTGTATCTCCAAATGCACCTGGAAGTGGAAAGGTTGTATCAAGAATGCAGCAGCATGTAAAGGAGATATCTTCTGAGGTAGCAGTTAGTAAAAGGAAAACGAGAGGAAGACCACGTAAATTAAATGGGAAAGCTGTGTTTCCTTTATCTCGAAAAAGACGCATCACTCCAGAAAATATACAAGAAATTTCAAAAAACAGTGAATTAGAAGCTACACCAAGGACTCCAAAGCTGAGAAAGCTGTTTAACACAGATGGGCATATGGAACTCATAATTACCCCCTCCGTAAGTCTTCAAAATATGGAGAAAGAAGCAAAAAGTGACAGCACTGAAGTATCTTCTACACCTCAGTCATCTAAAAGTGCATCTCTATTGCAAAGTCCCATTGCAGCATCTGCTCCTACAGAAATTTCGCCAATGGAAACTGCATTTGTTCCAGCACCTACTTCTCCTAAAAGTACTCCTCCAGCAAAATCTTCCTCTGCACAAAAATTAGCTCCCACCCCAGCTTCCAATTTAACCTCTCCTTTAACAACACATATACAATCATCCCCTCCATCATGTCTTTCGCCAAAACCATCTCCATCCAAGACCTCTCCACCAAAAACTTCCCCACCTAAGATGTCTTCCCCAAAATCACTACTTAGCAGTCCTAGTTCCCTTTTGCGGGCGTTCTCTTCATCTCCTTCAACTACTGATCCCAAGCACAACCGAGTTGGACATCATTCTACTCTTGCAGGCAGAGCACAATTCTTGGTTGGTTTGGCGCTTGTTTCTAAAGAAGGTAAAGATGCTGCAGAATCATCAGCAGAGCATGATTTCAAGTCTTCTGCAACAAAAGTCTTATTCACTTCCAGCCCAACAGAGAACCCATCTACAGTGGACAGGTAAGATTGACATAATATAAGATGAGTATTTCATATAATTAATTTTGTACAATTTTGAGGATGCTTGATTAATATTTTAATTGGTTGCTTACTAGTGGCCATTAGGAATGCTGATATTTATCATTTTTTCCCTATAAAGAGTTTCCAAATTACTTTTCATTTGCTTGTTGCTATCAAGTTGCCTGCATTTCAGTAGATGTTCTATATTTAGATCATATTCACGTCTTAACAATGGGCAATGACTGTCCTTGATTAATTTTGTCCCAAAAAGGTGTTCATTGGGCTGTGTGGTTCTTTATTAATTTCATCCCAGAGAGATGTTATGATAGGCAGTCATACCAAACAATGAAGTGGAATTGGGCAACTCCAATTTTTCTTGGTTTATGTAAAAGATGTTGGAAAACACTATGGTTTTCCTTCATTTTTTTATTGGGTGTTTTGTTGTTCTTATTCAGTTATTAATCTTTTTACGAGTTTCAATTTAGAAGGAATTTCTAGTTCAAAATTTTTATGGTGGCTTCCCCCCCCTCTCTCTCTCTCTCTTTCTTTCTAAAGTATCGGCAATCTTTCCTTTTTAATCTCACACGGTTCTGGAACCATTGTAAAACTATTTCTGATCTGGATTGTATGATATAGTTTTCTTACTTCATTTATAGTGTATGCTGGTGTGTAACTGTAATTCATTATATTTGTAGTGCTGCTTTAGTCACTTAAAATAGCAAGTCTATTATTTATGTTAGGTCTATACAGTAGATTTTCTAAAGCTGCTCTAATGTCCATTATTTTGCCATCAAAACTGTTAGCATACTGTTCCAAAGATGTATATTGAGGGAATTCTTCACAGTAAATTCCAAAGTCTGCTTCTCCCTTTTCAAGAGATCCATCAGGTAGGCCATGCCATTCATATTGGAGACTATTATATCCAGATTTAATTTCACATGATATCTGTATATTGTAAAGGGCAGTTGGTATAATGGCATGTTTAGTGCTTATTTTTAAAATTTTATCTATATCTTCTTTCTGTTTGTAATTTTTTCAAATGTGTTATATTTTTAACTGCTTGCTGTCAGAAATATGAAACTATTTATTAATTTTGATACTTTTATTACTTTTTAATTTCTGACCCAGTATTGCCATTCTAATATTTAGCTCTATTTTAATTGGCAGGTTGTTAGTTATGCTCTGCATGCAGCTATTGGTGTGATTTTTATGGCTTCTGTTATTCTTAATGTCCTAGATTGTATTGCATCCAGTTTAGTTTTAAGTTGGTCATTTATTGTGTATATTATCTCATTTACGTAGAGCAAATTGGACTTTATGTAGCTTTTGTACTTGTCATTAAGGAGACCTATGGATCCTACCAATTTGGTTTTATAAGTTGTTCTTATTCACTTTCTTAATTATGTTGTCGATATATTCAGAGAAGGAAAGTTTTTTGTCAAGCGTTATTCCAAGATATTTAGCATATTCTTTCTCTTATTCATTATTGATTTTAAGTTCAAATCATCTGTAGTGTATTGAAGACTGAAAAGCTGGAAAACGTCTTTTTAGTGTTTATTTCCATATTTTTGGTGAATGCCCATGTTTCCGTGCTATTGATCATTTTCTGCATTTCATTTTTGTAATACTGTTTATTCTGCTTATTTTTTGGTTAATCCATATGGCGATATCTGCAAACAATCCCATATTGTATAATTAAAATCATTGTATGATTAAGTTGAATTGAGTTGACGTTCTAGCTGATGATGGGGAACAAGGTTTCATGAAACTGGTTGTACATATGTAGACAAATAAGTGGAGCAATAAGAGTGTTTAGTTTGACTCAATCATACAATGATTTCAATTATATAATTGGCTTCATTGTACAACTTCCAGTTAACATTTCTAGTTAATCCCATATTGCCCTTTGGAAGTCAGCTAATATTTTGTTGATGTCATTTATGAAAATATTAAAAGAATTGGACTCTAGACAGCATCCTGTGGAAGGTCTAATTTAGTTGTATGCCTTTAGAGAGGAAATTATTCCATTTTATAGCTATGTACTTTGTGATAATAGATCCATGAACCCTCTTAATGTTTTCTCTTATCCCAATATAACCCCTCTTATAAATAAGTCTCTTTCTCTCTACTTTGTCAGGGGCATTTTTGAAGTCAACAAAGAGAGAAAGCACTGCTTCTTTTTTTGTTTAAGGCATTTCCAATTTTCTGCTTTAAATGTAAAACAATTAACCAGGTTTTATAATTAATACAGAATATGAAAACTCGTGTAAATTTATTGAAAGCTAAGAAAAATACAAAATACTAAGCACAAAGGGGCCTCCACCTATTTGGCCCAGGCAATTTTAGATACCTCACATTTACAAAAATGTTTAATACAATAGTTGATAATATAATAACACCTTTATGTAAATTCTAAAAAATTAAACAAAAAAACAAAATTTTCACCTTGATTGCATTAGTCCCCAGTCACTGGTTCATCAACAGCAGCCTACTGCTATTTCAGCGTACCAGGCTCTAACCCAACCCAAGGCACCAAAATGAAAATATTTCAATAACTTTACATATATAATTATTTTCTCAGCTAGCTACAATCTCTACCAACTATGTACTAATTCCGTGATTCATTGTCCATTTCCATTTCTTTTTAACTCTGCTTGCCTTTAAGAATGTTATTATGCTTTTGTACCTTTTAAACTAACCTAATGAATTCATTTCCCCATTTCTCAGTTTCCTTACAAGCAAACACATATGTTCTCCTAGTCTTCTTCCCCCCCCATAATGGACATTCCTTGTGAGTAAAGCCTTTTCGTTTACCTTTTAACTTCCACACTCCTGTTCTCGCCCATGCTATACCCTCTCAATTTCATTTTCCTTTTCCCATGCCCATTTTACTCTAACATAACATTCCAACCATGTCTTGCCAGTTAAATTACTAAAAAATTTTTGTATATATCTTCGAAATGTCTTCTTGCCTCTTTCCAAAATCCTGTAACATTTGTTTTTTTCATTCACATATACCCTAATTGTTACTCTCTAAAATATTCCTTAGACTATTCAGCCACCCCTGAGTTAAATATGATTCTTGAAATATTAAATATTGTTTACTAGATTATATTCATTTAGGTTTAAAATCCTCTGCGAGTATTTAAAAACTCTATCCCTAATCAAACCTTCTCTCGTAACTCTTCCCATTTCTATTTGAGCAACTTCTTTTACAGCCACAATTGGTAAGACAAGAATTTCTTTGGAAAAAGTTCAGTGTACTCTCTATCCACAATTTCCCAAGAATTTTCCATTATCTAAATTTCAATACCATAAAGCATTCATTGTATTTTATATTATTTCTAGTCATTTAACTTCCAATTGTGGTATTTCAAACAAATATCCTTTTATGATTGACATAACTTTCCTTTTGCAGTACCAAACTTTATAGCTTTTCCCATTTTCCCCCTCCATCCATTTTTATACCTAAATAAATGCACTCATGCACCATCTTATACTCCTTATTTCCTTTCTTCCAATTCTCGTATACTTACTCAAATTTTCACCTTTCTACATATTAAGAATTGTCGTATCTTGAATCATCATTAGACATTCTGAACAATTAGTTATCAATTTCCTACAAGGCTGATTTTAGATCAATTATCTTAAAAGAACCAACAACCAATTCATCTGCAAATAGACAGGAAATCTGGATATTGTTTATAATGAGCATAAAATTATTGTTTTTCTTTAAGTTTTGCAATATGTCATTAATGTATAAGTTAAACAGAACTGGAATTAATTTACAATTTTGACTTAGCTTTTTTTTTTAAAAAATCTAACTTCTCTAATTATTGATCCTTCCTCAAATCTTACACAGAAAGTATTTTACTTATATAAAGCTTTTAAAACTTACATCATGTGTCTACTGACCCTTTTTTCTGAAAGCTTACACCACATTATCTGCATTTCAATTCAATGGAAAGTTTTTTCCAAATCCACAGAAATCAAGTATAATTTCCCTCTCTTCTTTTAAACATTATAGTTCTTAAAATGAATATGCTGTTATTAGTTAGTTCTTCCTTTTCAAAACCCCATTTGGTGTTCCGGTAGTATGTTATATTGTTCTACCCATTTTTGTAATCTGCCTGCTAAAATACTAGTAAAGATTTTTCCTACATTAGATAATAAAGCTATGCCCCTGTAACTGTTAGGTTTATCTATGTTGTCTTTGCCTTTATATATCGGGTGTATAATTGTTTTTCTCCAAGTTTGGGATATGTGACCTTTAATTTTCATTGAATTGAATATATTTGTAAGTACTGCACTCTATTCGAATTAGTGCACCATTCCGTGAGAAATTCTGTTCATATATCATCCATTCCAGTTGCTTTATTTGCTTTCAATAGTTTAATCTGTTCTATTACTTCTTCATTTTTTATTTCACTGTCCAAATTTCTACAAAATTGTTACCAATTTCGACAATATTTCTAGCCCTCATGCATCCTGATATTTCCTAAGTTTTTAATAGTAGTCTAACCATTCCCCCTGAGATATATTGGATGCATTGATACATTCCATATTTTATTTATATTTTTTTCACGTATAACATTAATTACTTCATTAGCCTTTTTCAACCTCCACTTATTTTTCTTATTTTCTATCAGTTCCTGGTAATATTTCTTACTTTCTAGATAATAATCTTTGGAGATATCACCTCTTATCTCTCTCTATTTTACTAATCTTTGTTTCACTATCATTTTATTTGCTGTACATTCTTCATCAAAACACCCTTCCCTAATTTTGTTTTTCCTCTTTTTCAATAGCATCTTGTCACCTGCCCAATACATTACAAAATTTAGTATTTTCATTGCTTTTTCTATTTTTGCTTATATTACCACCATACTTTTTATTCCAAGTTGGCAGATCGTGCCTATGTTTAGAGTCCAACATTTGCAAATATTTACATTTACATTCTTCCTTCCATTTAAATCTCTTATATTCATGTTTACAATGATTATATATTCTTAATGTTGCATATCTGACTGATCAACTTTAGCCCTAATATCCATTACTAGTGGAAAGTGCTCACTAATTAAACATAAGTTTAAAACTTTAAATTATTTACTATGTAGCTAATTCTAATAGGCCATAAAATATAATCTATTACACTTGGACCATTTTTATTTACAAATGTAAATTCACCACACTCATCCTCTTCGAGTTTTTCATTTAAAATGTCAAATGAATTTAATTCACAAAAATCTATCAAATTTTCACTGCCTCTGTCTGCAACCTTATCTTTACTACATCTGAGTTTTTTTGCTTTCGTTCAGTGATTCATCATTTTGCCAATCTTCTAGCCCCTGTATCTCCATTTCTCCTATCCTTAACATTAAAGTTTCCCATTACTATAATTTCTAGATTCATGTATAATCTCTTAAATATTGTATACCTTTTTAAGTGTTGAAATTATTCAGAATTGTGAAATTGTGAATTGAGGATTATGAATTATTCCTATAGAAATTTTGGTGTCATACATTACCAGCCAAAATATTTCTTTATGCCTAGAATCAGGTTTTTTTGATCATTTGGCGAGTGACTTAAAACACTCCTAACTGTACTGATACTTTTCCTTTCATAGCTAACGTTTCCCCTTGCCTTCCAAAATAACTAAAATCATTAACATTTATATTGTCCTCTTTTAGCCATGTATCTTACCACCACCAAAATGTCTAATTTTGCCACCAGTTTGTACAAAGTTCCATTGACTATTTTATTGTTCAACCCTTCACATTTCCAAAAACCAAGTGCCTTCCCTTCTTTGACTACTATTGAAAACTCAATCTATTTCTAAATCCAGTTGCTTTTTACTTCTTAATTGGATTCCTTCCATGTTTGCAGCTGGCGATCTGTGCTCTGATGATACATTTTCTTCCCCCTTCTCTCCACTACTGAGTTGCCAGGCTTTCAAACCACTTGTTAGTGATTGCTAGACTCCAAGCTACTAACACCTTTTTCCATGATGGTGACACAATCTAATCTTCATTGATGGTCTCCCCAGCCAGCCCTGACTTATCTTGCAAAGTTATTCTTGCTGAAGGCTCACCACTTAGCTGATTGTTATCCTTGACCTTGATGATGCACTGCATTCCTAACTCTGCATATTTTTATCCCTTTCTTTGATTTGCTCCCCTTCCTGGTTTCTCTTCTTTTCCCTCCTGTATCTGTATGCATTATCTTCTGCTGCAAGAATCTTGTACTTTCTGCCATTCTCTTATATTCATGAGCTATTTGCTGTCTAATTTCCTCTGTTTTCATTCTTTCGTGCCATATGCCATTGTTGATGTTCCCCACCAGTATCCTCTCTTTGTGTATCCAAAATTGTAGATTTGATAACAAATGCTGTTTTCCTGACTTAATCTTGCTTGTATCAATTCTACCGCCTGTGGTGCCTCAGTAGTAAAAACTGGCACTAAACACTATTAAAAAAAAAAAAAATGTACCAATTCCCTTTTTAGATCCCTTTGTTTAGGGCTCATAACCTTGTTAAATATTCCAGACCCTTTCAGCTTCTTTGCTCTTTTCAACTGCATTATGACCACTTTGACTATGATTGGCGTATTCTCTTTTCCTCTTTTCACTCTAAAAGCCTCCAAACTCCCATTTCTGTAAGTCCAAATCTAGTTTTTCCATTAAAATCTTAGACACTTCTTCTGTTGCCCAAATTCCTCTTTTTTCTTCCACTCCTATGAAGACCAGATTGAATCTTCTCCTTTTCTTGTCCATTCTTTCCTTCCTATTTTGAATTTTATTCATCTCTTTTCTTATTCCTTGAGCTTCATTTTTGAGGTTTTCCTTCATTTCTTTGGTTACTTTATGTAAGTTTTTGTTAATTCTCTCCTCCATCCCCTCCATTTTAATAATTTTTTCCGTAATGTTTTCCAGCATAGTTTATATGTCCACTGTTTCTGGGTTTAATTCTATATCTCCTCTCACAAGCAAGGTTAAAATTACACTTTCAATTACTAAGATGATCATTAATATTTTGTCTCCAATTCTATTGCTATTACAGCTAAATTTCGTCCTTCCGAATACCCCTATCCTCATTCTGTATACCACAAGCTTTACCCCTATTGTTATTTGGTTCACTGTTCCACTTGCGATGCAGGAGCTCACTGTATCACATCCTCCTTCCACCACTGCTCACTTAGCACTCTAACACAGAATATTGAAAATGCCTTCAACAGAAAAGAAACAGTGCTTTCCCTCTTTGTTGACTTAAAAAAAATGTAAAAAAATTAATAGGTTTTTACATTTAATACAGGATATTGAAAATGCCTTGAACAAAAATGAAGCAGTGCTTTCTCTCTTTATTGATTTGATTAATATTTCTTTCAAGCACAATTTTTGTTCTCTCTCATTTTAAATACATATTGAAAAGGGATGTATGGTTTTCCTTTTGCAGGATGATGGTTCTTTCTGATGAATAGAACACAAAAGTTTAAGCTCTTTTGGGCATATTTTGAAGCAGTTTTTGAGAAAATGCTGGTAATTGGTTAAATTTTTAAACATAACCTTATATATAAATATTGTACTTATGAAGCTGTTGACAATGGAGTGGCAATATAACCTAAACTTAGGTATTCATTTTTTACTTTACTTTTGTGTGAGTGAGTGGAGTTTAGTGTAAAAAATGAATACCTAAGTTTAGGTTACAACCTTACATAATTCCTTGAAATTTAGAGGTTTTTCTTATGGGAAACAAGATAATTTTCTTTTCTACATGTTAAGGTGAAACTTCAATATGTGCATCCCACAAGTACAGTTTTTAAGCTTACTTAGAACAACAAACAGATGAGAGTAAATGTAAATAATATTAGAAAATAATATGAATCCATTTACACTTAATTTGCATAAGTTCCACAGTCTCTTGATTGTACACCTAGCAAGGTGTTATTTTTTATGTCATTTACAATGTCACAACATGATGACACCAAGATCCAAGTATCAAATACATTATGCCTATTTTTATTAGCTATCTTTAACTGCTGTTATGCTGCATACGTTTTAAAGGGCAATTTTAACTGTTTATGTTTGAATGTGAATCAATGTTCGTTTGTAAAATGTCAAAGTTTAACAGTGCAGTGTGTATAAAATTTTTACTAATTTATGGTGAAACACATAATGGGGTTGCAGTGGCATGAATCTGTTGAAAAAGATTCCCAGTTAAAAGAGTGCTGTATTATAGGAAATTGATGAACATCTTTCAGTAGGTTCAAGGTACAAAGTATAAGACAGCATTTCAAGAAGATAACCAGAGAAACAATGCCAAAAAAAATATTCCTATTTATGTCTACATGAGTAATTTTAATTATTCTTCTCATTGGCGCTACAGGCTGGAGTGAGCCTTGGCCAACCCCAGCAATCTCTGCTTCCTCTATCTCCATCTGACAACTTCATTAATAGAGGGCAATTGTTGTACAGGGCATGCGATAAATATGCTGACACCCTGCAGATCGCCTATTATTCAGCTCCCTAGATTGAAGATGCCACCTCTCCATGAGGCATGTTCTCAATTATTCTTATGAGGCTGGGTGGACCCTGTACCAGACCACCCTAACTTAGAAAAATTCCTAAGCAGGTACCAGGAATCAAATGTGGGCCTCCTGGCCAGCACTCCATAATGCGTGGTCTAAAAAATTGTAAATAGTTTCATAAAATACTTTGATTTCAAGCTCTCTCAATGACTACAATGTGTTGCGCTTTATTTCTATTGTGATCAATCCCTTAATGCTTATCATACACCAGGAAAAGTTGTTAAAGACTTTTATCATTGTTAGTGTAGCTACAATACAAGTAATTGAATTGCTGCATTGCAAGATTGTTCAAAACAAAACTTCGATTATCTCAGAAAAGAGCTATGGCAAAATTTTAGTTATAAAAATTTTCTCGTATAATGCAATCTTAAAAGAGGAAGTCATAGGTCTCTTTCAGTCCTGCAGTTTAGAGTGACCTAATAAATAAATAAATAAATAAAAAAATAGCATTTTGAAATATATGCATTTTGTGGTCAATATTGAGGCTTGAAACTAGATGCAGATGAAGGTGATTGCTTACAATTTAAGTTGAAGAGGACTTAATTTGATTTATTTATGGACACTCTTTAACATCTCAGGTCATCAGCATCCCATTCAATTCAGGGCATGAAACAGCCAGTAAATTTTGTTCAGAGGCCTTTTCTTTCAGGCTTAAGGTTCTTTATCAATCCGTAAATGTACGACAAGGGACCCACGGCTTTACTTCCCTTCCGAAGGAAGCTCTACTTAGGATTTTTACGCCCGAAAAAAACAATCAATCCTGACCGGGTTTGAACCCGCGATCTTGGATTTAGAAGGCAAGTATAGTTACCACTACACCACCAGGACCGACTTGAAGAGGACTAATATAGTACCTCAGAATATATGTAATATTTTTGAAGTAATATTCTCCTGCAAGTATTTATAAGTTCTTAAGTCAGTGATCTTAAAAAGCTCCTCACTTATCTGAAGATTCTCTTAAATTACCTGTAGTAATGTGAAGAGAGTTAAATGATTAGAAATATTGTAGTTTGTTTGTGCTGCTCATCTTCCCCAACTCTGCTTAAAAAAATCTAAATGAACTAAATATGTATTGTTTTGTGTGTGATAGAGTTTATAAACTGTAATGTAGAAAAGGGTTTTGTGTCGGTCAAATCCCATTGCTGAGAATCAGGTCTCTGAATGGTATGAAAATAGTTGCACACATTATAAATTATTAAAGGAATATAGTAACATGCAAACTAACTTTAATGAAGCATGCATTAGAATCATAAGAGATCCTGGAAATTCTTTCCATTTTCATTGCAGCATCTTTTTAAAAAATTAGGAGTTGCTTACAGAGTTCTGCAAAATTTTAATGCCTTAAGTAAAATTTGGGTTGTATACACAATGAAAGAGTTGCACTGAAAAGCACTACACTGTCATTCATTATTTTTTACATAGCATAGGAACATTTCTTACATAAATAATTATTACCCAAAATAATTACATAATTATTACCCAAAAATTCTTGTTGCACAATAGCATACCAAATACCAGCTAAATAATAAGGAAACATTTTACGAACAAGAATTGTGGCATACAGGTGAGTCTGTGTTTTTAACTCAATCTTTTTTAATATATTTTGGCAACATCAACTGCTTAGGAGTCCCTGTTTTACTTTGTTGGGGTTTATTATTTCCTCTGAAAGGGAAAGTATACTTATAGCAGCTTTTAGCTGATAGGACTACAAAATGTTAGCATATATTTTCTAAATTAGTGAATGTCTGTCTTTGCATTGGTGTCGGATAATGGCAAGTATTTGGCAAAACAGTGCACTCCATCATAAGCCATCAGTATCCCTGTCATTACATTCATTGTGTTCCATTTCCTAATTTTAGATGCTATTAACATTTTCGGAAATTTGTCACAGGCGAAAATGCACATTTTTTTCTATAAGCACACTTGAAGCTTGTGCTATGATTCTTTGATCATGAGGTTGTGTTTGGCTTGTTGTATTCAATGATAAAAAGAGGAGCCACACATGTTTTGGCAGAACGTTGCATTGGTTAGGTGATCCCACATGATCAAGGAGTAGAATATTCTTGTTCTGGCATGCCATTTTCCTTTCCAATGTCAGCAAGCAGTCCTACAGTTTTCCAGTCATCCAAGCATTTTCGAAAAACTTGTAAATGTATGAAAAATGCTTTACTCCTTGGAAGCAATGAGGCTTTTCAAATTTGCCAACAAGTGGCACTAATTTTGTGCTGACATTGGCATTGCAGCATCATCGTCAGTCAGTCTTTGTAGGCTTTATCTTCAAAGCATTTCTCACCACTAATTGCTAACGTACACTTTGGTTGCATGTTATACAAGGCTCCGTCTGAACAACATAAAATATTCTGGATTTCATATTTAGTGATTATTGATGCCACATTTTCCTTCCAGTTGATAATAGAATCCGCTTTCACTGTAGCTGCCTCTCCATAAACAGCTTGCCATATGATGTTATGGCATAGTTTGAAAATGCATGGCCAAACATTTGAAAAATGAAATGCAGTTTCAGTGCCAGTTCATCTGCTGTTTTCTTCACTTGTTCCCCATCAATTGGAAAATTATTAGCACAAACTTGATGAAATCCTCCACAAATTAGTCTTCCAAATTGCTATATTTTGCACCCCCAATTCATTTTCTTTGCTCACTTTTTTGAATCACTTCGGTTTCAATAATATCGTTAGTATCATTAAGTGCTCTTAATGATTCTTCTGTCACATTCTGAACAAGTAAATTTTAACATATTTGTTAAATTTTGAAGCTGTTTACATTAATTTATACAATGCAGGTAAATTTATTACACATTTCATTTATTGTATTTAAGTTAGGACATGTTTCAGGAACCAACTTTCTCATCCTCAGCTGATGATCAAATGTGTCTTGGTGTTTGTGTTGGTCTTGTGGAAGTCATTATGTTGTATGTAGTGACCTCTGGTGGATATGAAATGAGTTTAGAAATGCTTTTGTGGGTGCAGAATATAACAATGTGGAAGACTAATTATGTGAAGGATTTCATCAAGTTTGTGCTAATAATGTTGCAATTGATGGGGAGCAAGTGAAGAAAAAAGAAGATGAACTGGCACTGAAACTGTGTTCTATTGTTCAAAAGTTTGGCCGCAGTATTTTCAAACTATGCCATAACATCATATGGCAAGCTGTTTATGCTACAGCTACAGTGAAAGCAGATTCTATCATCCAGTGGAAGGAAAATACGACATCATTAATCGCTAAATATGAAGTCCAGAATATTTTCAATGTTAATGAGATTTTTATAATATGCAACCAAAGTGTTCATTAGCAATTACTGGTGAGAAACGCTGAGGATGAGAAAGTTGGATCGCGAAACATTTCCTAACTTAAATACAGTAAGTGAAGTGTGTAAGAAATCTACCTGCATTTTATAAATTAATAAGTAAATTTTACTTAAAATGTAAATTGGAACTTGCACAGTGAAGCTAATCATTTTAATTGATATCATTGTATGGATTCAGTTGAACTACACACTTTTAAAGCTTCACTTATTTTTCATAAATGTATGGAACTGATTTCGAGAACATTTAGTTCCCATCTTCAGCTAGGCTAAAGTTCAACTGTCGGATCATTCGTTGAGCTGTGGGAATGTATATTCTGCTCTGGTGGCGGTGTGATAAACTTGTAGTTTATGTTTTCATCTCCGGCAATGTCAAAGTTCATTATGCTGTCTTTGTATTTGTAGATGTAGATTTTCTCCCAGGTTGTTAGTTACATAGGTAAGTCCTTGTACTGATTTTAATAATTTTGCTTTATTTATTATGTCATGATTTGGTGTCCAAAAATGATATGCTACTGCTGATTTCTCTATTTGCTTGTACTTTATGTTCTGAAATGTTCCTTTAATTGTGTGGCTAGATTCTCTTTGTTTTTCCAATGTAGATTTTTTCACATTCTGCACAGTTTATTTTGTAAATACCTGATTTTTCTTCTTGTGGAATACTGCCATTAACATTATCTATCAATAAGTTTTTAACATTAAATCTATTAATCGGTGCTAACCTGATATTAAAATCTTTAAGAATATTCTGGAATTTTTTTGTAGCCCATGGATGATATGTGAATTTTTTAAAAATTTGTTTATCATTTCTTGCTGAAAGTGTTGTGGTTACTTTGGTATGTTTTTGTCTCTTGAATTTCTGCACCTTTTTGTGTACTAGTTCGTTTTTAAAACCATTTTTAACTGCTGTTTCTTCTATTTGTTTGTACTCATTAAAATATTCTTCTTTGCTAATTTGTAGGTTAACTAGCCGGTGTGTTAAACTGTTAATTACTACATGTTTGTGTGCTGTGGGGTTAAAACTGTCAGCTTTGATGTGATGTGATTATCTGTATTCTTTCTGTATATTCCAATGTCAAGAAAATCTTAAATTTGGAATATACAGAATGAATACACACGCAGATAATCACATCAAAGCTGACAGTTTTAATCACAACACTTTCAGCAAGAAAAGATAAACAAATTTTTAAAAAGTTCACATATCATCCATGGGCTACAAAAAAATTCCAGAATATTCTTAAAGATTTTAATATCAGGTTGGCACCGATTAATAGATTTAATGTTAAAAACTTATTGATAGATAATGTTAATGACAGTATTTCACAAGAAGAAAAATCAGGTATTTACAAAATAAACTGTGCAGAATGTGATAAAACCTACATTGGAAAAACAAAGAGAATCTAGCCACACAATTAAAGGAACATTTCAGAACATAAAGTACAAGCAAATAGAGAAATCAGCAGTAGCATATCATTTTTGGACACCAAATCATGACATAATAAATAAAGCAAAATTATTAAAATCAGTACAAGGACTTACCTACGTAACTAACAACCTGGGAGAAAATCTACATCTACAAATACAAAGACAGCATAATGAACTTCGACATTGCCAGAGATGAAAACATAAACTACTAGTTTATCACACCACCACCAGAGCAGAATATGCATTCCCATAGCTCAACAAATGATCCGACAGTTGAACTTTAGCCTGGCTGAAAATGGGAACTAAATGTTCTTGAAACCAATTCCATACATTTATGAAAAGTAAGTGAAGCTTTAAGAGTGTGTAAGTTCAACTGAATCATACAATGATATCAATTAAGTAAATTTTAATTTATAATTATTCTAAAACTTAATTAAATTATGTGTATTATATTTCAAAACATAAATAAATCTATTTTATCCTTATATGTGTTATATAGGTTTGGTTGATTACATGTATAACACTCCAAATTATGTATTTACTGAAAAGAATGCACTGTCCTTACCTTCAACATTTGAATTATACTCTAAACCACTAGTAACTTCATTTGAAATCTTTTGCATTTGTCTTGATATTTACTCCAAGCCATTGCAGTGGCATTTCTCAATGCTTGCTTCTAACAGAAGCAAATATTAAATTTATATAGCTTCAAAAATCTTCCTAGAACAAGTGCAGTCAAATTCAGGATAAATAGAGGTAAAGTGGGAGGGAAAAAAAACAGTACTAATAAACTGTATTATTGTAACAAATTGCACTAATGTTAAGTGCTATTAATGATTCTTATACTATATTCTGAACAAGTAACTATACTTTCCAAATTAAAAGTTTAATTTTTAATATTTATAATATGTGATTAACATAAAATTAAAAAAAAAAAAAAAATTTGCATTCTTATTTTCCTTGTAGCTGGTGTTTGTTTCTAATGCATGCCCAAAATAAATAATTGAGCAGCAGAAATTGAATACAGCTACATTACTTTTTTAAATGTTTAATGCCCTTTACAGCTACAGTAAACATAAATTAGAGGGAAAAAACATTAAAAATTTACATTTCCTACTCAGTCAAAATGAAAACACTTATTACCACATTCTTATTTAACATACATTCTAAATAATAAAGATAATTTGAGGTACAATTTTAAAAAATCTTCAAAGTAAAAAATATAGCTATTTCCATATGTATTAGAAGAAATACATTATGCAATTAATAGCATATACATTTATATTTAGTCATAAATTCTGTCGCATGCCTAGGAAACTTCAAGTATGAAATTAAACATTGTAAAAATCTATCAATTTCACATCTATTCATTACTTAATATTCATCATTGCCATTAGTAACTCAAAATTGTTGTCTCTAGTGTTCATACAGGCTTTTAGTCCGAATTCGACAGTGTCATATCTAGCATCCATGGCCATTCGTTCATAAGAGCTGCATTGAGGTGGTATGAACTGTGATAAGATTTCGTTCAGGTCTGTTCTCCAAGATGCCCCATAACTTTATAATTTATATAGGTAACGTTAAGAATATTACAAATAAAATTTTGGCTTAAGTTTGGCTTAGGATGTACTGAAAGCCTAACAAACTACAAATCAATGTACAGTACAAAGAAAAAAAAAGCAAAATAAATGTACAAAACTTATTTCTTTTACCTCAATCTCCAGAGGTGTCTTTATCTCTGGAAATCTAGAAGCCACTTCACCCTCACCTAATGGCTGCAAAATATTTGCCTTCAGCTAACCAGAATACACATGATCTTAACTCTCCATAAAAACACTCATCAACATGCAATCCATAAACATTTTCTGAAATGCAACTATTCCAATTCTAAGGAATTTCTCCTTACCTCCATTTACACTTAACACTGAATGTGCATTGTATCCTGCAAATCATCACATACTGGTCAGATACTATGCTCTACATTCCTCATGTCTCTCAATCTCAAAAACTGTAGTCGTCAGAAAGGCCTAAGTAATAGCCTCCATCTCCTCCTTGTTGCATTTGAACCATTGAGTGGATATGGTGTTTTATTAGTTTTTAATGGTTCTCTTGTATAAAAATGGTGTTCTGTTTATTATCACATATTTTTTTGTATGAAGAAAAAACTCTATATTTTGAATATTTACTGCATTTTCCACTGTTGCTTCTTTTAGCTTCATTGATTTGTAACAAAAAAGGTACATGGAACATGATGCCAATATGTGTACTGTGAGGTAAATAATGGGTTCCTTAGTGGTTTTTGCATTACAAGTCAAATTTCAACATAAAATGTTAATATAAAATAAAAGATTTTGCGCTTTACCAATATAAACACATCCTTAGACCTCTTCATCTTGTAGAGAATGATTATAAACAATGGATTTGGCAGATTTCCATCTGCATGCCTCAAATGTACTATAAGA
Source organism: Metallyticus violacea (assembly GCA_030762175.1). Classification (NCBI taxonomy): domain Eukaryota; kingdom Metazoa; phylum Arthropoda; class Insecta; order Mantodea; family Metallyticidae; genus Metallyticus; species Metallyticus violacea. Next base: position 120,244,708 of record CM060833.1, read on the forward strand.
CCGTCTACATTCATACTGCAGCAATTAAGTTTTGATCCAGATCAGCTTACCTGTTACCTTAACTTTTGAAAGTTTTTTTTAAATATATCAGGCCTATTAACAGAATTGCCAGAGCCTCCTAAACATTAGATGGTACCAACCAAAAGATATTTACTTGTTTTTTGTACCAGAGGCTACTGTGGTTATTCAATGTATTCTCTCCTGTGAAGCTATGTTATTGCTACCACCCTAGAGATTGTAACCATGTACAATGTTATTGAAAAGGCTGAAGTTATTCAAGCATTCAGAAAGAAAGCATTTTTATAGTTTTAAGAAAAGAGTATGTTGCTACAAGTGTAATGTGTGAGAAAAAAAAATATTGTGTTCCTATAGAATAAATGTGAAAATCTGAAGAAAAGTATGACAATAAATAAGAATTAACGTTTTTCATATCCTTAACTACTTTTGACTTCATAAAATGTGTGGTTATTAAAATATTTATGGATATAGGTGGTTGGTGAAGGTAAATTTTTGAAACCTCTTTGAAACTTTAGATTATCTTCAAATAGAGGAAAAGAGACAGTTTGGTATTGGATATTTTGGGGGGAAAGAAACATGTATTGTCAAAATCTCCAGGAGATAAAATATTTTAAAACGCTTAAAATCACTTCCGTGGCTTCACTTCCAATGAACAAGGAAGCAATCTGAGTTAACAACATTAAAATATTGATACAATGCTACTCTTAACATTTCAGTCTCAAAATTTAAAAATTCAGGACATGTTTTGTGAGACCTTTGCTCACATTGTCAACTGTTAAACAACTGGCGCATATTGGATTATACTAGGGTTGAAAAGGTAGGCAATTGTGGTGACTGGTGGTCTGTTGATGAACTTGTACATATATTTTCTGCTTCCAGAATGCCGAAATTCATGAGTTTATGTTCATATTTCGTTATGAAAATCTTTTCCCATTAAGTTCCTTGGGATGTTGAACAGCTTTTAATAAAGAGATGCCTTTTTCTATTTCATGATTTTCATTCTAGAAATGTGCTGCTATGGCTGATTTTTCTATCTATTTGAAACGGATATTTCTCCAGTGTTCCTTCAATCTGATGCCTATATTTCTCTTGGTCTTGCCTATGTATATTTTTTCACAGCCTTTACATTTGATCTGGTATATACTTGATTTTTCTTCTTTGAGTTTGGAATCTGCTTTATTTAACTTCAATAATTTGCAACATGGTATCTGTTCTGAGATGCTAATATAATGTTGTACTGTTTGAACATTTTTTGAAATTTACTATTGACTTGTGGGAATTTTTTGTAAGTTTTTTCTTTTGATAAGGTAGTCAAAGTGGTAATTTGTTTAATTTCCTTTTGTTTTAGGAATCTTTTAATTTTGTGATCAATCAACTGTTTTTTGAATCCATTAGAAATAACCGTTTCTATTATATACAGGTATTTTTTCTTATATTCTTCTTTATTCAGTGGTACATTAATTAATCTGTATACCATGCTGTAGAGAGATAAGGTCTTAGGTTAAAACCATGGACTTTAATATAATTGTCAGTGTGTGTATTCTTTCTGTAAAAGCCAAATTCTAATTTGTTCTTACTTTTTATTATCTTCTAGTCCAGAAATGGTAATATGTTGTTGGTTTCAATTTCTATAGTAAATTTAAATGTGGGTTCCTGTATGTTTAAATATTTCAGTTCATCTTTTACTAATCTCTTTCATACTGAAATTGATTTATTGTCAACTTCATTAGAGACAATAGCTTCAATCCCACATCTCACCAGTATTCAATAATTAATAGCTTAACATATATGCTGATACATGCCTTCTTAAACAAAACAGAATTATATGTAATTGAACTTGCAGGATACAATGGCTTCTAACAAAGAAAGCAAGAGCAGTTAAAGGAAATTACTACACTATCATTAGAGAAAGAGAAGTTGAAGTTCAAAAAATTTACATGGGCTTTTCCTAGAATTTATCTCTTTGACTACACAAAACAAATACAATATAAAGAATCTTATAAAATGAGAGCATCTTTATTGGCTTGCAGGATACAGGCCTAAGGCCTGTTTTGGATTCTGATTGATCATGTGAACCATTTGAATTTAGCAACATTTAACACCTATAAATGTCAGGAGAATAGGTGGCGAGCCCATTGCTTAATGTGTCATCTAGTGTGATTCAAGGCATTACTTGATGTAATTTTGTCCAGGGAGCTCTTTTTTGAGGTATGGAACTCTTTAATGTGCCATAAATCTATGACATGGGGCCCACTGCATTAAGTCCATCCCAAAGGGCTTGCACTCTTGAGGAGTGCAAACCTATCAACCTTAATTAGATTTGAACTCACGAACCTTGGGTCCAAAGAAGAGCATATTCAAATCAGAGAGACAAAATTCCTCTAGAAAAGGAACCAAGTATCCACCAAATTTCAGATTATAATAAAATATACATTGGAAAAACAAAAGGAAATACAAATATAGATTTAAAGAATATTTCAGTAATATCAAATGTAAACAAACAAACAAATCAATTGTGCCCAAGTGTTTCTGGGAAATTAATCTTAAAATATAAAAGAAAGGAAAAGTGTTAAAATCCACCATTGGAACTTAGCTTATGGGAAAAGATTACATCAAGAAATATGAAGTAGATAGCTTGATGAATTTTGAAATTCCAACAGATTGTGGAGTAATGATAAAATTTGGTAATCTCCTGCCATAAGTAAACGTCCAAAATGCAAAACTCACCCATTCAGTAGCACCCAAGGATGTGGATATGGCTCCATGAAACATGTTCTGCCAATAAACATTGGTAAGTTGAGAAATTAGTGTGCAATTGACTTACCAGCTAATAATAATAATACTTCTTTCTGAGCAAATTACAGTCATTTTGCAATTTTAGAAAAATGTAAGAAGTCAAATTTTATTGCATCTTAGTATGGAGTCAGTCATATGCTAAATAAAAGGAGGAAACACCTCACAATGAAATAATTTCAAAGAGTAAGAAACAAAGAAATTCATTATCTACAACCAGCCATACCTCAGATATTGTGAAGAACATCAAGTTCTTGTTATCTGTCTGTAACACAAATACAAATCATCACATATGACTTAGGGATCTCTCTCTTTTAATAACTGTACACACTATTATCAATTGGAATTTGAAGCTGGAAAAGCATCATAAAATCAGAAATACACAAATATTGCATCATCACATTTCAGGATGTTGCACAAAGAGTAGTAAACTGCATGAGACTCATGTTAACGGGAGAAATATAGAAATTTGTAATCACATTAGGCATACATTCTTGTAATAACTGCAGCAAACTCAATATGATTTACATGTTGTACTTGCAAAACTGTTGACAATGGAGTGGTAATATATCCTAAACTTAGGTATTCATTTTTTTACTCTAAACTCCACTTACTTACATAAAAGTAAGATGCATTTCGGCAGAATCTCTCCCATCTTCAGTTGCTTACATAACCGCTGTTACTCAAAACAATGGCAATTTTTTCCAATGGGTTGTAAAGATGTTTCAGCAGTTTACTTTCCGGTTTTATTTCATAGTTTTTGGTCCAAAAGTGAGCTGATATGCTTATTTATCCACCTGCTTAAACCGAATATTCCTAAAATATTCTTTCCTCCGAATTTCCAAATTTCTCTTTGTTTTGCCTATGTTGCTCTACTCACAATCTCCAATTTACAAAATAAAATGAGCTATCCACTTGGGAAACAATTTTTATGTTAAAAAATAGAAAAAACCTAATGAATTTCGAGTTTCCTCCTATGGATGAACTCGGCAATTTCCTACTTCAACCAACAGAGGCCACCACAGAAACATCTGGGAGTCCAGCCATCGTTTCGAGTAACGGGTTTGGTGAACAACTGAAGATGGGAGAGATTCTCCCAAAACGCATCTTACTTTTATGTAAGTAGGTTCAGTTTAGTGGAAAAAAAATGAATACCTAAGTTTAGGATCTGTATAATTTACTACAGTCCAAGTGATAAAAAAATTGTTTTAGAAAAATGGCACTGGCAATGCAGATAAACTTTCCTCGAGGACTTCATGATTATTGCAGTATAAAACTATAATATGAAGCTACTGTTGCCATGTTGCAAAAATGGCTAAGTCAGCTCTCTATGCTCTTGAATAGATGTTTTAGAAGTTTTAACTGCAATTTACAGCACTGGCATTGCAGCTACAGCAACAAAGCATAAGTGATTAAGTCATGTTTCTAGTTGATCCAAAAATACCTTGAGAAAATGGTACAGGAAATGGTTCACCTTGCAGCAACATTCTTGTGAAATCACCTGACACTTCTTCAAAGGATTTTTGCATCTTTAGACTCCTGAAAATTGTTCTGGAAAACAGGTGTCCTTATACTATAGTTGGCCAGTGGAAAACCTGAAAGGAGGAGTGCAGGAAGAAAACCTTCAGTGGAAATTAAGGTGAAGAGCAATAGCTTAAATATAGATAGGATAGCTAGTGGGGACTTAGCTTGCAAACAAATCTCTATGTAAGGAAAAAAATTACAATATTGTCTGTTATATGACAAAAGCAGGTATTTACTTCTGTGCAATCTGTCAGTTACATCTGTATAAGTATTAGTATTTCATAAACTCCACAAGCTTAAGACTGAATGGAGGATGCAAGTGATTTTGATGTTAGTGAGCTGATTATTATTTTGTAATTAATAGTGACTGTGGTAAAGATTCAGAACATAAAAGACAATGGTTATGATATGCATATGAAGAAGTAAAGTGCAAATATGGAGATACATTAGAAACCCAAATGCCAAAATGCCTTTACATTTCTTATTCATCAAGAATTCTTACTAGCACAATAGATAACAAGATGTGATTAAATGAAGGAATTAGCCCCATCTAATTTCCAGTGCACCAAAGGTTGGTAGAGATTAAAAACACCATCTTTAAAAAAAATTTCAATGTGAAAAATTTCAGTTTTTGATGAGCAAAATGTGGAGCATGATACTCAGTACATTTTAAGAAACACAGAACCAGTATTTATTTATTTATTTTTAAATACTGTTTAATGTCTGTTTTTATTACTGTGGGCCATGGTTACACATGAGGTGAAATGATAAATTGAGGGTGTGTGTGTGTGTTTTATTTTTTTTATTAAAGGAAGGAAGTGTTCCAGCTTTAGGTACCTCCCAGCATTTGCCATTTATGAGGACCGAGGAAAGCTGGAAAAACCCTCATTCAGAGAGGGCGATTCTGATTGGAATTGGACCTCAGATCTACTTGCAAGTCCATTCCTTAATGTCCTTGGCCACCTACACCGGTGGGGAAGCTGTCTTGGTTATGATCCTAGACTGAATAGGAAGAATCAAATACCCATGTCTGGTCTGCTGCACAGCTTACATTTAAGATGTGCTAAAAATACATCCATTGGTGCCTTGAAACACAAGAGACATAAAGCTTGCAGTTAAATTTTAAATTTAAAAAAAAAAAAAAAAAGCACATGTCAGGATTTAAATCCACAATGACCAAAGTTAAGAAAAATTGCTTTCTTGTAAGGTTTTAAAAATTATGTATTTTTTATTGATTTGGTCTATTTATGCATGCTCTGTAACATCTCAGGTCATCAGCATCCCAGTCAATTCAGAGCTGTGAAATGGCTGACAAATTTTGCTCAGAGGCCTCTTCTTTCAGGCTTGAGGTTCTTTTTCATGCCATAAATCTACCACACAGGACCCTTGGCTTTACTTCCCTTCCAAAGGAAGCGATACTTGGGATTTTTATGCCTGAAAAAAATTAATTGATCCTGGCCAGGATTGAACCCACAATCTTGGTTTTAAGAGGCAAATATGGTTACTACCAGGATCGCCGTTAAAAAATATGTTATGCATTGTTATAAGCAACACAGTGTTTTTAATGTGTTAGTTAATTGAATGATGATGATGATGATGATGATGGTGATGATGATGATGATGATGATGATGATGATGATGATGATGATATGTTTAATGTAAAATAAAACAAGCTTATGCTATAGAAAAAAAATTTCATTCACTTTATTTTTGGTTAACTTTTCAGTATATTATAACTGGTTAATTTTACTATACTGTTAACTTTAAAAGTGATCTATGGATATGTGCAGTGCAAACAAATATTTACTTTGATACAAAAACTTAATTAACGAAAATCACATGGTATGTAATTTCCTATGATATTAGATGCATCAGAAAATAAGATAATAGTTCAGGTAAAGTTCAATCCCAGATCTGACTAGCATGCAAGTATCAATAGCTTAACATACAAACTGATGAATGCCCTCTTAAGCAAAACAGAATACAATAAAAAAATATGCACATAACGAGAGTAGGTCCATAAACTTCTGGCCTAACCATTTTCTAGGTATGATAAAGACAAAAACTATATTTCACTTTTCAATGTAGTTACCCTTTATTGCAATATACTTCTCACATCTTTGAATTAACATTTTAATCTCCCCCCCCCCAAAATAGTCAGAGGTCTTTTTTGCAAAATGGACATAAACAGCATCCATCACTTCTTTGTCACATTTAAATTTCCTTCCTTGAAGGTTCTTCTTGAGTTTTGAGAAGAGGAAGTAGTCACTGGGAGCTAGACCTGATCTGTAGGGTGGATGGTTGATCTCCTTGAAGCCACATTTCTTCACAGCTTCCTTTGCAACAAGAGCTGTGTGCACAGGTGCTTTGTTGTGAAGAAGGTGCACATCACCACTCAGCTTTCCTCGCTTTTTCTCTTTGATGGAAGCACATAGTCTGTGCAGTAGGCCAGCATAGTACTCCCCATTTATTGTGGTGTTCCTCTCCTTGAAGTCAATGATGAGTATTCCTTCACAGTCCCAAAAGATTGTGGCAATCATCTTGGTTGACTGAGTGACCTTGGCTTTTAAAGGCGGTGCTTCGCCAGGTTTACACCACTCCATTGATTCTCTTTTGGACAGCAAATCATAGTAGAGGACCATAGTTTCATGGCCAATGGTTTGCAGAACTTCTCTCTCATTGCCACAGCAGAGCTCCAAAAATTCCTGACAAGAGATAGCTCATTGCTGCTTTTGGACTGAGGAAAGAAGGCTAAGCACTCTTCGTGCACTAACCTTATTCATGTTTAAATGTTCATGAATAATTTGGAGGATTGTTGTTTTAGAAAGGCCCAACCTTGCAGCTATTTCTGTAACTTTGAGCAGCCGGTCTTCCATAATTTCTGCTTCCACAAGAGTGATGTTTTCATGAGTGACTACTTTCAAGGGCCAACTTCATTTGAACATGTCGCAATCTTGTACACATATGCAACTATATCTGAACAATTGAACACAGTGGAGCAGAAGTTACTGCTGCAATTATTTAATTAACAGATAAAGTATGACACCACTAAGGATTTTGTGAAGGCAACAACCCATATCGGTGAGACTGGAAACTTATGAACTTAACCCTTGTATAGTAGCAATTTTAGAATACATGGCTTCAATGAAGAACTGGTAAATAAAAGGATATAGCAATTCAAAAGAGGAAGTAACTACACTGTCATTGGTAAAACAAACAAAAGTTCAAATAACTGTTCAGGTTGCATTAAAATATAATATATATCCTTTTGTTCAAATAACTGTTATATTTATATAACATATTCGGAAAACAAAAAGAAATATGAACATCAGGCTTAAAGAACATTTCAGGAATATTGGGTATAAACAAACATAAATTGGCTATAAACAAACCACTTTTGAAAATTAATCAAGAAATAGGAAAGAAATTGAAGTTGTTAAAATCAGCATACCAACCACTGGAATTGAGCATATGCAAAGAAAAATGAAGATCGATTGATGAATTTCCAGATTCCTATAGATGACATTTAATTACAAAATTTTGCTGTCTCCTGCCAACAGGCTCATGTAAGTGCCCAGAAGGCAATTTGGATCGCCAGCCAGTCAACTAGCAGCTGAGGATGTGGACAAGGGTCCACAAAACATGTTCCCTATGGTGTTTCAATGTTCTTGCATTTATCTTTAATGAGGCAACATAGCCTTCAAAATATGAGGATCTACAAACCATTTTATATGATTTGATATGATATGTTTATTAAGTGCTAAGAGAATTATACATGCAAAAGACATTCAGGGCCTCCACCTATCTGACCCAGGTCAGTTTAGGTTTGACCCCTCCCAATTACAATTATTGTTACCATAATACATTTAATTCTATCACATTCTTCTAAATACTAAATAATTCAATAAAATGATTTAGTCAATTCCCAGTCCCCGGTTTGCCAGCAGTAACCTACTGGAATTCCAGGGGACCAGGATTCGACTCAACCCAAAGCACCAAAATAAATGATATATTTGCTATAGCTGCACCAATATTCTATCAACTTATTACAATCTCGACAATTGTTTATTCCTTAATTACTCTACTAGTACCTATAATGTTACATTTATTCACCTTATAGAACAATTTCCAATATCCTTGGCTTGATATTCAAGTCAATTCAATGTTTATTCATTGCCAAGAATAATACAGATATAACCCCAGACTATTTTTACTTACTTAATCGATACCTTGTAAATAATAAATATATTACAAGGCGCATTATCAGATTCTAGAACACACTGTCCTCCTTTCTTCTCTTCACAGTCCATTTCCATTAGTTCTTACTTTCTCTAAAAATGTCCCTATATCTTTACAGTTTTTTTCTATTATTTTGTTAACATTACGTTTTCTCCCTAATGTTTAATCTTATACTTTCTTTTTTCCAAGTCTTAGTTTCTTTACATTCATATGCGTTATATATGTTTTACGTCTTCTTTATCCCCACATAATGGGCACACGCCTTGTGGGTATCCATTTTTTTGACCTTTTAACCTCCATATTCCTACTCTTAGACAGGCTATCCCCCTTCTTTCTTCATTATTAGTGTTATCTATATACCTCTGTCTTCCTCAGCTATTTTTCATTCAGACATAAAAAACTAGTGACCTTTTCTCAGACAATTGACTAAATAATTTTTGGATCTCTATATCCTTGAATCTTTTCCTAACTTCCTTCCAGAAACCTTTGTGGTTTATTTCTCTTTTTCTCCATATATCCCCTAACCCATTACTTAATTTATATCTCAAGTTACTAACCCAACCTTTGTTTTTTAAACTTGTTTCTTGATATTGTAAGCATTGTTTTAATAAATTATGATCATATAAATTTAGAATCCTATACCAGTCTTTTAGAACTCTCTCCATAACTATTCCCTTTCTTTTACCTCTTCCCATTTTTATCTGTGCAACTTCATTTACTGTTGCTATTGGCAGCCCTAAAATTTCCGTACAAAACATCTTACTAACGTGATCTACAACCTCCCAACCTTTCTCAAGTCCCCAAATTTCAAATCCATAGAACATTCGGGCCTCATCCACTGAATTGTATGCCCTTTCCAACCATTTCATCTCCATCTCAGGCATTTTATATAGGCACCACCTATAACCATCATTGCTGATTTTCCTTTTGCTAGTGCTGATTTCATTTGTTTTTGCCATTTCCCCTGCATCTATTCTTATACCCAGGTATGTACAATCGTGCACAATTTTATATTCTGTATTTCCCTTCTTCCACTTCTTATGTTTACTCAATTTAGCGCCTTTCTTAAATGCTAGAATTTGGGTTTTCTCTCTATTTACCTTTTAATCCCCATTCTATGCAGTATTTATCTACCTCTTGTAATGATCATTTTATCCCATTTACAGTAATGGAGCCTACTACCAAATCATCTGCAAAGAGAAGTCCAGGAATTTGCAATTTATTTATTACTGGCAAAAGATGATTATTATTGCTTATATTCTTCAATATGTCATCAATGAACAAATTAAATAACATTGGGCTTAGCTTGCAACCTTGCCTTAATCCTTTTTCCTGCTGTACTTCCCTTGTTATTGCCCTTTCTTCATATTTTATGCAAAAGGTAATCCCTTTATACAGTCCTTTTAGAATGGTGACCATTTGTTTACTCACCCCTTTCTCAGATAGCTTATGCTACAATAGTTTCGTCTCTATTCGATAAAAAGCTTTTTCTAAGTCAATAAAGGCCATATAAATTTTACCTTTTTTACCTTTTAAATATTTGTCCACTATAGTTTTTATAACAAATATGTTATCAATTGTTCGCCTTCCTTTCCTAAAGCCCATTTGAAATTCTGAAAGAATGTTATATTCTTCTGCCCATTCCTGCAACCTATCATCCAATATTCCTGTATAAATTTTCCCCACAGTGGACAACAGTGCTATACCCTTATAGTTACTAGGTTTATCCAAGTCCCCTTTATCTTTGTAAATTGGTTGTATAATTGCTTTTCTCTGACTTTCTGGTGTGTACCCCTTAGCTTTCATTGTATTAAACATCAGTGTTAGTACCTTAAGTCGATTCTATCTCTTCACCGTTCTTTAAGGAATTTCCCTGGTATACCATCTATTCCTGGTTCATAAAGTCCTTATACCCTTCCATATTTTGCTTACATTATTATCAGCAATAACCTTGGTTAATTTATTGATATTCCTTTTCCTCCATATATGTTTCTTGCTTTCTAATAATTTATTATAGTAATATTTACTCTGTAAATACTCGTCTTTTGATTTAGGATCCCCTAATTCCCTCCATTTTACGAGACTAACTTTTGCAATACATTTATTTATTTTACATCATCATCATCAAACCAGATATCACTTTTAATGTGGCTCTTGTTTTTAACTTTCATCCCTTTCCCACCCCATGCTGATTGCATTTTCAACTTCATATATTTTTAAGTTATAAACTATTCCATGCTGACATATTTTTCCTATCTCAGATTCTAAAGCCAGATCAAAGTTAATCTTGCATTCATCCTTCCATTTAAATCTAACATATTCTCTTACATCAATATTCTCTCCCCCAATTTGATTAATAAATACATTCTGCGATTTAATATTTATATCCTTTATTAGTGGGAAATGGCAACTACTCGAGCTTATATTGGACACTTTGAAGTTACTTATCATGTGGGTAATATTACTGTACCATAATACAAAATCAATTACACTCTGTCCATTTTTATTTATGAAGGTGAATTCTCCTTGCTCATCCTCCATATATTTGCCATTTAAAATATCTAGTGCATTTAATTCACAGAAACTAATAAATTTCTCACTTCCTTTATCTTCCATCCTATCCTTACTGTGTCTAATATTCTAATTTTTTTCTATTACACTGTTATTTTCCCACCCATTCATTAAGTTTATATCAAGCTCACCAATATATTAAAATCTCCCACAATTATAATCTCAATGTTCAAATATTTATCCCTTAACCTCTCTGTATCTCTGTCTAGGATATAATACAATTTTGGGTTATGGAACTGTAAGGTGATTGGGGGGTTATATACAATACCTATACATATTATACTTTCATCTAACAGTATATCTTCCAATATAACCCAAAGTACTTCCTTGCACCAAGACCGAGTGTCTCTAATGGTTTTATTCAAAACATTCTTAACAAAAAATCCTAGACCTCCATATGGTCTCCCTTTCCTTGCCCAGCCTTTCTTCCTACATATTTAAAATCCTTTATTGTAATCTCTTCACCCTTTAACCATGTTTTTACTACTACAAAATAATCCATAGTACCCAATAAGTATTGTAAAGTTTGCATGTAATTTTATTTTTCAAACCTTCACAGTTCCAGTAACCTAATCTCCTTACTGTCTGTTATTGTGATCCCGTTCTCCCCTTGGATTACATAAACTTTTCTAGAGTTTTTTTTACTTCTTAACTGAATCCCTTCATTTGGGGTTTTATCCTTATTCACTACCAAAATACTTCCATGCGGAGACGAAACAATACTATCTCTCCCTTCTTCCATATTCATCCCACTTCTCCTCTTGCCTTGCCCACTTTCATTTCCCACTCCTTCCTCATTACCAAACCATTTTATATAGTATTTATGATGGAATTGCTGTAATATTATGAAAACTACATAAACAGCATGTTTCAGTTTCTAGATTTCTAATTACTTGCAGTATTTATTTCCTGAATTAACAGTTTAAGCTGTTTTGTAATTGTTTTGAATGAAAAGAAAATCACTAAGATTTAAACTGACCTATTAGTCTCACACGTGTAAGAAGGATAGTACAATATTCTAAATAACAGTTTAACTGTTTTGTAATTGTTGTGGATGAAAAGGGGAACATTAGGATGTGAAATGACTTGTTAGTCTGACATGTCTAGGAAAAACAATACAATATTGCCACATACCAAGTCTTATGTTCAAATCCAATGTTCATTTGTTAACTTTAATACCATATAAGCATGCAGTGTAGTGTGTGACTTCACAGCACCTTTCCTTGCACTTAAGCCACTCAGACTTGATCCTTGCACAATTTTTCACATACAGACTACCTAAATGGATGGTTGGTCTAATGTCTGGGCCTCCTTGCAGACATACACATAGAATTGAATGAAGATGAATGATGAAATGTAAGGTGAATCCATGACAGAGAACCTGGCATTTGCCCATCTGAAAATGACCAATGAAAATCATGGAAAAACAGTCAGATTAATCATTCACAGGATTTGAACCTAGTACCTCCTGAATACCCAAGTCCTAAGAGTTACTGTCTTACCTAAACTGTTTGATCAATTAGTTGGGAAGCACTAGTAAATCTCTTTAAAATCTTAAGTTTTGTGACTGATGCTCAGTTTAATTCTTGGTAACCAAAGTAGACCTACAGGCTTTTGACTTCAAGCTGTAATTATGTATTAAACTCAAACTACTACTAAAAAAAGAAATTCAGGCCCTTGACAAACCCCACTTGTAGCTCAATTGTGAAGCTTAGGCTTAATACCTGTATTGCTCAAAGATCATTTTTCTCTCAGAAAATTATTAAAATGTTGAATCTGCCATTTCTCTCTAATTGAATAATCCATTTAAAAATTCAATTTATAACTGGAATGTTTCAGTTTAGCACAAAGGGAAACAGCTGAGACTGCATCTCTTCCTTTAAAAAGAAGATCATTGTTAATTGATCCTAAGCGAAGGCTTAGTGCTAAGGTATGTTAAATCAATGTTCTTAAAATAATTCCTGAATAATATATAGAATTGTAAAGAAGTAATATAAAATATAATCAGATATGAGAACAGGTTTTTGCTTATGCCACTGTTACATTGTGTTATGTTTAATGTCCAAGATAACATTTATTTGTAGTTTTTATTAATGATATAACACAAATTTTAATTACTGGACATTCCTTGAGGCTCTTGGTTGATTTTGGCTGCATGTAAATTGCATTAAGTTTCAGGCTTACTTTTTAAATGAAAATAGTCATGACAAGGTGTATTGTTCATTTTAAAATGATCAGAGATAGTAGAAAAGTATCCTAAAACATTTTAAGCAAAGAAATAAGTAAATAACATATTGCTTCTTCTTTTGTTTAGACATTTACAGAAACATAAATTTAGTGAGATGTTTGTATCATTTAAGAATTTGTACAAGTGCAGAGAGTATAGAGTGGATGAGGTGGGCAGTGATTTTTTAAGGAGAAGAATTCAAAGAACTAATCTACAGCTGGAGTGCTGACTGCTTCTCTGGTCATTGTTCCATATGCAATGCAAGCAAATATTTTCATTGGCAAATGACGTAATATTAAATAACCATATATGAATATACTTCTAACACCTGTCTTTTTCTCCTATAGAAAAAACGAGTAAGTTTCAGTGAAACTCCTCAGACCATTCTCTATGAGTGTCATACAAATGAAAAACAAAGAATGAATTTCAAGAGTAATAAGATTGCATCCAGTAAATATCGACTTTATGAGAAGTTTTCTCCTAAGAAAGTTGGACCAAGGCCAAATTTTGAACTTGATAACTCTGATGATGAAGTAACCATTCTTCCTTTTGGTAAGTAATGAATATTATTTTAAGGAGCTGCTCTGTGGCTTTTTGTGTACATAAATGTATAAACAATTTAATTTTATGTTGAAAGGAACTATGTTCCTATGGGCAAAGAATGCAAGAGTAATATTGTTCACTAATTTTGGTAGTTTGATGATAAATCATATTTCATTATTGTATACAATTAAGGGCATTTTCATTTCTAATACTATAAATAAGTGTTTTTCATTCTGTATTCACTGTGAGGTGTTCTTGAGTAGCTATATTAATGTATTTCTAATAATTTATTTTTACCAAATTTAAAGTTAAATTTGGGTTGGACTTAATACAGTAAAACAGTTAATTTATTCTTAATTAGCTAGTGAGTTGATTTAATACTCTTATGCTCCACTTACCATTGAATATACAGAATATGTTTCACAGATTTTTTCCTGAATCATTAGGAAAGTCGAGTCGACTTCTTTATTTTTATCATTTAAATTATAAAAAAAAATTATTTAAAATTTCACCATTCTAGATTAAAACACCTGCAGCACCTGATGAGACCTGGTCTCATTCAAGGTTAAATTATTCTACCAATCATTTCCTGTATCAACCAGTCTCTTTTACCTATAGGTGTGTGGTGTAAAATTTTCTGTGGCATTGTCCATTTCCAGTAGGCATAAACAAATTAGTTATCCTTTATACAATGTAATTTGAAGATTTTAACTGATGTCTGATATCTTCATTCTGGGTTTTTTTTTTTTTTTTTTTTTTTTAATCTAGATCTGGCCAATAATGCCTCTTAGAAATTTCATTTATGTTTGTTTCCCATTATTATTGTCGAGATTCAGAATTTAGAAACACAGAGGATGATGATAATAGTCCCACATTCATAGCTAATATTTACTTATTTTATTTGGTCTGTCTTCATTTTTCACATACATTTAATAATTGAAATTGTTGATTTGTTCTAAGACTATATCTTCTAAAATGATTTTTGTATTGGCAGGGTACTAAAAATTTTGACCTTTGTGGGAATATTTTCATATTATAATTTTTGTATATTTATATTTTTTAAAAATTGCCATTTGCAGTACAGCTGCTGTGTCATCTGCGAACAATATACATTTAATTAAATATTATTTGTTGTAAAGTCTGTTAATGCTGTAATTGCTAATGATGAACTGCACCATCATGAATAAATTAAAAAGTGACTGTTATAATGGATACCCGTGCCTATTTCACATTTTCTAATTTACTTTATACTATTTTAGTATTTATAGTTTAATTTTATTAGCTATAGTGCAATTGCACAACTTTTATAAGATATTGATTTCAGCCTTCAGGAATTTTAGAGATTAGTAGAAATATTCACAGTTAATATTGAAACATCTGTAGACTGCATTATCTTTTATGAGATTTTTAATTACTGTTACATAGTCAATTATATACTTTATCTAACTTCCCAAGTAAATTCACAATTTCTTTATGCCTCTATGAGGGAACAATATATTGGCTATCTGCATTCATTGTAAATAGCGAATTTTTAAATATCATTTATATATGATGTTATCTCACAATGTTTATTTCTGACATAGACATTAAACTCATCAGCTGTTAATAAATTGATTATTGGGCTTAATTGGTTATTACAGACTTTACTATTTTTAAAAACCGATCTGGGTTATATACATTTATTATAATATCTTTAGTGTTTTTATTTATTTATTTTTTACTTTTTTTTGCATTGGTTCTTTTATTTTTCAACTCATAACTATGGATTCTATTTTTTAGGTTTCATTTAATAAATATTAGCATTCCTGCAGCTGCTCTTCTTTCGTTTGGGACTTGACTATAAATCATAATAAATTCAGCTAATTAGGATACGTTAATTTTGTTTTAGTTACAGGTATAGTATATATCAACTTTCATTTCATTTTCTAACCGTAACTTTTGTGCTTTCACAGTGCCTGTCTTCATGATGTCCTTTATGGCCATCCTTTAAATTTTATTATAAAATATTTTCAGTATGTTTCCTGCTTGCTAACATTTATTATGAGAGAATTGTGAAAGTTGAGAACAGCATTCCATTGTGTTATAATGTAGTTTTTTCCCCTTCCTACGGTGCTATGGTATATGTAAGATAATATTTTGTACTTTATAAAAATTTAAGTTGATTCTCATTTAGGACTATTCCCTGAGTAAATAAATTTTGGTATTTGTAATCCTGCAGGAATAAGGTTCCATATTTGTTCTTTGATCTGGACAGGTGAATGGGAGGTAATTTTAAATAAGGATAAACTGGGGGCTTATTTGCATATTATTTTATTTATTTCCATTTATGCTGTCAAAGACTGGCAGGTGACATGATCATTTAAAAAAAAGTTTCTTATAACATATACTTACTATTGCTAAGCTAAGATATTCTAAGTATGGCTTCCTTTGGAAGGGAAGTAAAGCCGTGGGTCCCATGTCGTACATTTACAGCACGAAAAAGAACCTCAAGCCTGAAAAAAGAGGCCTCTGAACAAAATTTATCGGCCATTTCACGCCCGGAATTGAATGGGACGCTGATGACCTGAGCTGTTAAAGAGCATCCTTAAAATAAAACGAATCAAAAAAAAAAAATCTAAGCTAAGATACTATACATAAATGAAAATAGCTTAAAAATGTTATTTAATAGAAAATTTAACAACATTCTTGTATTTGTACATTTTTTGCCTGATAGTATCTAGCAAGCACTATATATCTTCTATCATATGTGTTTGGTATTCTGATCCTTGTTTGTCATTCCTTCAGTGTTTATTTCTTTCCAGAAATGTGTACTTAACTAATTAATTTATATGGTTGAATGTTAATTCTGTTAATAATCTCTTTTGAGTCGAAATATTTAGAACACTTTCGTGGTTTCACGTGAGATATATTCAGGACATGTTTTGTGGAACAGTTGCCCACATCCTCATCTGTTAAATGACTATTGGATCAAATTCTTTTGGTTATTGAACGTTTTTAATAATTAGGTCAATTATTAACAGTGATACTCTGATCTATCATTTAGCTAACTGGTTATCATTACAGTTTCATCCACTACCTAAATGTGATAGCTTAAGTTTAAAAACCCCATGGATCTCATCAACAAAATTAAAGATAAAAAATTATCACCAAATGATACACTGGTTTCTTTTGATGTCAAGGCCCTGTTTCTCAGCATACCACAGAATAAATTAATAGTTCTTTTTAAGAAAATGGTCACAATCAGCCAAACTTAACAGAACAACACATCAAAGAATACATTGAATTCACTAAGTTGTGTATAAATAATGTTTTTTTTTTTTTTTTTTTTTTTAAGACAAAATCTTTAAACTGAAATCAGGACTAGTAATGGACAGTCTATTATCACTTTTCCTAGTGACTTATTCATGAGTTATTTTGAGAATGCACATCACAAAGGCTTTCCCCTGCATTTATAAGGTTTGGCATAGACATGTATTTGCCATTATAAACAAAAAAAACATGTGTAAGATGTGCTAAAACTTCTAAACCTGCAAGAGCCTACAATTAAGTTTACTGTCGAAACGGAAAAATAATATGTTTCCATTCTTAGATCTGATGATAATAAAATGTAATAATAAACTTGAATTGGCATAAACATAAAGGGCACACATACAGACAATTATATCAAGGCCCATTGTTTCAATCCAAAATCACACAAGGAAGCAGCATTCAATAGCATTACATACAGACTAATAAATATACCACTGAACAAAGAAGAATATAAGAACATATAATAAAAACTGCTAAATCTAATGGGTTCAGCAACAGATGATTAATAAAAAAATTAAGAGATTCCAGAAACAAAAAAGAATCAAACATATCACAATTTTGAATGATTTAGCAGAGGAAAATACATTTAAAAAGTTCATTTACCACCCGCCAGCCAATAAGAAATTTCATAAAATTTTCAAGCAGTAACAATATCATTTTAGTACCTCAGCATAAAAAATTATTGAAATTAAACAAAATATATCCCAGGCCCAAAGAAAAAAAATCTAGTATTTACCATATTAATTTTAAGGATTGTGAAAAAAAATTTACATAGAAAAGACAAAGAGAAATATAAGTATTAGGTTGAAGGAACATTGGAGAAACATAAAGCCAACATAAATCAGCTGTGGCAACACAATTTTGGAATGAAAACAATGAAATAAAAAAGGCATCAAGTAATTAAATACTGTTCAACAACCAAAAGAATTAAACGCATGGGAAAGGATTTATATCAAAAAACAAACTTTATAAATTTGACATTCTGGAAGCAGACAGCTTTTTATTCAAGTTTAAAGAACTTCTATGAATGCTCTAACAGTTGTTTAACAGCTAAGGATGTGGACAATGGTTTCACAAAACATATCCTGAGTAAATCTCATGTAAGTGAAACCATAAAGAATGTTTAAATATTTTAGCTCAAAAGAGATTATTAAAGCGTGTTTCACTGTGTTCAATTCCAAATTGAATTAATATTGATTGATTCTATAGATTCTGAAGTTACTTCATGTACAATTGTGCAAGATGCTGCTTCACCAGATGTGACAGACTTGTTGTCACAGGGCTCTCTTGAGGACGTAAGGACAGAATTGTTGAACAGCCAGCAACCTATTTTTCCACAGCTGATCAATTGCAATCATCCAATTGAAGCTGTTGTTGCCCAGTTGACAAATCATCCCATGTGGTAAGTAATATGTCTTTTCTGATGATGATGATGATGATGATTTATTGCAGCAAATAGACTCTTAAAAGAGCATCTGACATTGTCATGATTCTATTCACTCAGTAATACAAGTTATTTATACAGTAATAAAGTTATAATTTTATTGATATTATTGTATGATTTAGTTGAACTACATGCTCTTAATACCGCCGGGTGGCCGAGGTCGTTAAGGCGAATGGGAGATCTGGGGTTGAATCCTGCTAGGACCGTCCTCCCTGACTGGGGTTTTTTCCAGGTTTTCCTCAGTCCTCATAACTGGCAAATGCCGGGAAGGTACCCTAAATGTAGGCCTAGAATGTTTCCTTCCTTAAAAGTCTTTTCCAAATTTATCATTTCATTTCATGTATCACCAGTGTTCACTGCCTGTGGTGCCTCAGTAGTAAAAACGGGCATTAAACACCATTAAAAAAAACACTCTTAATGCTTCACTTACTTATCATAATGTATAGAACCGGTTTTGAGAACATTTGGTTCTCATCATCAGCCAGGCTAAAATCCAACTGTCGATCATTCGTTGAACTGTGGAAATGTGTGTTCTGCTCTGTTGGCAGTGTGATAAACTTGTAGTGTATGTTTTCATCCCCTGCAGTGTCGAAGTTCAATAGACAGTCTTTGTATTTGTAGATATAGATTTTCTCCTAGGTTGCTAGTTCCATACGTCCTTGTTGAACTTTTTAAAAATTAGCTCATCTTTTCTTGTTGAAAGTGTTGTGGTTTCTTTTATATGTTTTTGGCTCTTTAATTTCTGCAACTTTTTGTGTACCAGTTATTTTTCAAAACCATTTTTAACCACTGTTTCTTTTATTTGTTTGTATTCATTAAAATATTCTTCTTTGCTAATTTGTAAGTTAACTAGCCGGTGTGTTAAACTGTTGATAACCGCATGTTTGTGAGCTGTGGGGTTAAAACTGTCAGCTTTGATATGATTATCTGCGTGTGTATTCTTTCTGTATATTCCAAATTCCAGATTTCCTTGACGTTTCATTAAATTTAATATCTAATAATGGCAACATGTTATCCGTTTCTGTTTTGTATGTAAACGATATGTTTCTGTCTTGTATATTCAAAAGTTTTAAGGCATCAACAATGAGGTTCTGTTAACTATGGCAAATATATTGTTGACATATCTATACCATACCTTAAATATATGTGGAAAAGCTGTGTTAATGTATGTTTTAAATCTGCTCATAATGAGGTTAGCTAGAAATGGAGTTAAAGGGCTGCCCATTGTAAGTCATGCATGTTGTTTATAAAATTTTCCTTTAAAAGTAAAATAGGTTTGGTTTATGCAAATTTCTGAGAGTTTGATATATTCTTTTATGTATGTATCCTTAATTCCACTTGTTTTATGCCAATCATGTAGATAACTTAGGAGTTTTTCTTTTGGTATTCTTGGAAACAGAGATTCTACGTCGAAAGATATTAGAGTGTCAAAGGGATGTAGCTTTATGTCCTTAATTTTTTGTATTAACTGATATGAATTGTTGTTACTCCTGCTTTGAAATTTAGGTAAAGTCTTGAATCTATTAGCTAACCATTTTGCTAAATAGTAAGAAGAAGTATTGATATTGTTAATGATGGGACGCATACTATTTACACATAGATATTATAATAATGAAACATCAAGGAAATCTGGAATTTGGAATATACAGAAAGAATACACATGCAGATAATCACATCAAAGCTGGCAGTTTTAACTTTATACATTATGACAGGTAAATGAAGCATTAAGAGTGTGTAGTTCAACTAAATCATACAGTAATATCAATTATATGATTGGCTTGACTGTTCCATTATACATTTTAATTATAATCTTATGTACATATATATAATACACTCATATTCATCAATAACACTATTCTACACTCATATCCATTATAGTTCAGTAATATTATACAGACATTTCTCTATTAGGAATAGTTTTAGAACAGCTTTAAATTTGAAGTCTGTGGTATAATATAGCTCCTATTTTATATGGGTCCTTATTGGTTTAGAGTTTTATTCATGCTCACACTATGATAATGAATCATTATATGATTGAGTCAAACTACACACTCTTATTTACTTGTTTATAAGGGTTTGTGAAACTAGTACTACATGTTATAAACAAGTGGTACAATAAGATGTGTAGTTTTGATTTATTCATGCAATGATCTTAATTATATGATATGATGTTTTGTTTTATGAATGTTTCCATCCATACAGGACTGTTGAAACTGAATATACTTATGTACTTTTTTGTATTTTTAATATTTTGTACATATTGGTTTTATTTCCAAACCCCCAAGATTTCAATTCCACATGGCTAAATGTGGATAAATAATTCCATGTTATGCTTTTTTTAGAATATTAATATTCCCATATTTTGTTAGTTGTTTCATTAGATACAGTCCTGAGTTCATTTTGTTACAGTCTATTTCTACATGTGTGTTGAAAGTTAAATTTTCTTCTATGTATACACCCAAAAATTTATAGTTACCTGTTATAATGCAATATTTTTAATGTTTACGTTTAGGTTATTGTTTTGAAATATCATGAATTTTGTTTTGCCTATATTTAACTTTAGTCCATTGTTTAGTAAATATGTGACATTTCACCAGCTGCAGTCTTCATTTTTCTTTTTAAGCTTTCCTTTCTATATTAAGATGCGTTGTCAGCATTAGAGATCGCCTTGCTATTTTGTGGTTGAGGTAAATTATTTATGTAGATTAAGAAAAGTGTAGGTCACAGCACTAATTCCTGTGGTACCCCTGATTTTACTGTATTATAATCGGATTTAATGGTGTGTATAAGGTTGCCATTTTTCCAATTTGTTTCTGTACATTGCACATGATTTTTTAGATATTTTACTAGTAATTTATTGATTTGCCCTCTAAAACCATAATGTTCTAATTTTGAAATTAGATGATCATGAAATACAGAGCCAAAGGCTTTAGAGAGATCTAAATAAGTTCCTGTTGCTTTTTTTATTGATATCTTTCAATTGCAACAATTCATGCACATATTCCTCTGTAGCTGTGATGGTCGATAATTTATTTTTTAAAACCATGTTGAAAATTATTAAGGATGCTATTAGATTTTAGAAAAAAAACTATTTATTCTATTCATTTGTATTTTCTCAAACAAGTTGCTGAACACAGGTTAGAGCGATTAGTCTGTAGTTATTAACATCTGCATTCTAACCTCCTCCTCCTCTTCTTCTTCTTCTTCTTCTTCTTCTTCTTCTTCTTCTTCTTCTTCTCCTTCTCCTTCTCCTTCTCCTTCTCCTTCTCCTCCTCCTCCTCCTCCTCCTCCTCCTCCTTCTTCTTCTTCTTCTTCTTCTTCTTCTTCTTCTTCTTCTTCTTCTTCTTGTGAATTGGTCAAACCACACTGATTTTTATACTTCAGAAATAAGCCCTCATCCATTGAGTAATTTATTAGATACACCAATATATTCAGCAATACTCGTTTGCATTGTTTTTGTACTACAGGTGATGATCCATTCCATCCAGAGATTGGATATTATTATTATTATTATTATTATTATTATTATTATTATTATTATTATTATTTTGTGAATTTCATCAGCATTTGTCTCATGCAAGTACAGTGGAACCTCTAGCTATCGTTTCCGGAACATCCGTTTTCCCGCACGCATGTATTAGTTCAATTTATGCTGTCCCAAACGTTTTGCATGTCGTTTTCCCGTATTATTGGTTCAAAAAGTTCACTCTCAAAAAAATTCAATTCTCGAATGATCATTTCCAAACTTGAATCATTAAAGTAGTGATCACGGCATGTACAAAGAGTTCGTGTCGCGCTTTCTCCGATCAAGCTTCACGTGAACTCTGTATATTAAATGATCTGCTTTCATCATCCTGGTGCTCCAAAAGTATCGGCAACCACGGAGAGTCACGTTTGATCCGAGAAAGCGTGATGATGATATGATGATAGCCGACGCGAAGAATGGGCCAGATTTGCCGATGCCGTCAATTTTGACACCTACATGACAGTGAACGAGGACCATAAAGACGTCATATGTGGCGTTCAAAGTGTGCAAATAGGTGGGAGGAGTAGCAAGTGTTTGCGACAAGGGGAGTGAATGGTGTTTAACGCCCGTTTTTGCTACAGAGGCACCACAGGCGATGTACACTGATGATACATGAGATGAAATGATATATTGAGAAAGAATTTATTTTTAAGGAATGAATCGTTCCAGGCCAAAGTACCTCCCCGGCATTTGACATTTATGAAAACTGAGGAAAACCTGGAAAAAACCTCAGTCAGGAAGCATGGTCCAGGCAGGATTCGAACCCCAGACCTCCCGCTCACGAATCCGCGCTTTAACGACCTCAGCCACCCGTGGTGGTTGTGACAAGAGGAGAGAGGAGTGAGCAAAGGGGGAAGATCATTCAACAGCAGAAGCCATGCAGACTTTTGCCGAAGCTCTGAGCATGTGAAGCTGCGAGCGTATAGCTGTGCACATGACCATGACTGTGAGGGCGGTTGTGAGCAACAGAATGTGTCGAATGATGAAAAATAAAAAGCAGCAAAGAACAAAATGTCAATTAACGACCTTTTTCAAAGAAAGTGGCAATTTGTATTATTTACGGACGCTGTCAGGTTATCAGGATCATTTCAATCCAGGGCCTGAAACGGCCGATAAATTTTGCTCTAAGGCCTCTTCTTTCAGACTTGAGGTTCTTTTTCATGCCGTAAACCTACGACAAGGGACCTATGGCTTTACTTCCCTACCGAAGGAAGCCATACTTCCTTCGAATCTTATCCCCGAAAAAAATCTATCGACCCTGGCCGGGATTGAACCCGCGAATTTGGGAATAGGAGGCAAGAAACGTGTAAAATGTGTACACGATAATATATCAAATTGACGGAAAACATGCTGTTTGACTTTATTTATTTTTGAACTAGATTTCCGTTCCCATCGTATTCCTGCATCCATCGTTTTGTTAACCTGTTTTCTCCAAAAACAATGATGGAGATTCTACTGTGCATGCTATTCATAGCAGTTTCATCTTTAGTTTTATTATTGTCTTTGTCTCTACCGTGGCGGGTGGCCGCCGAGGTCGTTAAGACGCGGACTCGTGAACGGGCGGCCTGTGGTTCGGGTTCGATCCCCGCCAGGACTGTCCTCCTTTTTTTTCAGGTTTTTCTCAGTCCTATAAATGCCAAATGCCAGGGAGGTACCCTTAACTTAGGCCTGGAACACTTCCGTTCATTTAAAAAAAAATCCTTTCCCAATTTATCCATTTCGTCTCATATCATTAGTGTCCATGTCTGTGGTGCTTCAGTAGTAAAAACAGTCATTAAACACTATTAAAAAATCCATACATTTTCTTTCTCCTTAGTTATAAGATCATCAGGAAGGTATAAAATAGCTTACAGATATCAGGAGGATCGTGTACTGTCTGTCCATTTTGATTCAAAATTATATTTGAGTGCTCACATATTTGGGGGGTTTAGCTTTCTTGTTTATAATACTCCACACTGTTTTGGTAGTATTTTTGGAAGTTGTTATTTTCTTTCCTATTTGTTCTGCTTTTAAATTGAGCAGTCCTTTCCTGTATTGTTTTTTATACTTATAGGTATTATGGTAAGCACTTATTTTAGTGGTTTGGAAGGATTCATACATACTTTTCATTTTACTTTTTAGATTTTATAGTTCTGGTGGCAAAGTTAATGTGGCAATAATTTTATGCTGAACCGAGCTTTTGATTTGGGGTAAGCTTCATCAAAGTGAAAAGAAAATTTTTACAGAAAAGTTTTTCATTTTTCATATGTATTGCATGGATTATGTACTTATGCCCATTATTCTTTGGCAAGCATATGTTTCAGTTTATCTAGGTTACTTTTGGGGGGGAGGCTATAACAGTTGTAATCTATACTTTGTCCCCTATGATCTGATATGTGAAATACATTATTTGTTGTGGAAAACCTATCTTCATTTAGATTCATTATAATGTGATCTATTGTGCTGATGTTAAAGAGCGTCCATAAATAAATCATTCTATTGTGCTGAGTGACCTGTGATTCTTGTGGGCTCGTGAGAAATGCTACTGAGGATATCACAAAGTTCCATATTATCCGCATCAACATTAAAGTCACCTAGGATTATGTTTTGTTGGTTTAATATATTTTTGTAAAACATATTTTCCAGGTGAAGTATAAACTCTTGTATACTTCAGTTAGGGGATCTGTAAATACCTATAATCAGTATTTTCCTCATTTCAGTGTTTACATTTATTTCAGTCACCTCAAAGATCGTCTCTGAGCAGGTGTTTTCTATCCACTCTACACTATTGCCAATAATTTATAATAAGGCTAGAAATAAATACATTATAATCCCTAGCTACAATAAGACTTCTCTGCTTCTATGTGTCGTACAGCAATATTGGAATATTATTTATAATTCATGAGTTTCACAAAATGTAACTGTTCCTCCTTTAACCTATATTCTGAAAGTGCTACAATCTGAGGATTTGTATCATTTAGTATTGTTTCTAATATCAGCTTTATTGAAGGCATACTTTGTGTTCGGTGGTTTACTCTTAAGGATAGAGGTTATATGTATGCTGTTTGTATCATAATCATAGGATGAAACGAATTCACAATTTGTCATGAAAGAAACAGCAAATAATTTGGAGAAATGGAGTATCTGCATTTTTCTTGAGTACATTAGAATTTAATTGATTTTTGGCAGATTATGAATAACATTTTTTAACCTCTAACCACAAAAATGTGTCATAGTAATCAGGAACATATTTGTAGTTTAAAATAGTGGGAATTTTTGCAATGAACTATAGTATAATTTTGCAATTTTTAATGAGTAAATCACTGAAATTTCACTAACGTTATTTCTCTTACTCAAGGCTGTTGCCTTCAGCATCCACTGTTCGCTTCACAGCATGATATTAAAATGTCACTGTATACATTTTACATATTAGTGATATGGTTGCTGTTGTATAAAAATTATTTATTTGTTATATAAATAACAAATAAATAAATCATTTATTATACTATATTTCACTGTGAAAATCCTTGATATTTAAATCAAGGTTACTGTTGTTTGGGAGATCAAAATCAACTAAATTTTCTTTGTTTTTGTTTATGAATATATTTTCCTCACACTGTTAATTTTATGGGTTTTTGATGAACTTTTAAGAGTTTAGGTTCATTTTAGAATTCATTGTATTTTTGTCAGAAATGATGTGCTATTGCAGATTTCTCCATGTTTTACATTTCTCCTGTGTTCCTTAAACCACACGGTAATGTTTCTTTTGTTTTGCCTATATATTTCATATTGCAGTCTTTGCAACTGATTTCATAAATGCCTGATTTTTTTCCTGGTGGAATTTTGTCTTTTGTGTTAGTTTTTAGGAGAACTGCATTTGTCTACTGGAGCCAAAACAATGTTTGCATCTGCACAAAACAACATAAACTTGTAGTAATCAACAGCCTCATCTTCAGATTAACAAACCTACGAATAAGCAAGCTAGAATACAAATCTGAGTACAAAAAAATTACAAAAAATGGCTACAGAATAGATCTGGTCAACAAGAAAATAGAAAGATTCCAAAAACAAAGACATCCACACACTAAAATGCTACATCATTAAATTCATAAAATCAGTAGATTGGCATCTTAAAACCTGAAAGCTGATAGTGAACCATGCTGATGATAAAGGAAACAGCCTTCGAAACATGTCCAAATAAGTGGATCAAAATTAGTGAAATTTGAGTGATTTCCTCATAAATTGCAAGGGGGGGGGGGCATTTTGTTCTTGACTTTTCTAATTGACAGGGATAGCAGAAGCCCGAGAAAAAGGTGATCCTACTAATGATGAGGCAAGTTGGCATAAAATAGGGGATTTAGCCCATAGGTTGATTATTAGTTTATTGTTTAAATTCAGGTGCAAATATAGAATGGGGAAATTGGAATCTTGTTTTCAGTCTGTGTGGAAAGATTTTTGATTTTCCAGAGCCCAAATAATGTATACTAGGTAGTTTTTGCACATGTGCTCTCAGGTTCTATAATGAAAATAACTTGCTTTTCATAATCACCAAATCTATCCTCCTAAGATAAAGGTGCAAGGATATTAATGGTAAATAAATAGGCAATTGGGATCTATGACTTAATGCTGAGCCCAGTCTGCACTATGCAAATTTGGTAGGGTTTCAGTACTGTACATTCAAAATATTGTTAGCAACATATATGTATGTAGATAAGCACTTGGGAAATTACTGCATTTATATAAAAAATATGTTAAATAGGGTTAAGGGATAGAAATAATCTTCAGACTTAAATATTAATTCAATTTGGAATCAAACACAGTGAAACGTCCACTAATAATTTCTTCTGAGTAGGATATTGAGAACACTCTGTATGCTTTCACTTCATAGATTTACTCAGGACATGTCGTCTGATTGTTTGAACACTTAAGTGTTGTTGGAGCTATAGTAAAGGGGTCATTAATTTGCTCATCTTCAATCTAGGAAGACATGGTGCAGTTCAAGATTACTGTTTTCTATTCCATTTGTCTTAAAAATATAGTGAAATCTTGGATGCGTGATTTTATTACCATTTGTCTGGACATTTTATAGGTCTTCCCCAATTAAATGTACTTACGAAGCTGTTGACAATGGAGTGGTATATATGTATATATATATATATATATATATAAACAAACAATGTAATACAGTTTTTTTCACACTAACTCCATTCACTTACACAAAATTCTGGACATATTTTTCGGGAGTGATCCCTCCCATCTTCAGCCTGTAGATAAACTGTTGTTATACGTGGCAGTTGGGTCTCTTGATGTTCTTGTGGCGGCATCTGTAGGTTCTATTAGGAATTTCTTGAGTTCATCCATTGGAGGGAAATCAAAATTCATCCAACTATCCTTATTTTTTGTAATGAAAATGTTTTCCCAAGTGGAAAGTTCTATTGCGTTATGAAGTTGTTTAAGTAATTTTATCTCTGGTTAATTTCATGATTTTTATTCCAAAAGTGCACTGCTATTGCTGATTTATCAATTTGTTTTAAGCAAATATTTCTGAAGTGTTCTTTTTTTCCGGATTCCCAAATTCCTCTTCGTTTTTCCAATGTATTTTTTATCGCACTCTGCACATTCTATTTCGTAAATACCTGATTTTGTTCTGTTGGCATGTAGTCCTTTACGCAACCTAATAAGTTCTTTAGATTAAAATTGTTCTTTGGGGCAAACATAATTCCTTGTTCTTTGAATATCTTTTTGAACTTATTGTGGTAAATTGGGTGGTATGTGAAACTTTTTAATTTGTACCTTTCTTTTGCACTTTTAAGTGTGGAAACATGTCTTATTGTTTTTTGTTTTTTGGTTTTATTGATGATTTTTATTACTGTGTCTTTGTTGTACCCATTAGTTTCTGCTATCTTTATGATTTGTTGGTATTCCAATCTGTGAGTGGAATGTTAACTAATCTGTGTGCCAAACTATAAAACACTGCATATTTATGTGGAATGGGGTTAAAACTGTTATTTTTTATGTAATTTTCTATGTGAGTATCCTTTCTATGAATTCCAAATGTAAGATAGTTTCCATTTCTTTGATTTTTACATCTAGGAAGGGGAGATATCCACTTCTTTCTTCCTCTATGGTGAAATTTATAGATTTGTGCTGCAAATTCAGAAGTTTTAGTGCATCTGTTGTATGTTTTTTCGGAATTATTGCAAATATGTCATCCATATACCTATACAATGTTTTGAAGATTAGAGGGAAGGCTTTAGTGATATGCATTTCAAACGAACTCATAAAAAAATTCTGCTAGAAATGGAGATAACGGGTTTCCCATAGCTAGTCCTGAGACTTGTTGGTAATATTTTTTATTGAAAATGAAGTAATTTTGTTCTATGCAAATGTTCGTAAGTTTTATCAAGTCTTCAATTTCTTGTGCCTGTAGATCTAAGGATTTTAACCAATTCTTTAACATTAGCATAAGTGTATCTTTTGGTATGCTTGGGAATAAGGCTTTTACATCAAATAATACCATTATATTTTCTGCTGTAATTTTGTAATTTTTCTACCAAATCCTGTGAATTTTTGACACTCAATGTAATTTTTCTACCAAATCCTGTGAATTTTTGACACTCAATGTAATTTTTCTACCAAATCCTGTGAATTTTTGACACTCAAAATTACAGCAGAAAATATAATGGTATCATTAAGGATAAATGTATCTGCAAAATATAAAATGCCAGCACATTATTTGATCACAATGGGAGCTCTTGGTGAATGCATTATTTCTGGTAATAGTTAAAAACTGGACTTTTGGGTGCTGCTGCATCTAGTGGTAAAATTAGTCACTACTGACATTTCGTACAGGCCAAGCTGTATTTTGTTGAAGCTCTGGTGCCTCACAGATGTTTGCTTGCTGTGCTGGACTCCATCAGGCACCACAGCTGGTTAGACAGTTGACTATAGAGCAGTGTAATTTTGATGTAAACATTTTAATTATTAATAATTATATTTATAACTTTCATAATCAATTGCCACATTCTAGCACTGCAATTCATGATATTATAATGAATACATTTAAATCTAATGGTTCAATGCAAGATAAACAATACAAGCAAAAATATAACAGTTCTAACACAGGAAATCTAGGCAAAATTGCCGCACATCTTGAATGTTTGCCAACAAAATCACGCCTAAAATTTATACCATAAGTGGGGATTAGCAGTGAAATCAGAAACATTATAATTGTTGAATTTATTTATGTCAATCAGAAGTGTTTTCTTGATGAATTACCTATTTAGCTGAAAGAGATTATTGACAATTATAGCATCTTCTATAAGGAAACACATTATGCAACATTAAGTGGAGAGGAAGTTCTGGGAGCTATAGTGGATGCTTATAAAACAGTGCATGAATATCACTTTATCAGTTCTGGGTCATAATAGTCATCGATAGTTTGTCTTAGTAGGTTCTATTCAATATAGTATTTTGTCTGTCATGGATTATGTCTTCCATTTTTACTACCATGCCATCATTTAAGTTGAATATGACACAAGCTGTATTTTATTCCTGCCAGAAATTTCTGTGGATCTGTTATGTTTGCAATGACTTAGGGTTATGCTTATTATGCTTACAAGAATCATAGAGTATAGTATAGTGCTACAGAGTAAATGTCTTTGGCCACATAGTCCTCACATGACATTATCTAATGATATAATTAAATTTTAAAACTTCCAGACTGTTGTGCCATGGTCTTAGGTTTGCTTCATAACCTATGCTTTCACTGAAAACTGTGGCCAGCACTAACAGTAATGCTGGATGATGAGTTGTTACAATGGTAGCAAATGAAGTGACATAGATTTCTTATATGCAGTTTACATTTAAGAAAATGGTAACAGATTTTGTTGAAAAGGGAAGGGGTTAGTAGAGACTAAAAGTAATTGCTTATTCTTGAGTACCTGGTTTCAAGTGTTACATAATTCATCATCTGTGTTAAAGTGGTGTTAGTGTTGAACTATTTCCAGAGTTTACAAAATGACCAAGTTGAAATATCCTTGGGTCCTAGCAAGTATATCTTTTTTGTGAAAACGAATGCCAGAACATAAAGAGATGCTGACTGTAGTTGTCAGCAAAAGTTTTGGTTTTGAAGCAAATCTAAGACTATGGCATAAGAGTCCAGGTAAATTTTGGTAGGATGAATTCAGCCATGAAATCCTTAGAAATATAATTAACTAGTGATGGAGTTGCAAGTCACCAAGAGAGATAGACATGCTACACACAAGTTCATGACGGTAAGAGATGGGTATCAATGTGCAATTGTATGAAGTTAAAATTGTCGTTTTTAATGCAAGAAAAATAATTTGCCAGGGAAAAGGAGAAAAGGGATGAATAATAACAAGCTTCTAGGTCATTTTTGTAATTTTGACATTGTTAGTAATTGGAGCGATAGAAACAAACCCTGGACCAACAGTGGAACAGTTAGGTAAGGTGCTAGAAACAATCACTAATGAAATAAAAGAACTTAAGAGTATGAAAAATAGAATCGACAAGCAAATGAAAAGAGATTGAAAGAGATGAAATCATTAATAGAATACTTAAAAGGAGCGGTAAAGAAAGAGATAATAGAATACAAAAAAAATTTTAACACACTTGGAAAGTGCAGAAAAGAGTAATAGGAAGACAAATTTAGTAATTTTTGGAGTGGAAGAAAGAAGAGAAAGACAAACATGGCAGGAAGTTGATAATTTCCTGGAGAAATTGAATCTAAATATTGCAAGTTGGAAGATTGTTGATTATTATAGAATTGGAAGAAAAGGACAAAGATCAAGACCAATCATTGGTAAAACCATTACAATGAAATTTTAATGTGAAGTACTAAGAATTAGCAATAGGCTAAAAGGCACAAAAATATTTATTAAACAGAGTTTGGGGGGAAAAAGCAGCAAGAGATAAAATCTATAGCACTAAGGGAAATGAAGAAAGCAAGGAAAGAAAGAAAAAAAGCTTTCATAAAAGGAAGCGACATGTGGATTGATGGAGTGAAATAGGAACTTCATCAATATATTGCAATATGAGATGGAAATCAACCTACACATGCTGAGGATAGAATGAGAGGAATGGGGCAGGATTATAGCATGAGAAGGAACTCACACACCACCACTGATATTACCAAGGAAGCTAGTGCAACCATCAGCCCTACTGATTGAGGGTACAAGGTCAGCTTTGGGAGCATCAGCTGGTTTAGATATATGCAGGCTAGAGGGTTTAAGGGTAGGTTCATCAACTGCTGGTAGCATCCTGGAAGTTGAAGATGGCAGGAGCACTGGGGAAAAAGTACAAATATGCACAAGAAGTCAAGTGAAGGGATAGATAGTTCATTTCAGTATAGGGATTTGTATCAATAGTGAGTTGAAATGTTGAAGGTTTACTGGAAAAAGTGTGCAGTAGTAAAATTTTACAAATGTTTAAAAGGGGAGATGTGATAGCAGTAGTTGGAACAGTTTAGCAAAGAAAATAAATATATAAATCCCAGGGTTTGACTGTTTTAATGATAAGTCTTGTTAAAAATCAGAAAAGGTAGGGGTGTCAGGTGACTTGGGATGCTTTGTGAGGAGGAAAAAAAAAGATTTTGTAGTAAGATAAGAAAAAGCTAAGGAGTAACTCAGTGTTGAGGCTGACTTTTCTTGATATTTACCCAAAAAGTGGTTACGTATGTCTTGATATAACTCTCCCAGAACATCAGAATATTATGATTCAAATGTGTTTAGAAAAGCAGCTATGGTATTGAGAAGCTTCGTAATAAATACAAGTGGAAATAATAATTACAGGTGAATTTAATGCAAGGATAGGAGAAGAACAAGATACAGTTAAGTAACGTAAATGAAGAGTATGAATTGTATTGTGAATTACAGAGAAGGTATTGTAGGGACAAGTTCTCAAATAAAGAAGAGAGAAAACTCTTAGATTTCTGTGAAGAAAATCATGCCATGTAATGGAATGAGAGGATCTGATTTAGATAGGGATTTTACATTTTAAACAAGAATGGACAAAATGTGATAGATTATATGTTTGTGTTCACGTATTATCGATAATTGGATTACAGATTTTGAAGTTATGAACAAAGTGCTAATGAGCTGCCATTTCCCACTGAGATTAAAATTGGGGGAAGCAAGGGAACAGGAAGGAAGTATGTAGAGGGAGCTGTATATAAATGGAGAGAAGAGAAGTATGACTCATTTTGCAAAGAGCTGAATTTGGAAAGAGGTAAAATTTTACCAGCAGGAATAGAGAGCCTAATAAATATAGATAAAATAGGGCAAGCAGTCTGAAATTAGAATATAGTGTCAAATGGGAAGAGAATGATATGAAAGCAAGAGTCTATGATGACAACAAAAGGAAATGGCTTGTAAAGATTGTCAAATGGCAAAGAAAAGAGTAACTCAAGATTTTAGAAATTATAGAAAGTTAGAGCAAGAAAGAGCTGAGAGAAAAATTTTAGTACTTAGTTGGAGATATAGGTGCTTCATTGAAGACAAAAAGAGGTTATGGGATAAAAAAAAAAAGTAAGTCAAATGCTGCATGATGCAGCAGAAATTAATGTACAAGAAAGATGGTCAGTAGTTAAAAGTTTGTACAGAAATGAGGTAAAGGAAAGAAATATAACCCCTTAAAAGCTGGTGTGCTCATTTTAAACACTATTAGGACAGAAGAATATCAACAGATTCCCTGGGAAATCAGAAAGCAAGCAAACAAACTTATGAGGAAACATTAATTAAAAAGATTTTTAACTGTAAAAGGAAAGAAGAATATAAAAATGATAAGGAATTATTTGGGCAAAGTTAGAGATAAATAATGGTTAAGAGGAAGATAGAGGGAAACATAACCTTAGAAGTACAGTAAGTTAGATATGCATAAACAAGAATAGAATGATGATCACCAATACACTAATAACTTGCAGTGTGTGTTTTGGGATCAGACTGTTAGCAAACAATTCAAGAAAGAAAATATCTAGAGGAGATAAATAATATTAGCATTAGTTTTGAAAAGTGGGAATTTTAACAGTGAAATATAGAATAATATAACAAATTATTATTGAAGAAATCACTAAAATTTCACTAATTTTGTTCCACTTCAACATGTTTCAAAGGCTGTTGCCTTCATCTTCAGCATGGTTGCACTGTCTGCTTCCCAGCTTGGTATTAAGATGTTGCTCTGTGGATTTTATGAATGTGATAAGGTTACTATCGTTTAGGAGATCAAAATAACCAAATTTTCCTTATTAAGATCATTGTGTGATTGAGTTGAACTAACACTCTTTTGCTCCACTTGTTTAAATATGTAGGACCGGTTTCACAAACCCTTTGTTTGCATCGTAAGCCCGTAATCAACTGGAGGATAAACCGTTATGCAGTGGGAATGTGTAATCTTCTCTGGTGGAGGTGTGATGAACTTAAAGTATATGTTTTCAACACTGGAAGTGTTGAAGTTCATTAAACCAGCAGCAGAGCTGTGTGATAGTCATGAGGAAAGGAAGAGTGATGGAGAACCTGAAGCAGATTTTATAATGTAATGGAAAAATTTTTCTTCTTCTTTATAAATCTGCATATTCTCAAAGCAGTGAAACTTTTATTTTATTAGACCATTTTTATCTTAATCTGTAGACCAATGTGATTTACATGTAGTTTGTAAATGCAGTAGTTAGGGGCCTGATATTTTGGTGAAATAAAATTTATGTTTTAGGTGTTATACCTGCTCCTGTTTCTGTGGTATTTTGCAAAATAAAGTTGATGCATTTAGTGTGTATTCAAAAAATTTATGGATTTCTATTTGTTTCACATACATTCAAATCATTTTGTATATATATTCAAATAATTTTAAACATCTCTAAAAATAATGCAAGCATGACTTCAATATTTACCGTATGAAGGGTAGTGGTAAATCATTATTTTGGCATATGTTGAAAAAAGCCTCTCTTACTGTCTATTTTGTTGGAAACCACATTGCATGTAAATATTTCACTGTGATCTACAATTTCTTTTTAAAATTTGTGTAACACAATCCTTGTTTTGGTCCTGAGCTGCATGTACTGTTAATTGATTTTGGACAGCTACGTAACCTGGTAAAAATATTTTCTTGGAAATGGTACTAATGGTAGGTACATTCTTAACAATTCAAATTAAATTCTCATCAGTCTGAATGAGAGTACATTTGGGAGATAAAATATATCATATCATATACTTTATTCACCTTTAGAAATTTGCTACAATTTCATGGCTTCGTCAATTTAAAAATGTAACAGTTACAAACCATTGATACTTATAATTTATCTGTATAGGTAGTTTTATTAAAGTATGCTTTGAATTCTTGTATACTATAAAAACACTGATTAATTAAAAACTTCATAACTTTCTTCCCAAACCTAATCAGGCGTTTATCTGTGATTTCATCGGTTATTAGGCTATACATTTGGATGCTACTATGCAGGATTGAATTGATCTTTTTAGTTGTTCTGGCAGTTTGTAGATGGATTTTGTTGCTGGTTCTAATACTGTGCTTATGGATTGATTTTATTGGAGTAAAATTGTTGTATTTTACTATTTATAAAACATACACTTTCTAATATTTATATAGCTTTGCAATTGCGTTGAATACCTTTTCAGCTGGTTCCTCCTTTATCATATTCTCCAATTTAATTTGCTTTTTTTTTTCTGAAGGTTGTTTTATTTTCTTCTCTTTTGATTTTTTTCTCCTGAAGGATTTCTCCTAGTACCAAAGTTCTGGTCAAGTTAAGGAATCAGCTTATAAGCTGTTGGGTAGTGACAGCCTTCTAGCATCATAATAAAATCAGATACTAGTTTCTATTGTTCTTTAACATTACATAGCTTCACATAATCAGCCTTCTGTTCATTGCCCTGAAAATATTTCATAGCTTCACAGGCGTCACTCATGTCTTTGAAGCATTTGATTTGGTCTGAAAGGTATTCTTATATGTAGGCAGCTGAATCCAGATAATCATTTCAGGCATAGGGAAAAGTTCAGGTTCCTTTTCGCTGGTACATATTTGGCTGGAAGGAACTTTAAATAACCATGCTCGTTTTTCTGTATATTTTTAAATACTTTTTTGATCATACTTGCACATTATTGAGATTGCTGAGGTAAAAAGACACAAGCCTACAGATAATAACTAGTTAATGAGCCAGCATTGTTTGTGAACAAGAGCATTTGAAATCAAGTCCTTAAGAGTACATCATGTACAGTGCTATCAGAACAATTGCTTGCATTCTACAGTTACTGTAATGTATTGAATATTTCATAATGGCATTGTTTATAGCTTGACAGCACTCCTGTAAATCAGCTTTCTGCAAAACTGTAACTGAAGCCACATAAAGCTAGAACTAAAAACATTTGTTGGAAGCACATGGAGCAGAATGAGAAAATGGCTTCCCCATTATGTTGATTGTTTGGGCACATCAGATTACCATTTCTTATCTTTATGGCTTCTTTCACATTTTAATGCTCTGGCTTTCTGGAAAGAATTTGCCTGTGAAAGGTCTCCAGCACCTTTAAAGAGAAATATGGACACTTAATGCAAATACTTGTAAATATATATGCCCACGTAAAGGTATTAAGTCAACAATCGTGACTTGTGGGTAGAAAAATGAATCAATGTAGCAATTTTGGAAGAAATTATACCTATATATTGAACTAAGAATTAATGGTAAGCACGTAGGTCAGAAGAAGAAGCAAACAACTGCATTTTTAGCACAACTAATAACATTCATATTAAAATACAAAGTATGGATCACACGTCTTATTATAAATTTATCGTTTGAAGGTGAATTGTAAAAGTTACCTTTGATATACTAATTCATCCATTTCCTAATTGCTGGATTGTCCAATTTTTCAAGTGGGACATGAAAGCACTATGAGCTGTCTATCAGTTTTCAATATCTTCGCTATCTGCAATCTATCACCAATGGTTATTTCTTAAGAGTTTGTTCATTTACTTCACTCTTCTATGTCCTATGAGTTTTTGAGTCTCGGCTGTGCTTATCACATATGTCTTTCCTCTCCCAGTGAATTTGAATGTTACAATACTTACACATTATTTTAACCAGGGCATCAATACCCTCATTTTTATATTCACCACTCTGCTGCTCACAGTGTTTATTTTTTGTTTTGGCATTATTACTTCAGCATGTTAGCAGATAATCAAACCTTTGAACTAACATTTCCAAAATACATCAGTTATGCAATAAAATTGCAATGATACCCAGGTATTGGACAACAATTTTATCAACCTGCTTTCATCAAAATATGGTGTGTTAAAGATTACAATTTTGGCTGCTATCAATTATTTAACCTTTTTCAACTGCCATAGAGATAGTAAAAGTAAAGAACAAACAAGTTTGAACTAAAGAATGCATTAACATTGACTTTGTTCACAGTTTTAGGTTAATTGCTGCTTTTTATGGTTAGTTACATTTTTCACAAAACAAGACAGATTTCATGAGGGTGTATTTAATATGCATAAATCAGACATATTGTGTATCTTGGAGTATAATTATGTTTTTTTGGAAATTTTTGCACATAGAGTGCTTACCAAAAAATAAGGCCCCTAGGTACACAGGTACCTGCCCATGTGGGTATATGAGAACAGCTACAGATTTTTTAGAATGAGCTTCAGTATTAGTATAAAATGCATTAATAAACAATATTTACTTTTACTTAAAACTATATAGTTTATTTTCTTGCTGGAAATACATCCTTCCATCTGGCAGCAGCACGTACATGTTGATAGGATTATATTTTCTACTGTGTAGATATATTGCCAGAAAGTCAAATACTCTTAAGTTTCCCATAGATGTCTTCCTCAAACATTTACTGGATTTGTCCATGACATATTGTGGTTGTAACCTCGTGAACTAAACAGAACAGAAATGTCTATATAGGCCCTTGCAGTTGTAGAAGATTTTTAATCTAAAAATATTATATACCCCATGGATATTCATTATACTCATGGCATAATGCAATGCAATCTATTGTATGGGCTGCTATTAATATATCTTAATACTGGATGATTTTTTCCTTCGCGGGACTGCTACACATGCAGTTGGCTGCAATTGACATGGCTCTGCAGTTCTCTTCTCATTCCCATGCTTGAAAGCTGTCTGGGGAATGGAAGGGAGGTCAGTCTAGGAATGTATGGACAGTGTATAAATACTCATCATGCAGCATAATAGAATATATTAATTACATTAATATAACCCAATACAGGTATTCTATTCCCCAAAGAGTATTTATGATACTCGTTATTGGCTCTTTATGTATGTAGATTTTTTTCAAGAGAGATTCCCTGATATTCAACTTCCATATTGAAGTTCAATTCGCAGATTGGTAAATAAATATTGTAAAATGGGAAGTATTCTTGATAAAAAAATGTACACAGCCACATACAGTACCCACATAAGAAACATTCCATACACATTGGACATGCTCTGGAATGTTCTCCTAAAAATCACTTTAATATCTTTCTCTGTTCCTGTTCCTTTGTTTGAATGTTTACAAAGCTTCCAGAGTTAAAACCATATAAAATTATTGTAGTACAAGAAATTAAACAGGGTAGATTTTGTGAATGGATTATGAATAGTGTACATGATTGACCCTAATCTAATTTCATTTACTTAAGTGGAACTGACACTGGAATTCAGAAAAAGTTAGGCTATTTTACTAGGAACCCCTGCATAATCAAAAAAATAGCAGTGCTGTGTGCAGTTAGTGGTGAGACAGTAATAGGCCCTATTTTTTTTTAAAGAAATATTTGCAGAATATATTGCAACATTCTAGGACAGTTGCAGAATGTTTTACAACCATTTTTTTTTTCCCGAATTAACTGTGAGGGATTGAAGATTTGTGACTTTCCAATAGCACTATACAATGGCACTAACAGTGTATGGCCCTCTCAGCTCCCTGATTTAATGTCCTGCAATTTTAGTCTCTGTGGGACATTAAAGGAAAAAGTGTGCGAGACAAATCCACAGATATTGGATGAACTGAAAAATAACATGTGAAATTTCTTCAATTTCTCAGAGGGTAATGGTTAATTTCATAAACTGATGCCAGAAATTTATGGAAAATGAAGGGGGGTTATTCCAGCTTCTTCTTGCTTGATAATGGTTAGTAAATGTATATTTTAATTTAGATTTGAATAGTTTGGGATTTTCACTAGTTTTGTTCCACTTTACTTTGACATGTTTCAAAGGCAAATTTCCTTCATTGTCAGCACAGTTTCACTCAAGTAAGTGGAACAAAACTAGTGAAATTTGAGTGATTTCTTCATAAATAAATATTTTAACTGTTTAAATTTTAGTAATAACTTATGTGACAATCACGGCTGCAGATATTCCGACTCTCATTCACCACAGTACAGGTTGAACCTACCAACCATTATGCGTGGAGTGAAAAAATCATCCATTAGCCACCTGGGTGATGCTGTAACAAATGATTTCATAATATGAGCTATGTCCTGCAATCCTGTAAAGTTGACATAAACTTTCAAGATTTTCTCAGGGTCTAATGGTTATCTTGCAGCATTTATTAGTATCTGCTTTTCTAGAATAGAAATGAGTAGTGGTGCACTACAGTTTTTCTTCTTAAATATCCTTTTCTCAGATTGTTTACACCAATGAGAGCTGTTCATAGGTACACTCATAGTGTTCTCATACACAAACAGTGCTCATTTTTCCTCCAATCAGTGCAATGACTTTAGCAGTAGTGTACATTCCATATTGGTTTGATGGCAACATCAAGCAAGGGTTTATAGACATGTAGAAAGTTAAGCAACTATTATGTTTTTCTGTCCTATTTCTTTTGTTGATTTGTTTAAGATGCTCTTTAACATCTGAGTTTATCAGTGTCCCATTCAATTCAGAGCTTGAAACAGCCAACAAATTTTGCTCAGAGGCCTCTTCTTTCAGGCTTGAGGTTCTTATTCATGCCATAAGTTTACAACAGTGGACCCACAGCTTTACTTCTCTTCCGAAGGAAGCCATACTTTGGAATTTTATGCCCAAAAAATCAATCAATCCTAACTGGAATTGAACCCATGATCTTGGGTTTAGGAGGCAAGTACCAGAACCAATGTCCTATTTCTTGGCCAGGCACAGTAACAAGCTATGAGGCCACAATAATAACCACTATACATTGGCTGCATATTTGAATTCAACAATATACCACACAAAACCATAATTTGTAAAGTATAAAAATGTTGATCAATAAAGACAGTAATGAAGAATTTCAACCTATACAACTTTGCTCTGAAATCACATGGAAAGTGAAATTTAGGCAGATTGACACTTGATGGCCACTTTCATTTTTAGATAAGCAGCCTGTCCTAGAATGTTGCACTATATTCAAGAAGAATATGTTGTGAATACCTTGATAATAAATACTTAATATTCTCGATTAAATGTACTTACGAAGCTCTTGAACAAATTTTAGTACATTGGTAATATACTTAATATTCTATTATACATGTTTCATCAAAACGGTCAGTGATGAGCCTATCAGAAAACACACCAGATACACCTTGATAGATAACTATGCTTATGATTTAATGGTTGCCTCAGGAATAAGTTTAAAGTATGTATTATCAGAAAGTATGAGGTACTGCAAAAAAATTGAGGCCTTAAAGTTAATCAAGAAAATACTAAAATTGTGGTATTTAAAAGGGGGAATAAATTGAAGGATGAGAAATTATATATGGCCAGGGAGGAATACAAATTGTGAATGACTTTTCCTATTTAGGGATGATTTTGAGCTGTGCGGGTCAATGGTAGAAACAGAAAAAAATTTGCGCTAACCAAGGGTTTACTATTTCTGAAGTTAATACAGAAATGCATGTTTGTTGCACCCAAGTAGTAAGTAAATTGGTTGTAAAGATTATATAGGGCATTGGTAGAGTCTGTGTATGGCATTTAAATATGGGGCTATAAAAAGCTAGAAATGCATAGATAGGGTACTTAGTAGTTTTGTAAGATTATGTTAG
This sequence comes from Metallyticus violacea, assembly GCA_030762175.1. Lineage (NCBI taxonomy): Eukaryota > Metazoa > Arthropoda > Insecta > Mantodea > Metallyticidae > Metallyticus > Metallyticus violacea. Next base: position 120,284,912 of record CM060833.1, read on the forward strand.
AAATCCCACAAAATGCTGCAAATGCTGGAGCACTTTTGGAAATGGGGATGGTTGGTGTGAGAGGGTGTATGATAAAGTATTGGTTCAGGATACAACAGATATTGCAGGCCTCCGTATTAAAAGAATGTTTAATATTCTAAGAATCTGGGGTATGTAATTGTTATTGAGTACACAAAGTTGGGAAGGAGTTAAAGAGGAATGAAATGGGGGATTTATGGCAAGAAGAGGTGATTGGAAAAATGAATGAATGAATGGTGTTTAACGCCTGTTTTTGCTACAGAAGCACCACAGGCGATGGACACTGATGATACATGAGATGAAATGATATATTGGATTTTTTTTTCTTCCCCCCCTTAAGGAAGGAATCCTAAGGGCCTAAGTTTAGGGTACCTCTCTGGCATTTACCATTTATGAGCACTGAAGAAAACCTGGAAAAAACCTCGGTGAGGAGGACAGTCCTGGCAGGATTCAAACCCCAGACCTCCCACTCACGAGTCTGCCCCTTAACTTAGGTTTGAAGATATAGATGGAATTGCATTAAGCAGGAGAGAGAGGAAATAGCATGGTTTAGATTGGGAATTTGGAGATTAAGGGGTTTTAGAACTAGTGATCAATGATTTTGTTCTATATGTGGAAATGTGGAAAATGTAGAACATATCCTGTTTGAATGCTCAGGAACAAGGGAATGGAGACAACAACTGATAAATGGTTAAAGTTAAATAAGTTAATTGCATTAATTGATATCATTATATAATTCAGTTGAACTACACACTCTTAAAGCTTCACTTACTTTTCATAAATGTATGGAACCGGTTTTTTAGAACATTTAGTTCCCATCTTCAGCCAGGCTAAAGTTCAGCTGTTGGATCATTCGTTGAGCTGTGGGAATGTGTATTCTGCTCTGGTGGCAGTGTGATAAACTTGTAGTTTATGTTTTCATCTCTGGTAATGTCGAAGTTCATTATACTGTCTTTGTATTTGTAGATGTAGATTTTCTCCCAGGTTGTTAGTTCCGTAGGTCCTCGTACTGATTTGAATAATTTTGCTTTATTTATTATGTCGTGATTTTGTGTCCAAAAATGATATGCTACTGCTGATATCTCTATTTGCTTGTACTTTATGTTCCTGAAATGTTCCTTTAACCGTGTGCCTATGTTTCTCTTTATTTTTCCAATGTAGATTTTTTCACATTCTGCACAGTTTTTTTAACATTAAATCTATTAATCGGTGCCAACCTGATATTAAAATCTTTTAAGAATATTCTGAAATTTTTTTGTAGCCCATGGATATGTGAATTTTTTAAAAGTTTGTTTTATCTCTTCTTGCTGAAAGTGTTGTGGTTTCTTTGATATGTTTTTGTCTCTTGAATTTCTGCACCTTTTTGTGTACTAGTTCTTTTTTAAAACCATTTTTCACTGCTGTTTCTTCTATTTGTATTCATTAAAATATTCTTATTTGCTAATTTGTAGGTTAACTAGCCGGTGGTTTAAACTGTTAATTACTGCATGTTTGTGCATTGTGGGGTTCAAACTGTCAGCTTTGATGTGATTATCTGCATGTGTATGCTTTCTGTATATTCCAAATTTAAGATTTTCTTGACATTTCATTATTTTAATATCTAAGAATGGCAACTTGTTATCTGTTTCTATTTCGTATGTAAATGATATGTTTTCATCTTGTATATTCAAAAGTTTTACGGCATTGTCAATGAGTTTTTTGTTAACTATGGCAAATATATCGTCTACATATCTATACCATACCTTAAATATGTATGGAAAAGCTGTGTTGATGTGTGTTTCAAATCTGCTCATGAAGAGGTTAGCTAGAAATGGAGATAAGGGGCTGCCCATTGTAAGTTCCGTTTGTTGTTTGTAAAAATAAAGCAAAATTATTAAAATCAGTACAATGACCTACGGAACTTACAACCTGGGAGAAAATCTACATCTACAAACACAAAGACAGCATAATGAACTTCGACATTGCCAGAGATGAAAACATAAACTACAAGTTTATCACACCGCCACCAGAGCAGAATACACCTTCCCACAACTCAACGAATGATCCGAGAGTTAAACTTTTACCTGGCTGAAGATGGGAACTAAATGTTCTCAAAACCGGTTCCATACATTTATGAAAAGTAAATGAAGCTTTAAGGGTGTGTAGTTCAACTGAATCATACAGTGATATCAATTAATATGATTAGCTTCACTGTGCAACTTCCAGTTTACATTTTAAGTTAATTGCAGCTTAGAAAATGGTTGGTGATCAAAATCAATTTAGCAATCTCGGACAATATTCGTATAGAGCCAGGAACAAATATGGCCTGTGAAGAGACAGGACTTCTGATTTGGGGCAATTTGTATGTTAGAAATATTGTAATTTGTATGTGTGTTTGTAAAAAATCATTTTACTGGCATGTGTTTCAGTATTGCCCTGGTGTAGAAATTATGTTGCACCAAGCCATATTTCTATATTGTTATCTGTAAACACTTAATAAATTCCTTCCTCCCTCTCCTCAAAGCAGGTCAGAATATGACATGGTATGTATCGCCAAGTTGATATATTCAAAGAGTTTATTGCATAATACCAGACAAAAGTTTTGCATAATATATGGGAGTAAAATTGACATATTTGCCTAAGTGCATATATAAGTACCCTTTGATTTAGAAATACAACATATTTATTATCAAGAATAAGATGAAGATTTTTGTTATATACAGTATCTTAGCATTTTCTGCACTCACATTATACTGCTAGCTTTTCTAGCAGGAAAATATATTTTATGTCACCTTTTGCCTGTTCCAGGCCACATACACCAATCCTGAAATATGAGTTACTGTAAAATGGCCAAGGATATGGGCTTTAAGGTGGATGAAAGGATACTGTTGCTTTTGTTTATAAGGCTTCGCATATATTTTATAAGGCTTCACATATATTAAAGAATGTTTGTCAGGCAGTAATTAAGTTGAAGATAAAAGAGCAGTTGCTTAATATAACAACTTTAGTGTTTGAGAAAATGGCTGTTTTAAAACAAGTTAGAATAGTAAAATAATATGAAGAGTTATTAGTCTCTCCTACTAATATTTTGATACATGTTTTTGAATTATTGGCATCAACATTATCAGTTGGTATGGCAGTGATTTTCTTTACTGGTGGTGGTGGTGGCAGCATCTGCAGCAGGAAGTAGTGTTGATGGTACTGGTTCATAGTTTTGTTAATTATACATGCAAATTCACCTAATAACTAAATTGTGAAGGTTTAGTTCTCTCATTGTGCACTTGTATACTTGACTTAAATGACTTCGCCTATTATAACCCAGTGAGTGGGGCTAAACTTTCAAAATCTATTATTAAAGTCCTCCATTGTAATTTTCCTAAAACATGAACAAGATATAGTATTATATTTGCTATGATTCACTATAGACAGTAAATTTTCCAGTAGGAAAGGAATTTAATTCTGGTTCTTATTTCTAAATGATGTGAAGCAGTGCAGTTGCCATTAATTTATTATTTTCTTTTCTTTACTATTGTATAAGACTTTGCTCATAAGTATGGCTTCCTTCGGAAGGGAAGTAAAGCCATGGGTCTTGTGTCATACATTTACGGCACGAAAAATAACCTCAAGCCTGAAAGAGAGGCCTCTGAGCAAAATTTGTCGGCCGTTTCACGCCCTAAATTGAATGGGACACTGATGACCTAAGATGTTAAAGAGCATCCTTAAATAAACAAAAAAAATGTTTGCAAAAGATATACTACTGGAGCTACATGCTCCAGGAGAGCTTATTTAGCATTCATTTTTGTCTATAGACTATTATGTTTATAATAACATTATTAATGCTTTGTTTCAGGACCAAAGCATTCCTGAATGAAATGTATCAGAGGAACATAAGAACAATAGGAGACCTTAGCAGATGTGATGAGGTTACAGTAAACAGATTACCAATTCCTGTACCTAAAGTAGCCCATACTAAAAAAGTATTACAGGTTAGTAAATATATAGGTATACTTAAACCCTTTCCCTTGTGTTTATTTCTTTAAAATGTAGGCTATTAATTATCACAGCTAAATAATGTATTGTTCAAATGGAAAGAAGAAAGCCTTGGATTTTAAAAGGTTGACTATTTGAGCCAATAAGAAGGTCTGGGTCATTCCATGTCAGATCAACAGGCTGATTTTGACTGACTTGAGATTTTAATGAAATTTCATGTATCGAGTATGTAATTATAAATGCAAATCACAAGAAAAAATTATCTTCAGTTCCAAAGTTTTAAGTATAAATTATTTTACTATTTACAAAAAAATTGCTATGGCCTGAAAGTTAATTACCATTTTTTCAGTAACCAGATCAGGTAAACATATGGGAAAGTTACATTTCAAAACTCATTTAAAGGAATTTTATTTTAAATGTAATGTGAGAGAAGTTAAAATAGAAAATTATTTATAATCTCTTCTGAGTGGAATATTTAGAACATACTTTATGGTTTCACTTATATTTCCTGAAACATTTATCCACATCATCGACTCAGAAGAGATTATTAATGCATGTTTCACTGGGTTCGATTCCAAATTGAATTAATATTGAAATACAAATATTTCTTTAAATCCAAATTAAATTTTTGTAAAAGTACACAAAAGTTCCTTCATGCTACCATGTTACATCATGCAAATTTGCATTTTGTAATCATAATGGAATTAAATATTCTTTCAGCATTCATAGGTGATTCATTAATGAAGTTTTATATTCTCTGGGTTAAGTAATGTCTTTGGAACCATGCTGTTGATGTTCTGCACAAACTATCATATATTTTCTCATCTGGTCAGATTATAGTGGAGATGCCTTACATAACAGATGGTTGTAATGCAGGAGTAGGGAAACGACCACATCCTTGATGGTGAAAGTCCAGGAAGAGTGATTGTGCATCTTCACTCACCTCTCAGTAGATCCCCCCCCCCCCAACAAGCCTTTTTTGTCTTTCCCTCCTTTCTCTATCTCTCTCTCTCTCTCTCTCTCTCTCTCTCTATTTCCCCTTCAGTGTTTTACGTCCATTGTTACTACTGAGGCACCACAGGCAGTGGACACAGGTGATAAATGAGATGAAATGATAAATTGGGAAAGGATTTTTTAAGGAAGGAAATGTTCCAGGCCTAGGTTTTGGGTACCTCCCCAGCATTTACCATTTATGAGGACTGAGGAAAGCCTGGAAAAAACCTCAGTCAGGGAGGAGGTCCTGGTGGGACTGGAACTCTAGACATCCCGCTCAAGAGTTTGCGCCTTAATGACCTTGGCCACCCATGGCAGTAGCAAGCCAAGTTAAACACACATTTGTTGGTATGCACGTGCAGGGCTTGGCTCTTTACATGTCCAAATATGCCAGACAGGCACGAAAAATTGCCTATGTGATCTTTACAATCCTTGTTAGTGCATAACATTTGTCATACACTATTATGCACTATTATTGCATTGTTGTTCCACAGCATGCAACATCCTGGCTTCTACCACGGCCTCATGTACTCTCTCCAACCATCTCAAGATAATGTGGGGATCTCATACAAACTTATTCTAAGCTTTCATTCTGTTTACCTTTAACTTACACCTATTTTGTTTGTGCCTCCCATTTCCATTACTTCCAAATCTCATCCCCAAATAATGAAAAGCCTTTACTACTTCTACTGTCTCACCCTGGATATACCATTTCTGATCTCTCCTTAACTTTGTATCATTTTTGAATACCATTCTCTTTGATTTTTTTCCCATTTATCCTTAAGCCCCATTTTGCCCAATACTTACTGATGTCATCAATAGCCCCCTGAAGTCCTATTGCCATTATTGCTCCTATTATAAGGTCATCCATCAAAAGTAACCATGATACTTCCTTCTTGCCAACTAGCAGACAACATCTATTTTTTCCTCTATTGTTTTTGAGAATATCATCTATAAGTAAATTAAAAAGTATCAGACTTAATTTACACCCTTTCCTATTCTCCCACACTGCCAAACCCTGCATTTCTTCTGTCTCCTCTCTTCCTGCTAATGCAGACTCTTTAATAGTTTTCCTTGTGCTGTGTTCTCGTACCTCTTCTGGTATTGTCTCCCTAGCTGTCTTCATCAAAGGAATCTCCTCTGCCCCCATCTTATCTTGCTCCATACCTCCTCCACTTGTTGTTTCTAACATCGCATTTGATCTTCTTCCTCTCTGGTAATCTGTTTCACTATATTTCTTCCTCCCTTTCTTGTTGAAGTCTCTGAGTTCACCTCTTCCGCTTGTTCTAACCTAGCTCCTTTCCTCCCATCCACACTGACTTCTGCTGCCTGTTTCCCATCCTTTCTTGTCCATTCTCCTTAGCTGTATTCATGTCCATATCAGAAATTCTTTACTCAACAATCAACAACTGATGTTTTCTTATGTAAGCCTTCTTCCCTTGCTTTATTGCTTCTTTCATCCTCTCTCTTAATTTTTGTAATAACACTCTTTTGATTGGTGATCTTTGTTGTTAAAAATATCTGAAACTTTTAATCTTTTGGCTCTGTTTAATACATCATACACCAACTGTTCCGTTGCTAATTTCACAATAATTAATCTTGCCTGTAATTCATTTAAAAACTTTCGAAAAATAAGACATTTTTAAAAAATTCTGTTGGAACTCACATAGTGAAGCTTATTATATGTAAATGATATCTAATCTGTCATCTTAACACACTCTTATGCTTCAGTTACTTTTAAATATGGTGGGATCGGTTTGGAAGAGACATCCTCTCCATCTTCAACCAACTAGGCGACTGGTATGAGAAACTAACATCTATGAGGACCTGTGACTCCGTCCTGTTGGTGTTTTTTTCTTTATAAACTGGAAATTTGTATTACATTCTCCTATAATGTCAAAATTCATAAAATGATCCCTATGTTTATGAATGTAAATCTTCTCCCATGTGTCCAACTCTGTATGTCCCTGTGCTTCTTTAAGTAACTTTATTTCTCTTTTTATATCATGATTATCGTTCCAAAAATGGTGTACCACTGTTGATCTATCAATCTGTTTGTACTTAACGTTCCTGAGGTGTTCCTTTAATCGTGTTCCTATGTTCCTTTTAGTTTTTCCAATGTATATCTTATCACATTCCTTACATGTTATTTTGTAGATGCCTGATTTTTTCTCCTGTGGAATGTTATTAAAACTGTTATCCACTAAAGCATTTTTCAGATTGTATCTGTTAACAGGTGTCAATTTAATGTTAATATCTTGAAATTTTTTTTGCAATTGATTCGTAGCTACTGGATGGTAGGTGAATTTTTTTAAAAATTGGTCTCTCTTTTTCAGTTAATAGTGTGGTGTTGTGGTATTCTTGATCAATTTCTTTTTTAGAAATCTGTAAAGTTTTTTGTTTACTAAATTTTTGTTAAAACTATATATAATGGCAATCTCGTGTATCTTCTCAAATCCTTTTTTGTACTCCTCTTTACTGATTGGTAAATTCACCAGTCTATATGTTAAACTGTTGAAAATTGAGTGCTTGTGAGCTATGGGGTTAAACCCATTTGATTTTATATAGTTATCTGTTAAATGACAGATTAGATCTAATTTACATAAATCTTGCATGTACTTTAATCCTTACCCAGTTTGCCTGAATTATTTCCCATCCTTTATTTTCATATCTCCATTATTTGCACTATTTCCTCTCTGGGCCATACTCCACTTCTCTCTTTCACACCTGTGAATAGTAATTTGATCTTCTCTGTCCTCCATTTTTCCCATTTTCTCCTTGACCATTTCCAATTCCTGCATTATATTCTTCACTTCCTTGCTTAACTCTTCCTTCAATACCTTAACCATCTTTTTCATTTTTTTGTTTAATCGATTTTCCATTCCTTCAACTCTTATCTAATTTCAGGTTCATACTTTCCAACAATTCTTGCACATCCCTTGGCTTAGGATTTTTTGTACCGCGCTAATTATGGCCCAGGATTTTTTTCTACCTCACCAATTACCAGCAATATTACAATTATTTTCATTGCTACAATTAAGTTTGTCACCATACCTCTGGCAATGTCTATTTCCATCTTCCTACTTCATACTAATATCATTCTATCGGACATCCCCATTTTCCAGTATATGATTTGTTCATTCTCCCTTTCTCTCATTATTATCTACACTTTCAATCCCAATATTTCCACTCCTTCACTTCCTCATGTAATGAACTCAACATGTTTTAGTTTTTATCCAACACATAATATGCTCATACCATTCATCAATCACCAACTTCCAACGAATCAAACACCCCGGCAGAAACCCAAACAACAAGATGGATGTTCAGCATATTTTTCACTTCAATATTTTTTCTTTGCACCTTTACTTCATTTCTTATTTTCCTAATTATTAATTCTGATATCCATCTTTGCTGTTATAGCTGAGATTCTCCTTCTTAATTCTTCCATCACCAGCAATCCTCCTTGCTCAACACAGTATCCACTATAGACTCTGTTCATACCTCGAGCCCTCCACTTATCTTTTAATTACAGCCTTAGTTTTTTATCCCCCTATTCCTACCATCTAAACATACTATTTTTATTAGTAATTTCTTCTATTTTAACTTGTCATTGATCTAAATATCCACTGGGTATATCTCTTCTTCTCAGGAACACTTTTTAATTACATCTGCTATCTTACTTACTTACTGCCAGAATCTCTACCAAGTACTTAATAACCAGACAATTTCCCATTTTTCCATTATACACACCTCTGCACTGCAATAAACAACTATAGCTTCTTGACCATTCCATGTAATATTGCATAAATGCTTCTATGAAAGATTTGATTTTGATAACAAAACTGCTTTAGAACTGCTGCAGCAATCTGTCAGTCTTTCCGAATACTTTTCAAATAACCCTTGTAATACAAAAAGCTCTAATTTTTATGGGTGAAATTTCAATATAATTTTGTAGTTTTAAATAGTGGGAATTTTCACAGTGAAATATAGTGTAATTTTACAATTTTTATTAGGAAATTACTCAAATTTCACTAAATTTGTTCCACTTTAAAATGTTTAGAAGGATGTTGCCTTCATCATGAGCTTGGTACCAAGTCAGCTTCCCAGAAAGTTATTAAGATGTCACTCTATAGATTTTACATATTTAGTGAATAGGTTACTATTCTTTGCAATAGTAAATAAAAATGTAATGAGGATGCAATGTAACAACTCATTTTACAAGACATGATTCCACTGTCAGCTTCCCAGCATGGTACTCTAATGACACACTGTAGATTTTACAAATTTGGTTATTGTTGTTTGGAAGAATCAAAATTTACAAATTTTTCTTTGTTTTTATTTATGGATCTATTCAAATAAAAGAGTTTCTAAATTATGATTTTAAAAAAAGGTTAATCTCTGTAGATATACACTGCAATAGTAATTAAAGGAGGGGAAGACAGGGAATAAATTGTTCTTAATTGCCCCAAGCTGATGCCATTTGCGATAGTAATTAAAAGGATGATGTGGAGGGGGAAATGATTAAGGTTGGATTATTGGTTGATGAATTATATCCAAAGTCCACCTCTTCTCACAATGTCGTGACTTAAACTTACCGTCTTTATCTCACTATTGCTCAATAAGTGTTTTACTGGAGTTTTGTTGACTTGGTAGTATCAGCTGGAAAGAATAGAGTATCTCACAGAAATGAATAAAATCATAATATTGTATGTGACATGATTTATTTGTTATTCAATGTTTTTTCACACTTAGCCTTTATGTCTTGAGGAATGTTCCGAGTGTTTTTAGGCCATCTTGCACTGTCTTAGGCTACATGGACTCTTGATTAAGCTAGGTTTTATACACATTTACATGAGACTCAATATTTTGTGTCAATATTTAACTCTGATTGTAACTTGACGATCTCTATCAGAAAGCCTAACTTTAATCTAGTGTTCTGTCTCTATCATCACATAACTTACTTTTAACAAACACTGTCTCCTATTTCACCTCTCACTGGCATCAAGTCTTGTACTGTTCACTGTACTGCTGTTAATTGACGACGCTTTATTCCCCTGATATATGCTAAATATTGTTTACTACCTATCTTCTATCACCCACTGTCGTGTTCTGCAATTTCCTGTAATACTTCTACTACTTGTTTTGTCATGTAATAACTGTTACTTTACCAACTTTGACTGTTTTATGACATGTTCTGACTTTGCATGACCCTGTAAGATCCTGGAGTCACGAAGTCTTTAACTTTTACCAACAACAAAGGTCGTCCAGTCGGTGTGCTACAAGAACCTTCTAGATTACAGCATTTGGAATAGATTTTTCTTTCTTGTCTTCCACAAGGTTTTCTATTGGTTAATACTGATTCCTGTAACTTTCCTATGGAATATGAACTTATATTTTTAATTGCTTTGTTTACTTACACTGCTAGGAACAGTCCTAGAGAGATGTTGTTAAATAGGCAAAATTGCATCAGAGGTCTTTTATTGCTCAATTACTTCTCTACTCTTAACAAAAGAAAAACCTTCTGCCTTTTCGCTCAAAGGCAACTATTCGACCTTCCTTTTCCACATGGTCATTCCTCAAGGCCTAGGAGAAACCCTTGTTATACAGTATAAGCATACAAATGATTCTGGTTCTTGTACCCAAATAAAAATATATAACACCAAGTTTGTTTCCTTCAAAGTTCCTGTATAAGCTACTCTTTTGAATACACAAAATAAATACAGTGACCTAAATATCTGTAAGGTTCATCACAAGTTACAGAAATTAATAAAAGTATATTTATATAGTATTGATACCAAATATAAGCATATTAGCACCCTAAGAGAAGGAAATGAAGCTATTAATTATCACATCAACACTTCATCAATACTTGCCTGAAAGAAAACATAATACCAATATTCTTAATGACGGTAGTGAAACAAAAAATAGTAAACAGAAAAGCACAAATATTGCTAAAAGAAAAGTTTTGCAAGTAGAAAAAACGAAACATTACAAAGTCCTAAGGTCATTATATTTAAAGACCTATGAGCTACATTTGAGATTATGAAAAGAATTTGGAAGATACTGGTTTCAGGTTAGAAACACCTGTGTAAAACAAAAATGGCAAATTATAAACGAACTGGAAAATTGCAGACAAAAACAACATCAAGAAAGAAAAATATACCTGCCGAATAAAAATGTCATAAATGTATCAAAACAGAATTTCTGAAAGAATTACAGTTATTAAATTGAAGTTTTAATTCCTGTATAAATTACTTGTGAAATGTAGCATTGAAATAACAATTTTCAATAAACTAGAAAAGAAAAACACAGCATCAGTCACATTTTGGGAAAGTTTTAGAGCAACTGATAAAATTGAATGAAAAAAAAAAAAACAAATCAGAAAGTACTCAGATCTCTTAAAGAAAAAGGTGTCATTTATAATAGGGCTGACAAAGGTTTTGTTTGTTTTTGTTTGATTTGATTTATTTATAGAAGCTGTTTAACATCACAGATCATCAGCGTCCCATTCTATTCAGGGCATGAAACGGCCGACAAATTTTGCTCAGAGGCCTTTTCTTTCAGGCTTGAGGTTCTTTTTTGTGCCCTAAATGTACGACACGGGACCCAAGGCTTTACTTCCCTTTCGAAGGAAGCCACACTTAGGATTTTTATGCCTGAAAATATCCATCGATCCTGGCCGGGTTTGAACCCGCAATCTTGGGTTTAGAAGGCAAGCATGGTTACCATACACCACCAGGACCGACTGACAAAGGTAACAAAGTAGTCATAATGAATGAGATGAAAACAGCCTGTACAGTTTACTAACTAGCTATGATTACGAAAAAATGAGAACTGATCTTACTCTATGGGAGAATATATTAATATCTCATATAGGCAAATTTATAAAAAAAAATAACCATTCTAGATGAAGGAAAAAGATTTTACCAGACAACCCTACCACACCCAGAATTTGCAGCTTACAGAAAATGTGTATAGCTGATAATAGAATGAGATCATTAGTAACACAAATAAATTCACCTACATTCATCTTGGCCAATTACCTTTTGAAAAAATTCATACTTCAAAATACACTCAAAATAACCTTAAAGGAAAGAATCATAAGAAACTAGAAACAGGGATTTGCTGGTTTCTTTTGTGAAGATTCCTCTGTTTCCTAGTCTCCCCAAAGCAAAACTGATAATTATTATAAAGAAATGGCTAACATCATTCTTGGAACAGTGTTAGAACAATAATACTGAAGCCTCACAAAATTTTGATTATTCAAAACATACTTCACTTTCAGGGGCAATGTTTATACACAGAAGAATGGTCTGGCAATGGGAAATCCACTCGCACCTTTCTTGGCAGATATGTACATGAGTATATTAGAAAGAAAATTAATTGCTGCTTTTCCATGTATATGCAAATGTTGGTACTGTTAGATGGATAAGTCTTTGCAATAGTAAATGGAAAGTAGAAAGAGGATGCAATAAAACTTCTAACCTACAAGACAGCATCGTTAAATTCACAATAGAAATAGAAAACAAGTAGGTTTCCTGGATATAAAAATGATAGAAAATGGTAATATACTGACATTTGGTATATTCAGAAAGGATAATTACATTAAAACAATAGTCAATACCCAAAACCATATAAACTTGCAAGACAAAATACAAACCCAAGTACCCAAAATTATAGATATAGTGCAGAAAAATAGATAGAAGGGCAGATTGATAAATCGTAAATAACAGTGAAATGGCTGGAAATTTTTTTAAACAGCATGTCTGTTAGTAAGCATGATTGTTGTAATGGTTTTGTTCAAATTTTCAAACAGATGCAATATGCAATTCTTAAGTGATAGGTGTAACAATTGATAAACATGATATTGTACACTGATAAAACATTTTTATTTATAAAAGTGGACTGCAGCTCATATACAAACTTAGCTAAAGGAAGATCATGGGGACTCTGCACCAGCACTCAAGACCATTTATTACTCAATAGATGAATTTAAACATGGCCATATGAACACTACAGATGCCGCACTTTCCAAATATCTAATTGAAGTTTCTTTTAAAGAATGGTAGATAAAATTCATGGTATTGTGATAAAATATTACATTAAGATTCATGATATTGCTGAGAGGTAGGTATTTTACATGAGCAAGTATAATACTCTGCATGCAGTTTTACTTAAGAATAAGCTGAGTGCATGAGGGATGCCTTCCTTGTTTGTTGAATCCAGACCAAAAGCACTTGAGGAAAGACCTTTCAAAATTGTGTTTGGAAAAGTTACAGCTTAATTTGAATGACTTCTGGGATTATTTTATAACTGTAGACGAAATTTGGATCCACTGCATCCCAAGAGACAAAATGGTAACCATAACAATGGGTTGGCAAAGGTGAAAGTGCACCAAAATAAGCTAAAACTGTTTTAAAATCACACTTATTGCTGCACCTGTTTATAATATGTGGTACTAGTTTCAAGAACCATTGTTCGCATCCTCAGCTAACACTCAACTCAATGTGGACTGAGGATGTGAACAATGGTTCGTGAAACTAATACTACATATTATAAGATTATCTTCACTGTACAAGCTCCAATTAACATTTTTTTAAATTAAAACCGTTTTGTTGGCAGTAAAAGTGATGGCAAACTTTTTTTGAGCTCCATATAGGGTATTATCATGATTGACTGTTTGAAAAAGGGTAAAACAGTGACTAGCTGTTATTACACAATGTTATTGAACCATTTGCATAGTGAATTGAAGCAGAAGCAACTATTACAGGCACACAAAAAAAAAGTGTTCCACCACCAGGATAATGCATCTGCTCATAGCTCAGGCATTGTGATGGCAAAAGTGCCTGAACTGGGCTTCGAAATAGTTCCCAGCTAGGAATAGAGTATTGTGCACATTTGGAAAGAATTTTTTTTCTGAGGGAATAAAAAAATTGGAATCTTGCTGGATCAAATGCATTGAGCTCAAAGGAGATTATTTTTAGATATAAATTTTTATTTTTGGAAGGGGAAAAAAAATATGCTTTTTAACTTTTATCAACTCTTATATAATCGATAAGAAAATAGAACAATTCAAAAAACAAAAACAAATAAAACATGTCACCACATTAAAAGGCTATAAAGGGAATCATATGTACAAGAAATTCACATTCCATGAACACACCAAAACTTCCAGAAATTTAAAGATGTGAGCATTATTTTGGCTCTAGTAAACACAGTTCACAAAGCCACTTAGATTCAACAAAAAGACAAGGCCAGGAAAACAATCAGGCATTTACAAAATCAGTTGCAAAAACTTCGATATTTATTTATTTATTTTTATTTATTTATTTGAATGCTAAGAAAATACAAACTACAAGGGACCTCCATCTATCTGGCCCAGGCCATTTTAGATGTACCCCTCACAATTACAATTTTTACAATAATTAATGATGTACTAATACCTTAATCTAAATTCCAAATAATCAGAATACCAATTATTCACTTCTATTGCATCAGACCCCAGTCTCCGGTTCATCAGCACAACATACTGGAATTCCAGGGGACCCGACTCTGACCCAACCCCAGGTACCAAAATGATAATTAACCTACTCTGTCTATAGCATTATATTATTAACTGTATACTATTATTTGTGTGAATTTTCATCTTCTCTCTTTACTGTCCATTTCCACTTCTGTTTAACTTTAATTAAATGTTGACCCACACTCCTGCACTCTTTTATGAATGTTCTGTTCTATTATGCCTTTTAAATTTTATCTTAATGAGTTCATTTCTCCAATTTTCAATTTCCTTACAATCAAACACTCTATATTCTAAGTCTTCTTTCCCTCCACATAATGGGCATTCCCCTTGTGTAAAACCTCCTCTTTCACCTTTTAACTTCCACATGCCTGCTCTCACCCGTGTTATACTCTCCCTTTCCTCCTTATTGTTTTATCTATGTAAATATCCCTTTCCCATGCCCATTTCATCTTAACATAAAATTCCAGTAATGTCTTCCCAGTTAAATTACTAAATAGTTTTTGTATCTCTATATCTTCAAAACATCTTCTCGCCTCTTTCCAAAAACCTGTAACATTTGTATCTCTTTTCCTCCATATATACCCTAATCCATTGCTCTCTAAAATATTTTTAAACTACTCAACCACCCCTTAGTTAAAAATGATTCTGGATATATCAAACATTGCTTTACTACATTATCTTCATTTAAGTTTAGAATCCTATGCCAGTATTTTAAAACTCTCTCCATAATTAAACCTTTTTCTTGTAGCTCTTCCCATTTCTATTTGGGCAACTTCTTTTACCAGCCACAATTGGTAAGCCGAGAATTTCTTTGCAAAATAAATGGTGTATTTTATCCACAGTTTCCCAAGTATTTTCCATTCCCCAAATTTTGATACCATGGAGCATTCGTACTTCGACTGTTGTATTATATATTCTTTCCAGCCATTTGACTTCCAATACCATAGTATTTTAAAAATACATCTTTTTATAATTGATATAGCTGTTTTCCCTTTTGCTAATAATAATTTTTTTGCTTTTCCCACTTTCCCCCTCCATCCATTTTTATACCTAAATACATGCAATGATGTACTACCTTATAATCCTTGTGTCCCTTCTTCCAATTTTCATATTTATTCAACTTCCCTCCTTTCTCGCATATTAGAATTTGTGTTTTATCTTGTTTTACCTTAAGGCCCCATACTGAGCAATATTTATCTTATTTCTTAAATGCAATATGAAATATACAGGCAAAATGAAAAGAAACATAATCCTATGGTTTAAGGAACATATGAGAAATTCTAACATACGGAAAAAATAAAAAAATAGCATA
Organism: Metallyticus violacea; assembly: GCA_030762175.1. Classification (NCBI taxonomy): domain Eukaryota; kingdom Metazoa; phylum Arthropoda; class Insecta; order Mantodea; family Metallyticidae; genus Metallyticus; species Metallyticus violacea. The sequence goes on from CM060833.1 coordinate 120,300,730, forward strand.
TCATTTCTGGCAACAAAAAATACATAAATTTCAAATGAACCAAAACCCTTAAAAGCTCTTGAAACCCATAGAATTAACAGTATGGGAAAATATTTCATAAACAAAAACAAAAAAAATGTATTGATATTGTATGATTTAGTTGAACTAAACACTCTTAATGTTTACTTAATGCTAATCCTTCACTTACAAGAGTGTTTAGTTGAACTAAATCATACAATAATATCAATATGATTGACTTCACTGTGTAAGTTTCAATTAACATTTTAAAGAAAATGTAATGAATTTTGATTTTCAAAACGACATGAACCTCATCGCCAAATTCATAAAATCTACAGAGTGACATATAATATGCTGGGAAGCCAACAGTTATTATTATTATTATTATTATTATTATTATTATTATTATTATAATATTTCTTGCCTGTTTTTACTACTGAGGCACCACTGGTGGTGAACACTGATGAGATAAAATTATATATTGGGAAAGGAATTTTTAAGGAAGGAAACGTACCAGACCTAAGTTTGGAGTATCTCCTCCGCATTTGCCATTTACTGAGAAAAATCTGGAAAAAATCTTAGTCATGAAGGACAGTCCTGGCAGGATTCGAAACCCAGATGAGTCTGCGCCTTAACGATCTCGGCCACCCGTGGCAGTCAAGTCAACAGTGGAATCATACCGATGATGAAGGCAACAGCCTTCGAAATATGTCAAACTAAGTGGAATAGAATTAGTGAAATTTGAATGATTTCTTCTTTGAAAAAATTGTGTAATTGTACTATATTTCACTGAAAATTCCCATTATTTAAAATTACACTGAGAAGACTATTAGAAGATAATAGTAAAATAGTGAATTAATGACAACACATAATAGTAATAATGCTAACAATAGCAATCCGTGAGCACAACATCCTATGAAGGGTCTGAACTTACTGCACACTACTATGTACTTTCATCATCTTACAATATCATTGACATCATTGACATGCTGGACCACTATCAGGCAGCTTTCATGATCCAAGGAACTACCTCTCCATCAGGTAGCTCCCTAGTTTTCAGTCATCACAAGGCTGAATGAACCCTCCAGATCTCTCTAACTTAAAAAATGTCTAAGCAGGTACCAGAGATTGAACCCAGGATCTCACGGCCATCAGTCAGCAATGCTATCCACTAAACAAATGAGATGATTTGGCAATGCATATATATTACATATGAGTAAACTTGCACTTATTTCAATATCATACAATCTTAAATTTAAAGCAACATTGCTCGTGCATACACTCTTCAGAGTGTTAATGCAGTCATAATCATTTGTTTCATAAGAAGTAAATTGTTATTGAATGTAGGCTAGTTCCATGTGAATTTTTGAATTCGTTTTGAGCTAATTAAAGGTAAACACTCTCCAAAGTGTACACTTAAAGCCTTTTTCTTTGAAACCATTAGAAGAGAAAGTTCATATTAAAAAACTGGGTAGACCTACTCCTATAATTGGGTCAAGCTGTATTTTAACTGTGCCATAGTTCAGTTTTTCATGTTTTTCTATCAATATTTTTAATGAGAAGTGTCCATCACAACAAGATCCCCCCCTTGCAAAATTAATTTTGTTCTTTTGTTAAGAAATTTTTATACTGTTTTGATAGTTTCATTTTCATGATGTCAGCATACATTTTATAACAGTGTTTAATAAACTTCATATGATTATCACAGTTCTTTACTTCATCTTTTGACAGGGAATTGCAACCAATTCAATATTAATTCAATTTGGAATTGAACACAGTGAAACTCGCATTAGTAATCTCTTCTGAGTCAAAATATTTAGAACAATTGTTTCCAATATGCTTGTGATTCCTATCTTCTCCGAATGGAATTTAAAAAATTAAAAATGGAGAAGAGAAATGATTCATACGGCTATTGGGTAATCCATATCTAATGATCAATGCATTGGCAGGGGACTACATCAGCTTATATGCCATCACTCAAGAGCAGCGAGACTAAATGAGTTGGAGCAGGTGGGGTTTACTGAACAGCTATGTTCACCTTGGGTCTCACACAACTTGAACAATGTGCCTAATCCTAGAGTAAAATCTGCTAAAGAATACTAAATGGCAGATATTAGGGCAAAGTATTCTTTTCCATAATCAGCATTTATTTATAGTTCATGTGTCCATACCAAGACTGCTCAAGCTGTCATAGGATTATTTGAAGAGCAATTCACAGATGATGAAGTTGCAAATGATAAAATAGTAGTATCCTTACATCATAGACATATTGAAGGTTAACACAGTCAAGAGACAATTTAATTTCTTAGGAGAATTAAGAAGGATAATGGGTAATCATATGCTGATGCCAGAAATGTGTGGAAAATAAAAGCAAGCTGTTCCAGTATCTCCTTGTGTTAGATGGAGAAAGTGCATTAGAATTAATTAGACTGTCATTGTAGTGTTTTTACTGCATCCGCTCACTGCAACTCAAGTGTAGCCCATTGGGCTGTTGTTATTGATTTGGTTTATTTAAGGATGTTCTTTAATATCTCAGGGCATCAGTATCCCATTCAATTCAGGGCGTGAAACAGCGAATAAATTTTGCTCAGAGGTCTGCTCTTTCAGGCTTGATGTTCTTTTACTTGTAAATCTGAAACAAGGGACCCATGGCTTTACTTCCCTTCTGAAGGAAGCCATACTTAGGATTTCTACACCTGAAAAAAACCCATTGATCCTGGCCAGCTTGAGTTTAGTATGGTTACCACTACAGCACCAGGACTGGGCAATGAGTGATAGTTTATCAGCAGTACAGTCTTACTTTGCTGCAGTGGTTATCGTTTAATTTGAAAGACTCTGTATTTAAATATTCGTCACTAGAAGTTATCTCTAATACTGCAATAATTTTGTCTAACATAATCAGATTGAGCAATTATTTTATAAAAAAAAATTAAACATTTTATATTTAACTTTTAAATGAAAGGAAAAATGATGCAAGGAATAATCATACAAGGCTACTTAGTGCACCAAGTTTTATTTAAAATCTGGGAGGTACAGGAAAATTTAAATTCCAGACTGTGTTGATTTAATGAAGAATGATGTGTTTGTATTTTGATGAATGTAGCAGAATTTACTTTTGTATAAGAATGAAAAAGAGAGAATGCCATGATAAATTACGTAATGTGAAGTGATGTGAAATCCAAGAGTGAATCTTATACATAATTTCTCAGATTTGCAGTATTATGTGCTTATACAGCCGATATGGTATTCCTCATTCAGTCTGTCCTGGTGGTCTAGTGGTAAGCATACTTGTCTCATGGACAGATTAAAACTGGCTATGGTCGATAAATTTGGTGTAAATTCCTGCCTTCTTTTAGAAGGGACATAAAGATGTTGGTCTCTTGTTGTTGAACTATGATATGGTAAAGAACCTCAAGCATGAAATAAGAGGCTTCTGAGTAAAATTTATCAGGTCTTTCTCAACCTGGATTAAATGTGATGCTATTGACAAATGATTTTAAAGAGTATCCTTAAATAAACATAATAATAATTTTTCAATTTAAATATTTTATGGTCCTGGGCTCTCACTTTTTAAATAAATATTTCAGTTAGATACCCCAAAGTCTGCAGATATATCAATATAGAAATTCTTGTTTTAGGAATACCAGAAGAATCTCAGCATATTACCAAGAAGGGGTTTTTGGGATTCTATTGGTAAGTATAATTTTATCATATTAATGAAGCAAGATTGCAACATCATTATCATTATTTATGTTGCAAAGCACAATCTTAATTTAATTAAATATATATTTTAATATGTAATACTTAAGTCAGTGAAATTATGGACATCAGTAACTTAACCTAGGATAAAATATATAACAAAACCAAGTTAAAACTAGAAGTTTATAATAAGTAATGTGTATACTAAACCACAATAAAAAGTATTATGGCTATGAAAATAGAATTTAAACAAAACCAAATCTAAATTCTAAGCCTCATATGGAAACTTATTGAACATTTCTCTCACTCTTTTCTCATACTAATTCTTTGATATGTTCAATTTCCTGGATTTAACAGTTAATAATTATATTTTGTAGGATGACGGTCAAGACTGTGTAGTATATTGGGACAAGATTAACTTAATTTGGGGCAATTTTTGTAGTTTTAAATAAAAGTCTATTATGAGATCATATATGAAGAAACCGGTAAAATTCACAGAGATTCTCTCCCTCCCCCTCCTAATTTTGTACAATAGGGGTCAGCTGATACAAAGGGGTTGTGTCAAAACTAGCAAATTAGCTAATTTTTCACCAAAAGCTAGCCCATATTAAAGAACTTGCAAAGCTGACAGGGAAAGCATTGGTACTAATTAGTTTAGTAGTCAAACTCCTACTTAAAGTTGAAAATGCAGGAAAATGCAATGCACTATTTGACAAATATTGCTTATGACATTATATAGTGGTTATAAAATAATATAATAATAATAATAATAATAATAATAATAATAATAATAATAATAATAATAATAATAATAATAATAACCACACATTAAAGGCAACAGAATTTTCCTATTTTTTAACTTGATAAATATAAAATTTTAAAAATTGAGTAATATTAGCAATCATGTGATCTTGATGTAGTAAGTCTATATAATCGGTTCTTTCTAAAATTGATATTTCTCACACTTAGAAAATATCCAGTTTTTTTTTAAAAAATTGGTGATCAAGTGAAAATCAATAAATATGTATTAACCAGTGATTATTTTGCATTCCAATTTATGTATTTTGATGTAACTTTGCATTAGCATTGTTTAAGCTCCAGACTTCATTCTAAACCATGTTAAAAACTGGCAGCAAGTCATTATTGAAGATAGCACTCTCTTTTGGCAGTTTTAATTTTGTTTATTGGAGATTTACCTAAATATTACTGTAAGTGTACCTATTTTAAAGAAAATTAATATAAATTCTAAATTGAAAAATTCTGACATTGATGTACCAATTAAATGTTTCGGAATTTTAAAATCTAGATGCAAGGAGAAGTTCCATGAAGATGCTGAATAAAGACTGGAAAATTGAAAAGCTCAAAGAAGTACTATGGTTAAAATTGTCAACATGCAATCATGTGCATAAACATCCTGAATAAATTTTATAATCAATTTGGAATTGAACACAGTGAAATGCCCATTAATAATCTCTTCTGAGTTAGATGTTTAAAACACTCTTAATGGTTTCACTCAAATATGATTTACTCAGGACATATGTTTCGTGGAACTATCATCCACATCATTGCTGTTAAACGACTGTTGGATCATTCGTAGAAGCTGGGTAGGTAGGTATTCAGATTGACTCTAGTGGTCTAGTGATAAACTTAAATAAAGTGATGTATGCTTCCGGGATGTCAACTTTATGAATTTTGACATTCCGGAAATATACAGCACTTAATTTAAGTTTATCACTAGATCGCTAGTGTCAACCTGGATATGTACTCACCCAGCTTCTACAAATGATCCAACTGCTGATGATGTGGACGTAGTTCCACAAAACATATGTCCTAAGTAAATCTCATTTAAGTGAAACCATAAAGAGTGTTTTAAACATTTGACTCAGAAGAGATTATCCTGAATAAAGCTAAAATGTCCATGAAGTATTTATTTAGAATCCAGTTCAAGTTGAAGTTCTGAAAGAAAATATATCAACTTGTGTTAAAATATTGAAATTTACAAAGAAAAAAGTGAGGCTCAAAGAAAAGAAAAACGGATGTTATTCAAATACTTTGAAATATTTGAAGATGCAAAAAATTCCATATTAATATAAAAGCATATAAAATCAATCAAAAAATAGAAATATTTATGAGAACGTTCTTCATTTAGCAGTAAGCATTTATCAACCTAATTAACCTGTAATTTCAGGTAGTAAACAAATGGTTTTAACAATATTATATATTGTATTATATTTATTTAGTAATTAAATTATATAGGTGATAATATAGTCTTCATAAAACAAATCTTTCTTGCCAAAAACAACAAAAAAGCCTCATTTTCTGAAAAATCAGGAATTTGTATTTATCATAAACTATTTTGATAGAATTTATAATGCCTTGGTTGAATCTTGCTAAATATATGGGGAATAGATACAAGGTAAGAGTTTAGATTTAGTCCAAAGAATATTTTGTAAGCTGATCCTAAGAGTATCTCAGAATACATTCTGAAGGTGTGCATGAAATATCAGGAAAATAAGTTTCAGGTTAAATGGTTAGGGAAAATTAGAATTCAGTTGATTAAAAATGGGGTTAGGAGATTTTTGGGTGAATAATTCAAGCAGGGATTATTGGAAGGACGTGAGAGGAAGATTATAAGATATAGATAGGAGTTATTTTTCCTAAGCCTTTTATAGAGAGTTAAAGGTGGTTCCAGACAGAGAAAAATACATAAATCTCTGTAATAAACTGAAATGGAGGGAATGCCTGGTTCCAATTAGGCATATGGAAATTAAGAGGTGAGAAATTAAATGTTTTGCAGGGCTTGGGAAAGAATAAAATAAAGTACAAAATTATATTCTTTGCTTGAATGGAAACAGGTGCATAGAGGACAGAGTTGATAAGTGCTCAGTTGTACCTAAAGCTTCACTTCCTAATGGCTCATATAGATACTTTTCAGCAAATTTAGGTGCAAAGAAAGGTTCCACCAAAATCTAAAAGAGCTTAAGTGATGCTATCATGAGGAATGTAAACTATGATGGCAGATTGTTGTTGGACTATTTCTATGATGGATGACTCTTAGAGAACACTCAAGAACTTTGGATACCCCCAAGTTCCATGGAAAAAGAAAAAGATTCTGAATGATGTTTTGTGAAATTGGAAAAAACTTGATGTGATCAAAATAAAACACATTTTTTAATTCAGCACACCAAAATTAATAAAAGTGGCATGTTTTGATTTATATTGCAGAAAAAATTTCCCATTGTTTCTGTATGTTATTAATGGGTAATTCCAATCAAATAAAAGCTTAAAGCACAAACCAGCATGCATAATAATCTTTCCCATAAAATATCTTTTGCAGATCAACTTGCAGGATTTGAAAGCAGCAATGTATAACATTACACAACTAGTCACAAAACTACAACCAGATATAGCCAGCTTTCTTACAAGAATCTCACCTTTTTGAAAACACCAATGGAATCCCATCCAAATACAGAATATTTACATTCTGAAATGGTAAATGTAGGGCAGCAACTATTGTACTTAGCAAATCATTACAAGCTTTGATTATAAATCAATGTCTGAAAAAGATATATCTTTAGTTGAAATCAGATGCACATCTTTCAGTTTCATTTTGAAATTCAGGAAAACATTTAACTCGACTCAGCTGAAAGTCAAGATTTCTCAAAGGGAAGAGGAGTAACAGTGACTGACTATTGATAACACTTTTGAGATCACATCTCTCTTTTTGATACCCTAATAAATAACAAGAAGAACCCTTGAATTTCTTATGAAAACCAATAAGCAAGTGATCCAGCAGCTGTATATAATGAATGAAGATTGGATTACCAAAATTTTAATCTGTCAGAGGTACTTGTAATACTGGTATTAATTAGTATTACTCTCTTTTTCACAGATTATAAGCAAAATTTGCTCTTAGGTTTAAAAAAAAAAAAAAAAAAAAAAAAGAAGCCAGAGCGGGGTCTAATTTTTAGTGGGTGTTTTTTAAACTGTGTCATGAAATTCAAAGAACAGATGAAAGCTGATTTTTTGTGCATGTAACTAAAACAGAGAAACTGAAAAAGAATTTATTCTTAATTAGCTAGTGAGTTGATTTAATACTCTTATGCTCCCTTTACCATTGAATTATACAGTACGTGCTTCTCAAGATTTTACTCACATCATCAGCTGTGAGTTGATTGCCAGATTTGTTGTTAGTTGGATGGACTTGGTGTAGCTCTCGTGGACATTTTATGAACTTTTCTATTCATTTGTCTCTGTTGGGATCTTGAAGTTCATAATCTTATCTTCAAATGTTTTTATAAAAACTGTTTTCCCATATTCCCAGCTCCAAGGGTCTATCTACAAATTTCAATAATTTCACTCGCATTTCTATATCATGTTTATCTCTCCAAAAGTGATGTGCAACCACTGATTTATCTGATTATACCTGTTTCTCCAGTGTTCCTTTAGCTTATTCCAATGCTGCTGCTTTTTTTTTTTTTTCCTTTTCTTTCTTTCTTTCTTTCTTTCTTTTTCTTTCATTTTCTTTCTTTTTCTCTTTTCTTTTCTTTTCTTTTTCTTTTTTTTTCTTCTTTTTTTTTTTTTGCCAATACATACATTGTTGCATTCCAAAAAGTTGATTTTATATATTCCTGGCTGCTTCTCATCACCGGAGTTGAGCAGATTATTGAGGCTGAATCTGTTCACCGGTGACAAAGTAATCCCAAACTCTCTTAAGTATATTCTGGAATTTTTTTGGTGGCCCAAGGATAATAAGTAAATTTCTTGTGAATGGTAATTTCTGTTTTTGCTCAAATGTTGTAACCTGCTTAACCTCTGCTCTTGTTTGAATTTCTTGGCCATATCCATTGGTTTTTGCTATTTATATTAATGTGAGAGTATTCTTTGCTGTATTCCAACTCATTCATAGATATGTTAATGAGTCAGTGTGCTAAGCTGTTGAGAACTGCATGTTTGTGTGCTGCGGAATTGAAACCACTGGCTTTTATGTCATTTTCAGTCTGCATTGGTTGGAGTTGGAAATTCATATCATGAAATATGAACAATGAGAATTTTATATAAAAAAAAACACTATTACAATTTATTTATAAATTAGAGAGAGAAAAAATATGCATAAAATGTTATGAAGTATGACTCATATCATGAAATATGAAAAAGGAGACATTTTTTAAAAAAATATTAATGTATCCATTTTGAAAGTATAACATTAAGATGTAATATATTTTTAATAATTTGCATTATCGTGTTTGAACTGTAAATTACCCTATTTTAACAGTAAATTACAAGGGTTTTCTCTGTGTTTTCTGGCAAGAGGGTGAACTTATATTGAGCTACATTTTGTATTTTTATGTTTGCAGAAACAGATTTTACTTTACTTTCTAGTGTGTTGCTAACTTCAGTACCTTCTGGACAGACATTCTTAAATTTGACTCAGTTGGTACTATTCTGTAATATGTTAATAACAAATTTCTCAATAAAACATTTTCTAACTTTTTAAGTAGTATATTTGTCGATACCATAACATCACTTAACTGCTTTGCAAAATGATTTTGATCAGCAATGGGAAGAGATACTTGCAGCAGTTGTTAAGTATATGGGAATAGATGTTACATTCTTCTTTTTCTGCTCCTCTTGTTACTTCTTCATTATCACGTCTTTAGTTGAAACTTTGTGTTTGCAGATACTGAATGATAATTTTAAAAATACAAGGGATAAAGAATGATCATAATTTCTTTGGACAACATACTCATCCTCATAATTTTGATGTCCCACAAATATATTGTGTAATGATCTTTCTCAAATTAGTCCCTATTGGATGCAATGCACCAGTCCCAGCAGTTCTGCCAGTCTTCAAAGGCATGCTGGAAACCATTTTTTGTCAGATACTTCAGAATTGTCTCTGCAACCTTCACCACTGCTAATGGTGGAAAAAGTCACATGGGGCTAAATCTGTACTATAGGGCAGGTAAAGGAAACTTTTTTTTTTGAGACATTCAGCAATAACATTTGCAATGTGTAGCATGCACTATTGTGGTGCAGCATCCAGCTTGTTGCATGGAAATATGGCCTTTTGCATATGATATGGCTTTGCAAAAGTTTTCAGGACATCTCTGCAGTGTTGCCCAGTTATAGCATGTATGTGTTTGCATGTATGATGTGCTGGTAAACCATTTAGCATGAATATTAATAAATGAGATGATCATGGCTTCGTTATTTTTAGTGTTGGTGATAATGGAGATTTCCACACAGTGCTTTGCTGTTTGCCTCTCAGGATCAACATAAGTTTCATCACCATTGATTATGTTTGAAAGAAACTCTGCATCTTCCTGTAACATCATCTTCAACTGATGCAAATGTCCTTTTGGGAATCGACAATCTTGATACCCATTGTGCACAATATGTTACATATGCAGATTTTCAGTTACCAATGTGGTCACACCCAGTGAAATGTCCAAAATTCTGAAAGTCTTCTTAATGAATTTGATGACCCTCTCTCATCATGACAGCAGTTGTGTTGATGTTTTCTGTATTTAGAGCACAAACTGGAACACTAGTCAGAATCATCGTCCTTTGTAATAGATTCTTTTCCTCTTTAAACATTTTAAACCATCTTCGAGCTGTGCTATAGGTAAGAATAGTCTCCATACGCCTCAACTGAAGGTTTGGAGCAGAATTTCAGAACAGCATATTGTTCGCCGCATGCCACCTTCATTTTCAGTAGGAAGAACTAAAAATTGACACTTCCACATCTCACAGGTAGGAACCAGAAGTGACAACAATGAAACTAATATCATGTGTAGATTATGCATTCAGCTAACAAAATATTGTAAAATTAAATTTTAGCACAAGAAATTATGCCTGTGAAAAAATTATGATCATTCTTTATTAAACAGCTCTTGTATATAAATTTACACAATTCTTAATGCAGTTATAATATACTAATATAATATGTGTGAACTGTAACAATTTAGAGTTTGATTCAGACTCCGTAATGAGCTTCAAACTTCTGATGTCATTCTAACATCATATGATTCCATTGCATTTTATACAAAAATATATAGTCTGCCAACAAAGCAGTTTTTATTATTTGAGTACTGTTGAAATCCAATTTTTTTTTAAATTAGAAAGATGTGACTTTTTTCCTTCCTTTCATTTTGTTTTTCTTTTTTTTTAAATAGTGTTTAATGCACATTTTGGTGCAGGGTCATCACAGATGGTGGACACTGATGATACATGAAATAAAATTATTAATTGAGAAATTATATATATTCTTTTTGTGTGAAGAAAATGTTCCAGGACTAAATTTAGGGTACCAGCATTTGTCATTTATGAGAACTGAGGAAAACCTGGGGGGAAAAATGTCAGATAGGACAATTTTAGCAGGAATCTAACCCTGGACCTCTCACTTATGAATTCATGCCTTAACAACCTCCACCACTCATGGCTATAATGTAGGACATGATGTCATGATTCTATGATACAAATAACCATTACTAATGGTAATATACATTTATTTTCCATTTTAATCACTTTCATTGACTATAAATATAAATAAGTTTGCTCACCGTTTATTACAATGATATTCCCATCAATTATGTAGTACTTGAAACTTGAACACTATCTCTTATACTTTCTTTCAGCATCTTGATAAAGATCAACCATATTAAACAAAATAATAAGGAAACAGAATGCAAAGTGAATGACTGCACTATTGCTGGCTTTGTTATTACTGAGTTACCAATTACCAGAATGTACTACAACATTTTGTTGGATTGTTTGTGATTAGGTATGAGCACTCCTATTAAATTTCTTATGATTTTATTTGTTAAAATTTCTTTCTAAGCAGGGCTAAATTTTTCTAGTAAGAACTTGCCGAGTTCATCCATGGGCTGAACATTCATTAAGTTTTTTTTTATTATTATTTTTTAAAATTAAAATCTTTTCCCAAGTGGATTTCTCCATTGGGTTGTGAAGTTCTTTCAGCAGCCTTGTCTCTGGTTTAATTTCATGATTATTGGTCCAAAAGTGAGCAGCCTTTGTTGATATATCAACATGCTTAAAACTAATATTCCTAATGGTTTTTCCTCTGAATTTCCAAATGTCTCTGTTTTCCCAATGTATCTCTGATTACAATATGCACATTTGATTTCATAAATTCCTGATATCTGTTCAGTTGTAATGGTATCTATTACATTGCAATGTAATAGATACCATAGATACCATAATAAATCATTGATATTATTTTGTTCTTTGAGGCTAACATTAGCCAAGTTCTTTGAATATCCCCTTGAATTTGTTGTGGTAAGTTGGATGGTGTGTGAAACTTTTGAATTTATAACTTTGCTTGATATTCTTCAGGTGGAAACTTCTCTTATTGATTTTTGTCTCTTAAATTTAGTGATAATTTTTATTTCTGTGTCTTGTTGAAACCACTCAGTATTGTTGTTAATTATCTGTTGGTATTCCATTTTGTACTCAGTTTCTGTGAGTGGATATTAATTATTCTGTGTGCCAATCTGTAAAACACTGCATATTTATGTGGCATATTTATTTTTTATATTGAAATATTTATTGATCATGGCCTTATAATACAATACAAAATAGATACACAGTATTATTTATTGACATATTCACCCTATCTTTATAAACACTTACTTTTTATATAATTTTCTGTGTATGTCTTTTTCCTATTAATTCCAAAGTTCATTCTATCTGTGTTTTAGGATAGTTAAATCTAGGAATGGGAGCCACCCATTTTTATCCTTTTCTTTGATAAACTGAATAGATTTACTAATTAAAATGTAAATTGAAACTTGCACAGCGAACCCAATCATATAACTGATATTATTGAATGATTTAGAGTGGAATTTTAGCCTGGCTGATGATAACAAAATGTTCTTGAAACTGGTTCTATATATTATGACAAGTAAGTAAAGCATTAAGAGTGTGTAATTCAACTAAATCATACAATAATATCAATTATATGAATAGATTTATTTTGTAAATTAAGAAATTTCAAAGTTCCATAGCATCTATAGAATTTTTTCCCCCTTCTCCTGAATGATTGCAAAAATGTCATCCATATACCTATACCAAGTCTTGAAAATTAAAGCGAAGGATTTTGTAATATGTATTTTAAAGGAGCTTATGAATAAATCTGCTAGAAACAGAGCATTTCCCATTGCTAGGCTTGAAATTTGTTGGTAATATTTTTGGTTAAAACTGAAGAAATTTTATTAAATACGTATGATAGTAAGTTTTAATAAGACTACTATTTCTTCTGCATGCAAATTTAAGGCAGTTAACCATTTCTTTAACATTTGTAAAAGATTCTCTATGGTATGCTCAGGAATAAAGGCTTTTACATTGAACAACACCATTATATCTCCTGTTGCAATTCTAATATCTAGATGTTTACCAAGTAAATCAAATGAATTTTTGATGCTCAAGCTTTGAAATCTTTTAAAAGAGTTGAAAATGTTGATTAAATTTTTGCTACTTGTTATGTGGGAAAATTGATATTGTTAATTATTAGTCTCATGCTATCATTTTTATGGATTTTTGGAAGTGCATAAAATCCAGGCAGTACTGTATTGCTGTTTGTGATTCTGTGTTTTTCAGCAATGGAAAAATATTTTAACTTCATGTTTTAGTTAACTGTTTAATGCAGCTATTGAGAGGATTCTTTTCAATTGGCTGTGTAATCTTCCCCTTTTAACATGTTTTATACTTTGTTTATATAATCATTTTTGTAAGTGCAATTTAATTAATTTGCAAGTGGCCCAGGTCTGTGCATGGTTCTTGAATACAGAAAAATTCAGATCTTTACACTGATGGCCAATAATACTGCCAATACATTACTGCTAGGTGATTCAGGTTATGGTATTGCATCATTGTTGATGACTCCTTATAAAAATCCTACTACTCCAGAACAGATAACCTATATTAGGTACATTACAAAGGAGAGGGTAATCATTGAATGATATTTCGGTCAAGTTAAAGAGAGTTTCCCAATTTTACAAAATAAGATAAGATTACCTGCTCAGAAAATATCTTTGGTAATAGTATGCTGTATGGCTCTGCATAATGTTGTCAAACATCTAAAAGAATAGGGGCTTTGACGTACCTAAGCTACAAAATGATGGTGATATCATAAGAATAATTTATTTGGCTTGACTCATCACTGTAGTTCTCTGTGCGAACATGTGTTCCTTTGTCACTGGTCTGGAGGAATAGAGATATAGATATAGAAAAGAGTGAATAAGTGGAGACAGAAAAGGGCGTGTAAACAAGAAAAAGTTGATAAAAAAGTGTGAAGCAAAAACTAATTACCTAATTATGTGCCTGAAATGTGAGTTTTCAAAAACTCTAAATAACTAATTACCTAAAAGCTCACACAATTTATTAATTAGTGCTAAATATTCATACAAACAGGGAGCAAATCTTTCTTTTTTTTCTTTAGTTCCTTTCTTCTATCTGCTTAAGCATGATAAAGGTAAACAGAATGTGAGGTCATAGTGATCTGCTCTCATTATCAGAAGACTAATACATAAACAAGGCATTATTCAAATGATGCTCATGTATGTAGAGCAGAATGCTCGTACAAATCAAAACTGAATTATAACTAAAGAATTCCTGTAAACCTGACCCGAAATTTTACTTTCAACAAAATGAGTCTCTTACATCCTATAGAGCTTTAATTCTTGATAACACCACATAAAATTTGGAATTACTTATTTTTATATAGATTGTAATTGCCTAATTGCAGACGATGTCAATAAAATGATGCAAAAACACAAGTACAAATAATTCACATTCAATACATCATTTGGCAAATGACAAGGTTCTTAATACTATCATATTAAGCAAATGAAGACTTGAATTTAAGAAGGGGATGAATGTATCTGTTAAAAGTCGGGAAAATCTGGATTTCTGTTTAATAATTTGCCAAACCTTGTAATTTAATTTCTCTTATTTAAAATTGGTATTTCCATTTAGTTTATTAAATATGAGCAAGCTTAATCATGAATATATGAATATTTAAGTGCAGTATTTAAATCATTTCCAGAAGAATATGCGTGTTTACTCAGTGGATGTGCCATGGTGAAGGTCACTAAGCATTTGCTGGTCAGCTGATAGCAATGCTCAGCGAAGAGGGGAAATTTTTATTCATACCAAACCACAAATTTGGTGATGCTGAATTCTCAACTTGCTTGCGAGTAGTTTTTATTTATATAACCCAATGGTCTAACATGAAATTTTTCTGTTCTCTAGTAACAAAACTCTCCAATAGTGTAGTTTTATTTCTTTGACAATTCATTAAGTATTTTGGCTTTCAAATATACCTTTATTGCATTCTTTACTCTCCTATAAATGGAGCACAGTAAATAAATAACCTAGTAGTTTTAAATAGTGGGAATTTTCACAGTGAAATATAGTGTAATATTGCAATTTTTTATGAGGAAATCTCTCAAATTTCGCTAATTTTGTTCCACTGTCAGCTTCCCAGGGTGGTATTAAAATGTGGCTCTGTAGATTTTACACATTTAAAGTGTTTGGATAGCTAGAGGTGTGTGTGTGTCGTACATGTAATACATGACAACAAAATATGTGAATATTCTAGTATTTGAAGGAGGAAGAATTGCAGTATAGCTGTTAAATGGTTTTTTGAACATCTGTAAATTCTATTCTTTTTTTTGTAACAAATGTTTAAGTTTTTTGAGCAGTTTTATCAGGCCCACAAAGACTCCCTGAATTAAATATTAATATCATTTAACTAATAATGTAATTAATATAATAGGAACCATATTTTAATTGGGATCAAGGATTGCAATTTGTTCATAAATGTCATAAGGGTACCTGGAAGCCAGCTAGAAAATTCAGATAGAAACATAGCTGTAACTTTGTTATTTTCCCCCTAACTAAAAAATCCTTGAGCCTCATTTGTTAAGTATTGAATATAGCAAGGCTGTGAAGAGGCCATAAAGGTTGCTTGGCCTCTAAAAGAAAATGCATCCCCTATAAACAGATTCAAGGCCAAGAAGTCCTTTTAAGACCATGAACAAAAGCTCTAAGAGAGATCTTGCCAATTTATTAAATAGGGAGGTTGCATGGAGGGGGTAAAACTAAGTGTCAGATAGTTGATGCGATATACAACCGAACGACTGGAATTTTGTCAAAAGAGAGGAGAATTGTTTGACAGGAGGAGTTTTTCGTGACCTAGTATACAGTAAGGCGAGTTGGTCAGAATTTTCAAAAGCCAACAGTACGATGAATTTTTGTGATATCTCCTCTCCAAGCCTACTATATTGTGAATTTTGTGAAATTTATCGAGTATCAGTGCAATGAGTTTTAGTGAAGTTTTATTTAGTGTTGTCTAAGGGAGGATACAAGGTAAATCTGTGACGTGACCTTGGACATGCCCTGCTGTGTCATGCAGAAATAAAATGTGTCATGAGCTGTAAACTGAAGCTCTAAGATTTAACAACAGCCTCCACAAAAGTAAAGTATTGTGAATGGTGAGATCTGCATGTATTTATTATTGCAAACTGGCAAGGTTTCTCAAGGACGATCTAGATATATGTGTGTGTGCATGTGTATTAAATCTCCTGATACATACAGTGAAGTTATTATTAAACACAACTATTAGAGTGACGTGACCATATAATTTCTTCCTATTCCCTTTTCCCAGTTCACACTCATTCACAACTAAAATAACCACTATTCCCAAAGAGCAAATACTGATGTTCAGAATACTAACTTAACACTGATACACATGGAACAGGGATAGGCCAGGAGAAGATAGGATTTGCTGGAAGATTAAATTGAGGACGAGGTTCTTCCTCATCTTCCTACACACCATCTACAGGGAGAAGAAAATCTACAATTCTTCTCCCGTACTTATCCATCCAGATAAGTATCTTCCTGTCCATGAAACTTTATTTGAGGCACCATCAGTCCTAATCATTTCCTTCTCCTCGCCCGAGTGAGATAAAATCCTGAGATCCGAGACAAGAGCTAACCTATTTATTCCTCCACATAATTAATCCTTATCATCCCACCTTAATTAATTAAAAATATCTGCTTCATTTTTTAAGTTTTGTTTGCAAAAAATAATTGCCTCACAGCCTGTTTCCAAAGAAGGTAAAGGGGGAAAAATATGTTAACATGAATATGGGTAATAATATTTTTAACCTTGTTGAGGTTTATATTGAAAAATACAAAACATAATTTTGGGTACATGCCAATATGCATGTGCATAGTGAAATTGGAAATTACATTATTACATCAGTATATGATAGCATTTCATAGAGATGCTTGTGAGTATAAAACTGAATTGCAGCAGTGGCAACAACAATAACAATAATGGCGGAGGTGGTAATTGGAGGGAATCAAGATATCAGTGACTTCTGATCTATATAATTGCATTTCATCTGATCAACATTTTGCTTTTAAGTTAGTAAAAGTCTAGAAGAATCTGCAGAGACAAAACATTTATATCCTCTGTAGCCTTTTATGAGCTCACCATTCCAATCATTGAGTTGTTAGTTACCTACTGTACTGCTTTTATAATTTCTTTCGCATGCATTTAAATTTCATGATGTCAAAGCCAGTTAATTTCTGTTTCTTGTAGGATAAGGGAAGAGGAGCTAAAAAAAATCTAATTGTACTTGAGTGGTGAACTATGCAGTGATGTCATCTCATTCACCATAACAAGCTGCTTTACTCTTTGCATAGTTTCTGATAGATAATTGAAGTCATGGCACTCAGCAGTACATCCAATGCTCAATGGTGTATGTTGTATTGCTGAGGATTCTGAAATGACTCAATAGGTCAACAAGACTTTGGGCAAGATAGCTACTTGCACTGCAGCAAATTCAGTCAAAGATGCCTGAAGATCTCCAACCAATGCTGATTCACTGCAGCCTGCAGGCAGTTCAGTAATTACTTCCCACTGAATCTTAGGTCCCTGGACTGACTGGAATCACATGAATGTGCATATTGAATATTTATTGAAATGCTAAGTAAAGTACAAGAAGGCCTTGTCCAGTCCATTCTAAAACGATAAGATACAAGTGGAAAGATGATCTAAAAGAAGTTTTAATATAATATGAAATTCATCTTAAGATATGTTTATGTGTTATAGGAATAATGATTTCATTAGATGAAAAATAAAGGCATTTAAATTTTTTTTAATTTATATTAAATAGACTGGAGTTACAATGATTAAGAGGCCCAGAAAATTAGATTAAGAATAACTGGTTCGATAGGGATTGTAGGGAAATTAGAAAATTAGTTAAAGAAGTAGGCATATATTGGAGGGAAAATAACAATAACAAGTGGAGGAGGTAAAATTCTGAATTTAAAGGAAAAAGAAAGAACTGGGTTGTAAGGAAGCAAAATTTGAGAATGGAAGTCAAAACTAAAATGGAATCCAGCAAGACCTATTTAGTGTGGGAAATATAAAGTTATTCTAGATATCAGTCAGAAAGAGTTAATATTATACCAGCAAAATAGATGAATTTCTTTAAAATGTGATTAAAAATGCAGGAAGGTCAGGAGAAAATATTGAACTTAGGAGGGGGGTGTAATTATATTCAAGAGCTAGGCAAATCATTTTCAAATGATGAACAATTTAAGCAAGTTAAGAATATGAAGTAGAATAAAGTGATAAGTATTGATAGTTTACCTGCAGAATTTTCCCAAGGTTGATGTGAAAATTTAGATAGGTTGAATTGGGCAACAAATCTCTTGAATGCTATTAAATGTAAGAAAGAAATACCTAAAAGTTGGCAGCAATTCATCCAATTTATAAGGGTAGAGAATGAGTGAAGGCCTAATAATTGTAGAGGAATAGCACTATTGTCCAACCTAGGAAACATTATAATGGAATATTAGCAGAAAGAATCCAAAAATGGAGTGAAAAATATCTATCCCAGTACCAATTTGATTTATACCATATGGGTAGAAGGACACTAGATAATGTTCTAATAATAAAGACAATAGTGAGTATGTAGCTAGAAAATATAATCATTGGAGGAATTGGAGGAATTCATTGATATTTGTGAATTTAGAAAAGGCATTTGTTAAAGTTATTAGGGAAATGCTATAGTATAAATTATTAAAGAAAGGTGTAAGTAAAGATATAATGGAATTATTGCAGAAAATTTACAGAAAAAATACATTCTGTATTAGGTGTGGGGAAAATGAAATTATGCAGGAAGTCTCTCAAGATTAAGGTCTTAGATAGGGCTGTAAGTTTGGTCCAATTCTTTTCAACTTTTATAGATGACAATGGATCACTTGAAGTTAATTAATGCCTGTGATAGGTAACAAAAAAAAATTCCCAAGTTACTCTTTGCTGATGATATGATGGTTAGTTATTTTACAGTGATTAGTTTAAATAGTGTAGTGTAGTGTAGGAAATAGAGATTTATTGTATTGAATTGAATTTATTTATCTTTACATCAAAATACAATTTTAAATATTACAATAAGATCTATATCTTCATCAATTCCATAATACTAACTAACAATATAAAATTAGTACATATCATTATGACTCTATTACAATATTTTAATTCCCAAACATTACATCCAACTATTATCCTATACTTGGGAGTTACTTATTTCCTTAGGACTATATACACGCTAACACCCTTGTATAAAAATCCTGTTTCTAATGCTAATTTACTCTCATTCCCTCCCCAATTCAATTTATCAACATTAACTATCTGACCATTCTTTACATTTCTCACTTTCCCTAAATACACTGTAAATCCATAATTTATTATACATCTAAGGTTACTCTTCTTTCTACATTTCCTTTCATCAGCCTCTTCGTCATTCCCATCCATTTTTCTCTACTTTACCTAAATAGTTCCCTATCATTTTTATGCCTTTCTCTCCTTTTACAGTTAAAATCTTCCTAATTAAAATTTTCCTTTTTTTTTATTCCAAACATTTTCTCTTCATGACTTTGATTAAAACAATGAAAATCTGCATTGGTTTCTCCACACATTAAACAATTTCCTATTCACACTCTTAATTGGAACCATTACATTTAGTTCTCAAAACCAGTTCCATATTATGACAAGTAAGTGAAGCATTAAGAGTGTGTAGTTCAGCTAAATCATACAATGATATCAATTATATGATTAGCTTCACTGTGCAAGTTCCATTACATTTTAATTTTAATTTCCTATTCATACCGTAATTCTTTTAAATTCATAACTCCAGTTCTAGCTTGAGCAAACCCTTCTCTACCTGCCTTATCATATTGTTCTATATATTTTTCCCCATACTGTTTTTATTCCTCTATAAAGTCTCAATGAACTCATTTCACCTAACTACTAATTATTGTCGTTCAATATCTTCCAATCTTAGATTTATTTATTTCCAAAATCCTCTGTTTTGGTATTCCCTATTTGTCCATACTTTTCCCAAACCTATCTGTTACAAATTTCCTGCACTTTGAAATACAATGATTCTTTCCACTTACATTTCTCCTTTCTAAAACATTCTTTAATAATATCACTCTCTTCTGATGTGGTAATTCTGAATAAGTATTTCATAATTCTAGTGATTGTTTTTTTCTTATTTGAGTATCTACCTAATATTACCTGTGCTATATCATTCAGGGATCATGATGGTTAACCTAAACTCAATTTACAAAAACCTCTATTTATTTTATCAACATCTTTCCATGCATCCTCTATACCCCAAATTTCTGATCCATACAACATTTTAGCTTCTATTGTGATTGTGTATATTCTTTCCAGCCAATTCATTCTTTGGAATTTTTCTTAAACATGCTCTTACAACACTCATAGCTCTTTTTCCTTTTGCTATTCCTAATTTTTTCTGCTCATTCCATTAGTGCTTAAATATATCTACAGATAATTAATTTTCCTTCCACCTCTATTCCTCTCCCATTTAACTGCCATTTTTCAACTTGTAACCTCTTTTATCTTTTAAAAACAAAAATTTTCAATTTCTTTCATTAATTTTTAATCCCCATTGTTTACAAAAAGTATTCACTACTTCAATTGCTCTTCTCAATCCTCCATCAGATATAGATGTGATTACTAAATCATCTGCAAAAAGCAACCCTGGTATTTTATTATATATTACTGGTAGCTGTAATGTTATCTCTTTTAGTTTCTTCCGAAATGTCATCAATGGAGAGAATGAACAATGTTGGACTTAATTTAAAACCTTGTCTTACTCCTGTTTTATTCTTCATCTAATCCATTACCTCATCACCTGAAAATTTGACGCAAACAGGTTCTCAGTATATATCTTTGGTAATAGTTTTATAAATATCTTACTTATTCCTTTCCTTTTTAATTTTAACCACATTGCTTCTCTATTTAAAGTATCAAATGCCTTCTCAAAGTCTATAAATACCATATAAACTCTTCCCCTTTTCTTGCTTAAATATTTATATACAATTGTCTTTATTACAAAAACATCTGCAGTTCTCTCTGCTCTGAAACCTGTTTGACACTCTGGTAATTTCTTCTCTTTCTTAACGCATTTCCTTAATCTGTTGGCTAGAATTCCTGTGAAAACCTTACCTAAAATGGAAAGAAAACTTATACCCCTATAATTAGGTGGATTATTTACATCACCCTTCCCTTTATACATGAGTACCATCATGCTCCTTCTCACATTTTGCATATTTCCCTTGTTACTATATTTTATTAATCAATTTAAGCACTATTTTTCTCCTATTATCTTCGTTAACCCAAATCCTCCAGAATTCCTCTGGAATACCATCAATACCACTTGCTTTCTTCAATTCTAATTTCCTTATTTGATCATGAAATTCTTCCTCTGATATCTCCCTATCTAAATCATCAAAGGCTTCCTGATTTCCTAAGAAATCTATTTCTGATCTAATTAAATTCTCTTGCCCTGATAAAGTGTGAAAATGAGCATACTAACTTTCTGAAGTTATGTTTCTCTCTGTTATCCCATTTCTATATAAACTTTTAACCATTGACCATATCTTCCTTGTATCTTGGATTTTTTTCTGCATCCATTAACATTTTACTTATTCTTTTACCCATTCCTTTTTTTTTGTCCTCTATGAGGCACCTATATCCCCATCTAAGTATTAAGAACTTTGCTCTTTTTCCCCTGATTGTCTCCAATTTTTTTAGCTCTTTAATTAATCTTTTCTTTGCCATTTTACATTCTTTATCAAACCATTTCCTTTTATCATCTTCATAAACCACTACTTTCATATCATTCCCTGCCCTTTCACACTACATTCTAATTTCTGTACTGCCTGCTCTACTTTATTTGCATTTATTAGACTTTTTATTTCCTTTTGTAAAACGTTACCTCTTTTCAAGTTTATCTCTTTACAAAATGAGTCATATTTCTCTTCCTACAATTGGTAAACCACAGTATGCCTACATTTCCCTTTACATACTTCCTTCTTATCTCCCCTTACTTCCCTCATTTTTAATCTGAGAGCTTTTTCCCTTCTTTATTTAAAAATTGTCCTTACTATATCTTCTCTCTAGTATAAAACCCATACCACATTCATCAATTTGGTTAATTAACTGTACCAGATCTGATCTAATATCTTTCCATTAAAGTCTCCTAACATTATTATTTCCACTTGCTCATATTTATTTCTAATCTCCTCAATACCATAGCTAAACACATTTCTTTCATAGTACTCTGAAGTACTTGGCAGGTGATAAAACAATTCAAACACATAAATAGCCACTTTATGAATAAATATTATAAAAGAACAACCATAACATTGAATTACTCTCCAACTCTTTTTCTTCCATTACAATAAACCTTTTTCTTTCCTTACAAAGCAACCTAATACACCAGATACTCTTCCTTTGTTTTTAACTTTAACACTTTTACACTATAAAAGTCAAACCCTGGTATTTCAATATTAACTTTCTTTGCTATCCATGTTTCAACTACCGCTATTACATCTCCTACCTTCAATGTTCCAACTCATTACTGATGATTCGAATCCCAATACCAAATTTTTACTTTTGAACCTATATTTATTGAATTTCATTTGACTTCTCATGCATATTTGTCCTTCCCCCTATCTGTTTTCTCTATCTTCAACCTCCAAGCATTTTCCTACTTTTGTAGAAACCACACTTAAACCATCAAATTGCCCTACGTCTGTATCCAATGTATCTCTCTCCATAGTCAAACAGTCTTCTATCATCTGTATTGCTGGTTGGATTGGCTTCATTGGTGATGTCACTGGTGGTGAATACACATCTTTTCTCCTTTTAACGTCATAACCCTGCCTCTATCCTCTCCCTCCTCTTGATGGTTGGACTTGCTTCATTGGGATGTCACTAGCGATGAATGAGCTTGTTCTCTCCTTTTCACGCCATAATTTTTCCTCTCTCCATTCACTCTTCCCTTCTGATTTGTAAGTTGTTTTTCCCTCTCTTGTTACATTGTGCTGGTGAAATTTCTTTTTTAACTCCATCAATTCACAATTCACTTCCTTAATACTTTTCTTCCTTCTTCACTTGCTTTCTTCATCTCCCTTAGTGCTATAGATTTTATCACTCGTTGCTCTTTTCCCAAATCCTGTTCAATAACTATTTTTGTATCTTTTAACCTGTTACTGTCCCTTAATACTTCTCATTTAAACCTCATTGTAGCAGTTTTAACAATTATTGGTCTCGTTCTTTGTCCTTTTCTTCCAATTCAATAGCAATCAACAATCTCCCAACGTACAATGTTCAAATTCAGTTTTTCTTATACAATGTCTTCAACTTCCTGCCACGTTTGTCTATCTTTCAAGTGTACTATGAACTCCACTACTGTGATGCCTTGGAACTTTATTTGGCATGCATCTAGCATGATCAGGCTTGCTGCCTCCTGCATGTATGGTGGGGTCATAATACATTACAAGAATTAGAATGCTTGTCCTCTCCCTCATATGACATACTGTCATGCAACAACACCAATTAGGACAACAGCCTGCACTGGTGTCTCAAACCCTCCAGACATTTTCTATTGCCACTATAAACCTCCAAACCCCCAGGAGAAATGAGAACGGGAGCTATATGACTTTTCAAGGTCTTCATGCATTGATGTTAAAAGTCTTGCCTGGAATAGAACTTTATCACATCTTCAGTTCAGCTGCTTTGGATTACTCCCAGCAAAATGTGATTTCATTAGTCATGAAAATCACACCTCTCCAAGAGACCCCACTTGCATGCAGATAGGAGACTCTTGCTGAGTTGAAAAGTTGAATTACAGAGACAAGGTCCAGACTGTTACCAAGTAGTTTGTTTGACACTTTTTAAGATGAAACTTATCTTCAACAAGCACCAACTGTGTACATGCCAAGCACATCAGGGCATAAACCATGGTATGCTCTTGCCTTATCAATAATAGTTGCAAAGACAGCAATATACTCCAGTCCTCTTACCGCCATGGGTGGCCGAGGTCATTAAGGTGCAAATTCGTGAGTGGCAGGTCTGGGTTTCGAATCCCACGAAGACCGTCCTCCCTGACTGAGTTTTTTTCCAGGTTTTCTTCAGTCCTCATAACTGCCAAATGTCAGGGAGGTACTCCAAACTATGGCCTGGAACGTTTCCTTCCTTAAAAAATTCTTTCCGAATATATCATTTCATTTCATGTATCACCAGTGTTCACTGCCTGTGGTGCCTCAGTAGTAAAAACGGGTGTTAAACACCATTGGAAAAAAAAAATCTGCCGTCCTCTGGATACATGTTGGGTACCAGCATCCCATAGCCAACATTTGAAAATATACAATTGCATAGCTTCTTTTCCTTGTATCTAAAAATAAGAAACAACCAACCAATATGGTACTGTTCTTTTAAACACTCATCCTACTGATAGTATAATTAATTTTAAATGCATGTGTGGAAAATTCCAGAATCAAATATAAAGGAGGTAACATGATGTCTGTAGTCCCCCATCCCAAGTGTATAAACTATAAACCAATTGTTCTCCAACTTTCCTTGTCAGCAGACTTGCTTTAAAGATATCTTGCAATTGCAGATTAAAATCCTAAATTTGCAACCTATAGAAGTTGTTCATCACTGATTTACAAGCTATAAACAAATAAATGCATATTTTGAAAATATTTGTCTTTTTATTATAGTATATCCTTGCATAATAGTAATAGTCATAATGATATTACACTCAAAAAAAGTATATAAAAGGCATAAAACATTGTTAATAATAACAATATGTGATAGCACACATTACTTGTTTTAATTCCTGAACCAGAGGCATGATGCTACATTTCACTTGATAAATTGGGCTTAATAAGAAAAATGTGTATTCTGAATGCTAATTCCATATTTTTCCAAATAGTCTCTGTACTTATTTTTTAGATAAATTAAGGTGGAGAATGATTTTTAACCAAATTAAGTTGTTACAAAAGGTATCTGTACTTTCATAGCCTTTTTTGGTAGTCTGGGGAAATTTGAGGCTTGCCTGCCTTAAAGTCCCAGCATACATAGTCTGCTGGCAAAAGGATACATGCTGCTGTCAGGAAAATGTGACTGTTGTGTCTATTCCATTTTTGGCTAGATTAATTTATTTTATCTCATTAGCACATTATAAATTTGTAATGTATATTATTTTCTCATAATGTTTTTGTGTCTGTGCATTCAAGAATAAATGCTGTTAACAGCCCTGTAATGCTTTGTAGATCCCTGGGTGGCCTCAGTTCTTAGTTTGAGAACTGCTGTTATAAATTATCATATACAAGCAGAAGTTTTACATCTCTCTTCTGTTGTTAATTCAAATTGTCATTATTTGCATCATAGCTGTTTCTTAACGTGACTGCTATAATCATTTTCAGGTTCCAGATTATTGGAGCAGGAACCATCATCATCATCATCGCCATCACCACCTCCACCAGCAAAGGCACCATCGCAAGAGGGCTTAGTGCATCGGACAACTGTGATAGACTGTGCTAAATTCCTTGCAAATAGTCCCAAATCCCTTCATGTAGTATTAGAAGAAGCAAGTAAATTGCCAAATATTCAGGATAAATTGAGAAAAGAAATAGAAGCCATCTATGTAGAGAATCATCCTGTGAATAAACCTAATGAAGCAGTTTTGGATGTAATCACAAAATATGGGATTCAGAAAGTAATGGAAGTAGGTTCACAGCAACAGTTGGACAAAATGGCAGAGTATATGTTAAGTCATCTAGAGCAGTATTTGAACAAGATGCCAACTGTGGATTTATACAAATACTTGACTGCTCGCCATCCAGAAGAAACAGAGAAATGGATCTTGGAATGGATTCGCACTTGTCTCAGATCAGGAAGTTTTGGTTTCTTAGAAAAACTTAATAGCCTTGATTGTGGTAGTGACCTGCTAAACATCTTGCAAAGCTATATTATGATGAAGCGGCCCATAGCAGATATTCTGCAAAAGATGCCTATAGACAGTGTATTGCATTTTGCTACATCAAAATTGAGTCTTACAGACAAGATTATTATGTGTGGTGAGAGCTTAGTCACTGATAATAGCATCGTTCCACTTTCAGATTTCCAAAAATTAATGAATGCGATTGTAGAAAAAATGAAAATGAGTGAATCACTAAATCTGATTACACATATTATAGTAGAGAAATTGAAATCAATTGATTCCTGAACAAAATATATATATGCTAAATTCTGTTCTAAATTTTTAAGTATGAAACTTGAGCAATGGTTGTTGATGTCCATTTTATTTTCTTAGCTTGATTTTATACTGGCATGCAATATTAAAGCGTGGTTTTCTTAACAAGTTTCAGCTTTTTTGAAATTTTTCTGCACTTTTGTTATTTAATATGTTTATGTTCATGCTTACAGATTTGTTTGTGTATTCAAAACATTGATAGTTTCATTTAAGTTGAATTTGGAGCATACTCTTTGCCTACAAAGTGAAGCTGTGTGTACTCTCAATTGTTTGTTTAAAATTGTATCATATTCTGTTTTCTAACATGGGCTACATGTAAATTCCAAGATCGTGGGTTAAAACCTGGCTAGGATCAATGGATTTTTTTCAGGTTTAAAAATCTTAAGTATTGCTTCCTTTGGAAGGAAAGTAAAGCTATGAGTGCAGTCGTAGATTTATGGCACATAAAAGAACCTCAAGGTTGAAAGAAGAAGCCTATGAGCAAAATTTATCAACCATTTCACGCCCTGAATTTAATGGGACACTGATAACCGTAGATATGATCATAAATAAACAAAGCCAACAAAAAGTTACATATGTTTTTTCCCCTTCCCCCTTTCTTTTTTAATTTTTTAGGTGTGTCTGTTTTTGTATAGGAGATTATTTATATCAACTAGTTCCATCTGTATACATTTTAATTATGTTTGGTGCGAAAACTGCTCAGAAGAACATATACAAAGACTTTTTTACCATATGAAACCTAGATCCTTTAACTAATAGAAACCATAGTTTTCTTAGTATTTTTGAGAATAGAATTGAATCTTAATATTAATGAAAGTTTGTAAGTGCTTCTGACGTTTGGATTTATTTTTACATTGTAAAAATGGACAGTGAATCACTGAACATGTTTTCTTGTTTTTGTCAATTATTAATTCTGTACACTTGTAAAAGCAATTTGTGTTTTGATTGTAAATATTTTAAAGCAATGTAAAAGTAATTGGTGATAAATTTTTCTACTGTAAGATGCCATAATAAGTGCATATAAAAATATATCAAAGGTAGATGTGTTGTTTTTTGAAGGTTTTTAACTGGTATTTTATCACATTGTGTTAAATGACATGGTTACATATGTTTGTTATTTATGTTGTCCTGATGATAATCTAAGAGAAAAGGGAGGAAAGTAAAAATTACACAAAAAAAAAATACAAATACATGTATGCACACACAAAACACTGAGCAGTAGTTATAAAACTTGTCCATTCATTTAATGTTTTAACAAAATTGTATGAATCACAATTATTAAAAACATTTAACTATTAATTAAATTTGGATTCTTAACACATTGAAACATGCATTAATAATCTCTTCTGAGTCAAACTATTTAGAACACACTTTTTGACTTCATTTATTGGAGATTTACTCAGGACATGCTTTGCAGACCCTCATCCACAATGACTGTTGGATCATTCGTAGAAGTTGAGTTGACTTCGTTGGTCTTGTGATAAACTTAAATAAAGAGTTGTCTACTGCTGGGAAGTTGAAATTCATTAAGTTTTATGTATTAATTAATACAATGCGGGTACATTTGTTACACACTTCACTTACTATATTTCAGTTAGGACATATTTCGGGAATCAATGTTCTCATTCTCAGCTGTTGACGCATTGTTTCCTGATGCCTGTGTTGGTTTCATGGAAGCTATTGTGTTGTATGCGGTTACCTCTGGTGAATATGAAATGAATTTAGATTCATTCATTTCATATGCACCAGAGGTCACCATATACAACACAATAGCTTTCACAGGACCAACATGGGTTCATTTTATATCCACCAGATGTGACCAAAAAGTTGATTTGTTTCATTCTTTTTTGTTTTTAGAATTTTTAAAATTTTTTGTTAAATCATCTGTTTGCTGAACCCATGTGATATAGCTGCTTCTATAATATGAATTAAATATGTAAATGCATTAAATACACAGAAAAAAAAACTTTAAAAAATAGTATACTCTGTCCAGAAACAGAATGACATAAAATTAAGCACACACCATCTTTAGCCAGGATATGGTTTTCAGAAGAACCACAATCCTGGGTGAAGTGTGAGGCCAATTACTAACAATGTAAATAATCCAATCTACCTTTTAACAAATTTAACAATAAACTAAATTTGATAGCTTAAGTTTAAAAATCTCCATGGAACTCATTAACAAAATGAAACATCAAAAATTACCACTGAATGACACACTGGTTTCTTTTGATGCCAATGCCTTGTTTACCAGCATACCACAGAATATTGTTAGCTTAAGAAAATAGTTATAAGCAGCCAAACAAGCAGAAGAATACATCAAATTCACTAAGTTGTACTTAAGCATTTTTAGTATTTAAATGACAAAATCTTTATACAGAAAGCAGGCCTAGTAATGGTCAGTTCATTATCACCTTTCTTAGTCAACCTATTCATGAGTAATTTGGAAATGCACATCACTAAAACATTCCCCCATATTTTGAAAGTTGAACATAGATATACAGATGATGTACCTCATGATAAACAAAAAACATGTGGAAGATTTGTTGAAATGTTTAAACCTACAAGATTCTACAATTAAGTTCAGTGCCGAAACTGAAACAGATGATTTGTTGCCATTTTTAGATCTGAAGATAATAAAATATAATAAACTTGAATTTGGCATCTAAAGAAAAGACACCCACGGTTTCCATCTTAGATCTTATGAAGAAGCAGCATTAAACGGCATGACAGAGACTAATAAATATATAACTGAACAAAGAGAATACAGAATGAATATCCATGCATAATAGAATCCACTAAATCAAATGGGTTCAGCGAACAGATGATTAACAAAAAAATTATCGAATTCCAAAAACAAAAAAGAATTAAATCACAACTTTGAATGATTTGCAAGGGAAATTTTTTTTTTAAAAAGTTCACATACCACACACACATCAGTCAATAAGAAATTTCCACAAATTTTCAAGCATTACAGTATATTAGCACTTCAAAACCGATACAGTATAAAAATTTATTGTTATTAAACAAAGTGAAAAACTTTGTAGGAAAAACAGAGAAATATAGGCATTAGGTTAGAGAAACATCCATTACAAACAAATAGAAAAATCAGCGGTGGCAGCACATTTTGGAATGAAAACCATGAAATGGAAAAAGTCTGTCGTGCAGGAGCTCCATAAAGTAAGTAAATTAAATAACTTTTAATAAAAATTAATATAAAATCAAAATTAGAATGCTTGCAACCTATAAGTATCGCAAAGGAAAAGCATTATTATTATTATTATTATTATTATTATTATTATTATTATTATTATTATTGCAGTAGTAGTATAAATGATATTAACCCACAAGAATTAAGGTATAATATTAAATAAAATATATCACTTGTAGACAAAGCTATAGTGTATGGGTATTTTTAAACATTTTTAAATATAACCATGGTGAACTGAGCACTTGATATTTTTTTTTATTCACTAAAATAGAGAAAAGCAACAAAGTATAGAGTTACATTTGTATTTTAAGATTTCTTATGTTTCAGTAAAACAAAACCATATTATTATTTAAAAACAATTTTGATGTATTAAGCAAATATTCAGAATCAATTAACAGTGGAAAGTTTCATCAATTTTCATTGGCTTTGAAAACATGTAACTCAACTTTTTCTGAACATATTACAGAGTGCTCTTACATACAAATATAAGTTTAAAAAATATCAGATTAATGTTTCACAGCTGCTTTCTTCACGATGATGCTTTTGTTAAATATAAAAAATGTGCAATATTATAATTACAGTTTATATGCATATAAATTTCTCATTTTATTTTAAAACAATATATAGCTAATTAAATGCAAAAGCACTCCAGTTTTCAAGTATACCTTTGCTCCTAACAGTACAATTTCCTTAGTTTTCAGAAACTATTTTTCTTATTTATTGAAATGGTACATACCGAATTTTGTTGTGAAGAAACAAATATTAGTGCCCTAGAGCGATTTTTAAATTTTGGTTTTTAGGTATACCCAACTCCTTATTGCCCAATTTCCTTCATTTTTAGGAACTATTTTTCTTATTTTATTTATAAAGTGTATGCAGAGCTTTGTTGTGAAAGAGCAAAAGGTGCCTCTAGGGTAAATTTTGGATTTCAGGTAAACCCCAACCCCTAATAATCTGATTTCACTGTTCAGAAACTTTTTTTTATGGTATATGCAGAGTTTTGTTGTGGGGAAAAAACAAATATTTTTCAGAAACATTTTTTTTTATTTAATCGTAATTTTGTTGCAAAAAATGAAATATTAACACCACTAAAGGGACTTTTAATTTTTTGTTTTCAGGTAATCCCCCCCTCCTAAGTTGGATTTGTGTGATTTTTAAGTCTCCTCCTCCTCCTCCTCCTCCTCCTCCTTCTTCTTCTTCTTCTTCTTCTTCTTCTTCTTCTTCTTCTTCTTCTTCTTCTTCTTCTTCTTCTTCTTCTTCTTCTTCTTCTTCTTCTTCTTCTTCTTCTTCTTCCAATGGCATATACCAGATTTCCCTTCACACAAAAATCTAAAATAAAAACGTTTGAAAAAATGCAGCTGCTTGAGCAATTTTTAAATTTGGTTTAATCCTCACTTATGTTTCAGGTAAACTCCCAATCCTAATAGTCTGATTTCACTGAATTTCAGAAACTATTATTCTTATTGGTTGAAATGGTATATGCCAAGTTTAGTTGTGAAAAGACAAATACGGGTGTTACTAGATCAACTTTTAAATTTTGGGTTTCAAATAAACCCCCACTCATAATGGTCCAATTTTCCTGTTTTTCAGAAACTATATTTTTATTTTATTTAAATGGTTATATATTGTTTCGTTGCAAAAAAAAAAAATAAACTATGTCCCTAGAGCAATTTTCAAATTTTGGTTTTCAGATAAACTCCCCCCACTACCTTAATATTTTAATTTCACTGATTTTCGAAAACATTTTTCTTATTTTATATCAATGGCATATACCCAGTTTCCTTTAAAAAAAATAAAAATGGAGCTGCTAGAGAAATGTTTAAATTTTGCTTTAACCTCCACGCTTTTTTCAGATAATCCCCCACTCCTAATAATCTGATTTCCGTTTTTTTTTCAGAAAATATTTTTCTTGTTTGATTTAAATGGTATATGCCGAGCTTAATTGTGAAAAATAAATATATTGTTGCTGCTATGGTGAATTATAAATTTTGGGTGTCAGGTAAACTTGCGCTCTTCAAATAGTTCAATTTCCCTGATTTTCAGAAACTGTTTTTATTTTATTTAAATGGCACTAAAACAATTTTTAAATTTTGGGTGCAAGCAAACCCCCTCCAAATATTACAATTTTACTAACTTTCATATTTTATTTCAATGGCAAATACCGAGTTTTCTTTAGCAAAAATTAAAATTGCGACCGCTAGAGTGATTTTAAAATTTCGCTTTCACCACCATTCCTAGTGGCCCGATTGAATGCTTTTCATAAAATATTTTATCATTTTATTTTAAAGAAATCTAGGGAGTTTCATGGAGAAAACGCTTAAATTGCGGCCGCTAGAGCGGTTTTAAAATTTCGCTTCAACCACCATTCCTAGTAGCCCGATTGCGTGATTTTCAAAAAATACTTTTATCAATTTAAAGAAATATACAGATTTTCGTTGAGGAAAAATAAAAATTGCGGCCGCTAGAGCGATTATTTATTTGTTTAAAAAAAATTCGCTTTAAGTTAACCCTTACGGCTCAATGGCCCAATTTTGTTGGTTAACGAACTCGACCAGCGTTTGTTAATTGATTGTTATATGCCGAGTTTCGTCGAGAAAAAATAATCCCCCCCCCCACACTTGAGCAAGAAAGGACATTACACACATACATATATATATGCATATTGTATAAATATTTGTTTATTTTTAATTGTAGGTGCCTAGTAGATAGGATCGATGCAGATTTTGGTAGATTAGTACAAAATCTTTTCATGGGTACAAATGCAATGCTTACATAGTTTGGAATTTGCTAAAAAAATAAAATAGCCAAAATAATAATAATATTTTTCACAGCGTCGACTGTAATTGCTTCAGAATTTGCTAAAAAGGCATCAAGTTATTAAAAACAGTTCAACCAAAGGAATTGAACATTTGGGAAAGGATTTACATAAAATAAACCATGAGCAAAACTTAATGAATTTTGACATCCCAGAAAGTTGGTCCTAGTGGTGTAGTGGTAACCATACTTGCCTCCTAAACCCAAGATTGTGGGTTCGATCCAGACCAGGACGTAAAAATCCTAGGTATGGCTTCCTTCGGAAGGGAAGTTAAGCCATGAGTGCTGTGTCTTACATTTACAACATGATAAAGAAGCCTCTGAGCAAAATTTGTCTGTTGTTTTACACCCTGATTTGAATGGGAAGCTGATGACCTGAGATGTTAAAAGAGTGTCCATGAATAAAGCAAATAAAAATTTTTTTTTTACTTCCCAGAAGCAGACAGCTCTTTATTCATGTTTATTGCAAGACCATCTGAGTCAACCCAGATGCCTATTGACTCAACTTTTACAAATGAACCAACAGCTGTTTGCAGCTGAGGATGTGGATGAGGGTCCATGAAAAATGTCTTCAGTATATCTCCAGTAATTGAAGCCGAAAAGAGTGTTCTAAATAATTTAACTCAGAACAGATTACTTAAGGATGTATTAGTTAATTGGCTATTTTAATTTTGAAAACAGGGCATTAACCACCATATTAGGTAGTGATTCCTGAACCCATTAATCCCTATAAGAGTATATAAGGCATAGAAATCCAGTGAAGATTGCTTTGACTTGCTCAGTACTTTTGGGGTAAAATTATTAAAATGAATACAAGAACCTACAGAATTAGCAACATGGGGGAAAAAAAATCTACATTTACAAATTCAAAGACAGTTAATGAACTTCGACACTTTCGGGGATGAAAATAATCTTTAAGTTCATCACACCTCAGCCAGAGCAGAATGCACTTTCCCACAGCATAACAAGTACCCAGCAATCGACTTTTTAGCTGATGATGCAGACAAGATTTCGTGAAACCGGTTCTACATTCATAGACAATTAAGTGGAGCAATAAGAGTGTTTAGCTTAACTCAATCATACAACGAGATCAATTATATTGTTAGCTTTTCTGTATAAGTTCCAATTAACATATCTAGTTAACTTGCTTAGTCCATTTTTTTCTAACAATGTTGCAAATAAATGTGGAGGTATCTTGCCATGAGACCAGCAGGAAGCAACATTAAGTGGCATGACAAAGGGGGGAAAGGGGGAAGCACAGTTGAAGTATGGGGCTGCTAATTGCATTATGCCTGGTAGCCAAGGCATAGAATATTGCATGAGTGGATAAGGTTTATAGCAGTCTCGCACATATATGAATGGGAGTATAGATGTCATGCTTTGAACCAAGAAGAAATCTGGATGAGGACATAAAAAAGGTTAAGAACACTTTTCTTTGATCTGTAACAAATCTATAAAAAACAATTTTGAAAAAAGAAGTTTGGCAAATGTGCTTTCCTCTTGTAACTACTGGAATGATGCCACTGTGTAGGTGAATGTTACAGATGGAAGTTCTGGATTGGAAGAAAAATGCCATGCACTCCCTGTTGTTCATTGAATGTCAGAAAATGGTCAGATTATGTTGTACCAATTGCATTATAGGAATTGTAATGCTTGATACTGGTATTTACTTCCTGAGAGTTCTTTTGTGTCTTTGCAGTCAAAATTTCAACATTTAATGAAAGTACCTAAAAACCAAATATAACATGTTTTTTAGCTTTGAACGAAAGACTAAAGAAAACATTTTCTCATACATACTTGAACTGCAAATAGGTACACTACTTTTTAGTTGAAATATCAATGAAAGAAAATAACATTGCTTTTACATAATCATTCAGTAAAACCAAATAAAAGTGAAAAGATTTTATTTAATAATTTAAAGAATATAATAAAAATAAAATAATGGAATTTATATAAACATTCAGTGAATGGTCCATGATTGCATGCACATGTGCATAAGTGCAAGTTTTAACATATTGATCCACTGTAAAATGTGCAAGTGCTCAATCTCCATGGTGCACTCACCCCCTTCTACCAAATTGGTTTAAAGTGTGTATGATGTCAGATAGCACATGTGCAACCCCACACTCTTAAGCACTGTTGCAACATAAAACTTCTATTTGAAAGGACAATTTATACTAAACAAAACTGCTAAATTTGACAAAACTAAGCACTTAAGGAAGAAAGTGAAGAGAAAATATGCTGATAAGTAATGTTATATCATATTTTTCAATATTCTTTGTCATATTCATTCTGTATTTGAATTACAGAATGAATAGAACAGAATATTTTTTTAACCAATCCATATACAATTTCTAAATCAATCACATTTCAGTCACATTTGTTTGTACACAACTTTAAATATATATCATTCTACATTTATCTTTATTATTAAATAATTTAACAATTTATAACTCACTATACCCTACTACCCTACATTGCTAATTTCCTAGGGTCGATATACCCAAACACAGCGGTTATGGAGTTGTAGGACCCCTCCTGCTATTTCAGTCTAACTCCTCACACTCTACACTTTCTTCATTGCCTTGCTTTCTAATTTTATTCAACCATTTTGCTCTCACTTTTCCTAAATAAATGCCATATACCACCATGATTTTTCTTGATTTAACATTCAACCTCTTTTTTCCTGTAATTTCTTTTGGTAAATTGAACCATTTGCATTCCCAGCTTCTCCTTAAGAAACTTAGTTTCACCACATTCTAATATATGCCAATTATTGTCATTCTGGTTACACAATAGACATTTATCCAGCTTCCCCTTACTCTTAAACCCTTCAATTTCACAATCCCTGTTCTCGCCCATGCAAAGCTCTCTTTTGCTGCTTTATCACATATTTCAACATAATTTTCCTGTTCCAAACTCCTTTCATTTATCTGTATACACTCAATGACGTTTTGCAATTAAAACTAGCAAATATTTCTTGCCTTTCAATATCTTCGGTTCTTAACTTAATTTCTTTCCAGAAACCCCTTTTTTCTAGACTTTCCTTTACCTTATTAAGCCAAGTAGAATCTTAAATAAGCCTTTACTGAACCTACTAAACACTGATATATAACACTATGTTCATCTGAATTTCTAATTCTAAACCAATATTTCAATACTCTCTCCAAAATCCCCCCCCCCCTTCAGAACAGAATTAAAGCTGTGGGTCCCATTGTACATTTACAGCAGAAAAAGAACCTCAAGTCTGAAAGAAGAGGCCTGTGAGCAGAATTTGTGGGCTGTTTCACGTCCTAAATTGAATGGGACGCTGATGACCTGAGATGTTAAAGAGCATCCATAAATAAAACAAATCAAATCTCCAGAATTTTCCCTTTATTCTTCGTAGTTCTACTTGAGCAATGCCATTTGGCAACCCCAATATTTGCAGAAGTTTCTGTGTACCAAACTCACATTAGCCCACCCTTCCTCCAAACTCCAAATCTCTATTCCCTAGAGTAATTTGGCCTCCACCACTGCCCCATATACTCTCTCCAAGCAATTTACTTGCATCATGTTATTTTATCTATAAAGAAAGCTTCTCCTTATCATCTTTTGATCATTTCCTTACTACCCTTACTAATTAATCTTTCTCCTAAGTAATCAAATTTGTTCCACCTCAATTTCTCTTCCTTGCCAACACCATTTCTCCTCTTTCCTTAACATGTGGCCCATTTTAAAAATCATAATTTTTGATTTGCTTAGAATAATATGCTAACTCCACTTCTTGCAAAATTATCTATTGCTTCAATTGATTTAATTAATCCTACATTAGATATAGCACCTGCAACAAGATCATCCATAAATAGCAAAGCAGGTAATAATTATTGGAACATGGCTATTTACTGCATTAATTTCCTCTAGGATATCATCAATGAACAAATTTAATAGTATGGGGCTTAATTTACAGCCTTGCCTTAACCCTATATTGTTTGAAACAGCTTGAGTTACGTTGTTACTTGATATTTTTACACAAAATTCGCCATCAGTATAAATTCTTTGTAACATTTTTTTTAACCTATTACTCATTCCCTTTTTACTCAATTTTACCCATAATGCTTCCCGTTTATTGTGTCAAAAGTTTTTTTCAAAATCCACAAATAACATGTATAATCTTCCTTTCTTTATTGCTAAATACTTATTTTTCAATGTATCTATAACAAAAATATTATCAATCATTCTCTTGTTCCTTCTAAACCCTGACTGAAATTTCAATAGCTACTTCTTCCCACACTTGCACTCTTTCTGCTAAGACCTCTGTCTGTAGCTTACCTAATATAGATAACAAGCTAATTCCCATTTAATTAGAGGGGATGTTCACACCTATCTTATTCTTAAATATTAGCATAACCATTGCTATTCTCAAACTTCTTGGGATACTGCTTCCTTTAAAAATGAAATTTAATATCCAAACTAATAAATACAATTAATGGATATCATTGTATAATTCAGTTGAACTACACACTCTTAAAGCTTCACTTACTTTTCATAAATGTATGGAACCGGTTTCGAGAACATTTATGAAAAGTAAGTGAAGCTTTAAGAGTGTGTAGTTCAACTGAATCATACAATGATATCCATTAATATGATTGGCTTCACTGTGTTAAGTTCCATTTTACATTTAAGTAATAAATACAATCTCTTCTCATTCCATACTTTCCAAAGCTCCTCTGGTATTCCATCGACTCCACTTGCTTTATTCCTTTTTAGTCTTCTAATTTGTTCTTGTACTTCATCTACTCCTATCTGCCTATCTAATTGCTCAATAAAATGTGCATTTTTCATTACCCATAAATTGTGACTATTAGGCTGTTCTATTCTTAATAGATTTTGAAAATATCTTATCCAGTTTTCTGAGCTTATGTTATATTCTTGTACTCTACCCTTGTACATTCTTTTAACTATTGCCCAAATTGTTTTAGTATCTTTAACTCTTGCTGCTTCATATGACTTCTGGCTCTTTTTTCCTTGCCACTCTTTCTTCTTTACTTCCATAATACATTTATAACCCAAGTTTCAATCATAAAATTATCCCTTTCCTCCTGATCGCCTGTTTGCCTCCATTTTCCCTTAGAACTCTTCTCTTTGCCTTCCTATACTCTTCATCATAACATCCCTTTTTCTTATTAATTGAATATTCTTTACCTCTCATTTTTGCTCTATCTCCTCTAATACTAACACAGTGTCCTCAATTTTCTTTTTCCTAAGCAGTTGCTCTACCCGTATTACCCTTAATGCTCTTGCCTGCAATCTTAATTCCTCCAGAAATGCTTCTGATTCCTCCTCCCTCCATCTATGTTTTAATTTATTTTTGTTCAGGGACTTTTTGTTACTCCTTTAATGTACTTTGAAATTTAACCCTTATTGGGAATTGGTTACTTGAACAAACTACATGTAACACTTCATAATTGACAAGATGAGAAGCTAGAATCTGCTGAATATACCATGCATATTACACTCTGGCCATTTTTATTCACAAATATAAATTCTCCTATAGAATCTTTCCCTTTTACACATCATCGGATTAAATTATTCACAAAACTTGTAACAATTTCTTACCTTCTCTATTCAAAATTTTGTCTTTATTCATTTTCTTCTTTCTGTCTTACTTAGCTTTCCTGTAACTCATATTCAGGATCTATTAACTTTATTTGATTTTCTCCTACTCTTGCATTAAAGTTGTCCATTATTATAAAACCTTTATACATATGGTTGTTTAATAATCCTTCAATATCTTGACCTAACTTATTAAATAAGCTTGTATTGTAAAACTTCAAGAAACTTGGGGGGGGAGGTTAGTTCACTGTTGCCACACACATATTTTCACTTCCCCATAAACCACTCAGAATATACCACAGCACTGAATCACCACCTAGCTCTCTACACATTTTCACTTTAACTTTCAAGCCTTTTCTCACAAACAAACCTTAGCCTCCTGGCACTCAGTGTTTGCCTTTTCTTTTTACACCACACTTCCCATAAAAATTAAATTTGCTCCCTTCAACAAGAATAATCTTTATCAGCCATGTCTCTGCCACACCTATCAAATCCCCTATATTTAGAAATTGAGATATTTCCCCTTTACTCATTTTTTTCAAATATCCTTCCTCATTTCAGAATATAACTCCCAATTTTCTTCCCTATACAGACCCCTTTCTCTTGAAACTAAATTGCTATAGCCTGACCCTACTTCTTGTCAGTTCATCAGTTGCCTGCCTCTCCTCCTCATTGTCCTGTGCTTGTAAGATGCTTCCTCCAGGGTCAATACTACGCTAAGTCCAATTTCTGTCCAAACATTTAAGACTGCAGTTGGACACCCCACCATTCTTCGAACCTCCTCCATCAGCTGTTTCTTGGGTACAATTTGCTTCTTGGTGACAAATACCGCTCTCCTAGTTGGTCCTGGTGGTGTAGTGGTTACCATACTTGCCTCCTAAACTCAAGATTGTGAGTCTGAACCCGGCCAGGACCGATGGATTTTTTCGGGCATGAAAATCCTAAGTATAACTTCCTTCAGAAGGGAAGTAAACCCATGGGTCCCGTGTCATACATTTATGGCACGGAAAAGAACCTCAAGCCTGAAAGAGAAGCATCTGAGCAAAATTTATTGGCCGTTTCACGCCCTGAGTTGAATGGTACGCTGATGACCTGAGAATATTAAAGAGCGTCCATAAATAAACCAATCAATAACAACCGCTCTCCTCACCTCCTTCCTTCCCCAACAGCTGCTTCTGCAAAGTCTTCTCCATCCCATTTTGTTTTATTTTCATCATAGCAAGCTTGATAATAATATGTTTTGGGTTCAGACCATTTCTGCCCACTCTAAAAACATCAATGATTTCTCAATCACCATGCTGTAGCCCTAATTTGTCTTGGAAGATCTCTTCAATTAGTTCCCATACTCAGTCTCTCATTTCCAAATATTATCATGTTCATTTTTCTTCTGTTTTCTTCCCATTTTTCCAAGTATGATATTCTCCTATTTATTCTTTTAATTCTGTATTTATTTCACCTTTGAATTTTCCCTAGTGACTTCATTTCCTCAAATTTTCCTGTTATTTTTTTCATTGATTCTCCTTTCCATTCCTTTTAAATTTGCCATATCTTCAG
The DNA here is from genome assembly GCA_030762175.1 of Metallyticus violacea. NCBI lineage: Eukaryota > Metazoa > Arthropoda > Insecta > Mantodea > Metallyticidae > Metallyticus > Metallyticus violacea. The sequence continues at coordinate 120,340,279 of CM060833.1, forward strand.
AAATGCACCTTAACATTCTCATGGTTTCTATTTTCAGTCCAGGGTTAAGTTCCACTCTTCCAATTATAAGAACCACCATTATAACTAACACATACCACGACATCATGGCCGTCTGTTCGTGCTTACTTTCACCACCAAGATGAATCCGGAAATACCATATATGCCAATTCTGACTCATACTTTCAGCTGGATTTCCATTCTTTAACTCTAATGAGCACACATATACACACTTCCATCTTCAACCACCCTCAGCAATTCCAATTGCACAACAAACAAAACTGACAAGCTTAAATTATTTCGTCATCCAATGTACTTTCACAAAGAATATTTGCTCAGCAATCATGTACTGCTTTTAATGGAAAGTGTACAGCGGTACTGTTAGATAAAACCTTGGTGTTGATTTATTTGAATTATAAGACCATGAGAAGTGCACAAAACTTATTTAATTTTGTTCAAATGCTTTTTCAAGGTTTAAGTTACATAATTTTTTTTTCATTTGTGTATATAGAATCATCTTAACTGATTACATCTATATCCCTTCACCCAGTATGGTATTTGATCTGATAATCTGGTTAACTTTTACACCCATCATCTATTCTGAAGAAGCAAATGTGCCAAAATATTTTCCAGTAGGATTAGGCTTATTGATATACCAGCAGCAATGTTATCTTCATGACATTTTTTGGCTTCTGCATCCAATTTCATTTATAGCTTTTCCCCCTTTGTATTGTATTCTCTGTTATTTTTATGGCAAATAAAGCAAAAAGTTACATAACTTCCATCTTTTATGAATATAAAAAAACAAAGATTGTAGATAACTTTTATATTGGAAATATTTTTTTTAAGATGGATATTTATAGCATAAAATGAATTTTTAATTAATTAATTTTTTAACAATTCTATAACATGCATTTTGGGATTTCACAGATGTAGACGTGAATTATTTATATGTTAAGATACTTGAGAAATAGCAAGAAATGACTTTTCTTTCATTACTGAAGCATCTAGCAAATGCTGAGGTTCTTATTGGAGGAATGCATGTTCCTAGCAAGAGCTAGGTATCAAAATTAGCAGGAAACTGCCCTGTTACAAGGGTTACCAGATTATTTAACTTAAGATGCACAATAGTGAACAATAAGAAGATTACCACATCTATTTTATTCTCTCAAATACTCTGCAGCATATTCCATCCTCTGGAAGCAAATCCTTAATATGCTGTTAATTTTTTGTGTGGGAAGTTTAACTACTTTTATTTGCTTTCATGAAAATAGTTTTTAAATATTTTCTGGTAAGTATAATGGCATCATTACTTTAGAATGCTTCATTGTAAATTTTAATTAAAGGGAGAGAGCTTTTCATAAAGGATTATTCATAAAAAGTATGTTGTTAAGGACCTTTATAATTATAAATGATTTTTTGCATATTGTTTTCAAAATAATGTGTAGTATACCTTTGAATATTATATACTACTCCTCTTGATAACATTTATCGCTGTTGCCAACTTATTCCATCCTAAGATACCTGATTTTAAGACGTGAATAGAACTGACACAGTAACTTACCCTTTCCATCTGTGGTGATTTTAAAATTTAAAGGATGGGATTGGACTTTTAATGTGTAATTAGTGTTAATGCATAAGCAAGTATTACTGGAAATTTCTTTTTAATAACTGACATTTACAAAAATATAATTGAATCTGTTTCAATATACTTGTTATTTATGAATTGCATGTAATGATCTCTTACTCCATTTTTATAGTAACACTTTTATACAAAATACTCTGAGTCAATTAGACAATTCTCTGCAATAAATAACAATGTCCAGTTGATCATTTTTCATTATTGTGTTTAAATTTGATTTTGTATAATAATATGTCCCTAGGTTCTTGAAAATTTAAACATTCCAAATTAAAACATTTACTTTTAAGGTGTACCTTCTCTATGATAAGTATTGAATAGTTATTTTTACCTTGCAAAGTAAATCATTGGTTGTAGTTATACACTCCTAGAGAGATCCTTAAATGGTTTTTGTTTCACATGAGCTTCTGCAAAAGATTCAGTTAAAACTAGCACAACACAATTAGCAATTTGACTTCTACTCATGTGCATACAAATGCATATGCAAATAAATGCAAGAATGCAGTTATTTTGCTATCATTCTGTTAATAATTTAAAATATTTACACATTTAATTTACACATTAGCAGTCTTAAAAATTGGATTTTTACAAAGGGCTATTCAGAATGCATTTGTTTTTCAATTACAAAAACTGAATATCAATACAATTGTCACATTTCTTTACATCTTCTTTTGCTTACTTCATATTACACTGTTAGATTTAATACAAATCTAGTTGTATTATCCTACCTATTAATGTAAAGTTTTCTCTTACAATTCACTGCAGTATCAATCACTATAAAGAGGGTTTCATGTAGCATATTAAAAGTTTCAGGTTCAGAATGGTCGAAGATTTAATGCTCATTTTGAGAATGCACTTGCCCAAAGCTGTATTCAGCAGTTTTATGCACCTGAGTTACACAGAACTGTAAACAGAAAACATACATCCACTGTCAAGGGAACTTTATCTGACCTATATAACCGGGGACACTGTTCGAATGATAATGGTAATATCTTTGATGTGGTTGTGCTTTCTTGTGAGACTTCCTAAGCCCAGCTTGTGGAGAATGGCACCTCTGAGGATCTGCCCAAGGTCGGGAACTGTAATGGTGAGGCCAAGGGCCTTCATCGCTAAGATACCCCATATTGTTGTACACTTCCATAAGCTGTGGAGGCTGGAATTCCTGAACACTTGATCGAACTCTTCGACCTTCATGAATATTGTGCTCTTCTACTACTTGAGGCATGGAAGATGATTTTCTCCATCTGTCTGTTTCCTGCTGCCTGTGCTGTGATTTATTGGAACTAGATTCACTAGAATCCTCTCCAGAAGTGCCGAGCCCCAAGTCCTTCTCCAGGGAGCCATCTGCATATTTTCCATTGCCATTGTACACCAACATATGACTGGGTAGACTGGGCAACATAACCTTTCCACTTGCATGAGCATTACCAACATGATAATTAGCAATTCCATTTATGTGATGGGTCATTGAATTCTTTCCACTCTCACGATATACAAAATTTCCATGACTCACTGGATTTAGGGAAGGATGAGGTATGCAGAATGGATGTGGAAAAGTCTTCTCAACCTCAGAAGGTGGAGGAAATTTCTTTTTCTTCTTGAGTTCAGTGCATGATCCAGGACCGAAAAGGGATAGAAGAACAGGGAGTAGGAATAGACCATGCATAGCACCAAAGAACACTACAAGAAACACCATCTTGAAAAAAACTAAGAATATGTAACTGCCTGCAAGCACTAGGCTGACCACAGCCAAAATAGTGCTGGAGGCTCCCTGTATTATTGGCAACCCAAGTGCATACATACTTTCCTTGACACGTTCTGTAGGAGTATGGCCTTTGGAAGACATGTAGGCATAGCATATGTGAGCTGTGTAGTCTACAGAGAATCCAATGCACATGATGAGGTTTATCATGGAGATGGAGTCCAGGTTAACTCCCCAAAGTGCCATGTAGCCAGCCACCCCAGCCTCAATTGATATGATGGAAAGGGCAACCCACAGACAGCACAGAATGTTGGGAATAAAGATGAAGCATATAACCATCATCACCAGTGCACCTATTACCATGCACTGAATTGAAGTTGGGCGCACAAGCTCAAACTGAAACACCAAATATAATAGCATGTGTTTAGTTATAATTTTATAAAAGCAAAAAATTTGGAAATTATTCTTAAATTTCTAGCTCACCTGGTCAAAGAAAACAAAGTAAGGATGGAAAACGCTAACATTCAGTGGTGACTCCTGGCAGATATTCCTCAAAGCTCTCACCATCTCCTTTTCACCATTTGTATCACTGATATTTACAGCTTGGATTAGAAGGCGGGATGCAATTATCCGAGTTTCATCTTCATTAAACTTGACATCCAGGGAAAATGGATTTGGTTTGAATAACCACAACTGTAAAAAAGAAAATTAGCATTTTCATTACAGGCACATTATTATGTTACACTAATTATGATTATGCAAGTATTTTTATGGAAAATGTTGTTTTGTATTTTCATGCTGTTTAACTCAGAAAAAAGCATAGATATATGTTAAGATGGGCGGAGCATATCTTGTTTAGATATGTGAAATGTTGTATTAGTTGCAATTAAACTTTTGTAATACTTTGTATATTAGTAGCATTAATGCTTGTTACAAGAGACCAAGTGTTGCATTACTTAACAAAATAACACATTTATGGTAATAACATGTAATTACAACTGAACCAAAATATCAGTAAAGGTTACAGTACAACAAATAAATGCAACAAGGTAAATAATATTCTGATGTTTTAAGCCACCTAAACAGCATATGTTAACTTGAAAAGTATTTAATAGTTCATTGTTGAAATTGATGAAATGCAATGATAAAAATTTGATGAATAATGTAACCAATCAAAATGTTTAAATTACATATAATACCAAAATTAGCAATTTATTAATAAATATGCTGCATCTAGAGTAATTAAATTTTGCTTTTTTAAATATCTGAATTTTTGGCACTAAAAAAAAAATAGCAAAGCCAGAAAAAAGGAATGGAAAAAAAAAAAAAAAGAAGGAAAATTTAGTGCTCATTTTCCTCAGATATTCAACAGGCCTATATTATATATACCTCCTTAAGTGTTTGGATGAAACTTTCTTCTGTATCAATGGAAACATTGAGGTAATCTTGGTTGCGATGCACATATCCTACAAATGATCGTAGCCAGGACTCTGTATAGAGAGGTGAAGAGATATAGGTTGTGTTTTCAAATGTCTGTGTGAGATTCTCCACCTGAGCTTGCACAAGTGGATCTGAGTAATTGAGATCTCCACTAATCACTACCTGTAACAAAAAGTGTAATATATTTTTGCTGAAACTGAAAAAACATTTTTATCAGTAAAATATAGTGGGACAATTTTAAATTACAATTGCAGTATTGAGTAGAAAACAGGTTCACAGACAAAAATTATTTTTAGGAGAAAAACAGAAAATGTTCTTTTATTTGCTGTTACAAAATAATTTTGAGTTGCTGTTACATAGTTTTCTCTGAAGGAGCCCTTAATACCTTTAAAGAATAACTGATTTAAATGACAGTGATTATTAATAACTATTTTATGAGAGGCATTGAATACCACTATTATTCTTTGTTCATTTATTTTATACAATGAAAATTATCCTATTTGAATAGGTTTGGGTAAACAGCAGCCAAAGCTGAATTTTGAAAAGGTAGGTGAAATGCTGTTATTGTTGCAATATAAATGATTATTGAACAAATTATTCAAAATTTGGATACTATTTTTGTTTGCATTAATAATAAACCTTTAGTGTAAAGTGCAATACTAAACCTGTCAGCTTATATATTTTTGAGAGCCTGACTTCATAAACTGTTGATTCTGGCACAAGATTGCAGGTAAGCATTGGACAAACCATCCTTGTTAAGTAGCTTGTGATTCATATTTCTTTGATAAGAAGATACTTACAAAGAACAGATTCCCTGATTCAATTCCTTCTCTTCCACCATGCTGACGTCCGATAATACCTTTTTACTTTCCATGGCAGCTGTTCCACCTACCCACAGTTAGGAGTTTTAATGTATGTACCTTCCTCTGCTCTTGTTCTTTTCAATTGTTGATGAATATCTGGGTTCTTTTCAGCTTCTTGGTTTACTGAACACCTCATATACCAATTGTGAACATATGAATCAAACTAGTACTGGCATTTTCTTTGTCTTTCAATCTGATATGTATGCACAATCTCCCAAACTATTTCATTTCATTCCTAACTTTTTCTCAAAATATCTTTCATTTTCTGCATGGATATTTTCTTCTTTCTTCTATTCCCGAAAGTACCCAAATTCATTTTCCAAGATCCTTCTTCTATTTTATGTTTTCTATATTTTTGACCTCATACTCTGAATCTCTTGCTTATTTCTTCCTTTTTCTCATTTGTTGCCACATTCATTTAATTATTCAGTGTTTTCTCCATCCCTTCCATCTTATTAATAAGTTCTAATAAAGAATAAAACCTTTCCCCAAAAAAGATCAGCCCAAATTACAATTCTCAACAGGAGTGGGAGTCATCTTGATACCTCAGCCATAATTACCAATCGCATGATACAAAGTATTCATTACTTCTCCATTATCAGACAACCTCAATTCTTTACTTTTCTTCTACAAATAAACCTATTCTTACTCTATAAGTCGCAATATCAACTCCCATTGCTATTTATTTTCTTCTTACTATATGAAACAGGAGCCCTCTCTAGACATAACCTTCCTCTTAGCTGCTAGCAGAATGGCCTGGATCAAGGTTGTTGGTTATGTTGTACCTTGTAATTTTCTTAGTATATCAATAATTTCAATTTTCATACAAAGAGTTCATAGCAAATAGAGATCAGTATTACAAAAAATTATCAGCGAGATTAAAGTTTATTAACATTTTGCTTTAACATTATTATGGTATTCTCATGAGAAGCTAAGATATTAAATAAACTATGCAGTCATAGCATTAGTGTATTCATGCCTTTAACTTTTCTTAGAACATCTAAAAAATAAGATTTGCATAAGCCAGTTGCAGCTGGTTGATATAATGCTGAAACATTTCATTATATCAGGGTGAATCAATATGAAATGAAAAATATTTAATGCTATCTTCTGTACTTAGATATCTTTGGAGTTTCTCAAAAAATGTACATCATGAATATTAGATATATTAATATTAAAAAGTTAATTACCACCATAATGTGTCCTGTTAAAAAAATATTACAATAAGGTGTGACAGCAAGATTGGTTGCAATAAGAGGTTAATAAATATATGGTCTGGGTCATTTCTGAACAGAATTTGAAGCTTCTAACCTCCATCTTCTCTGTGACTAACTCCAAAGTGTGCGGTTCTTCCATCCTGCTGTGTAGCTGTTCTAAATGCAGAAGTTTGATCTGCTGGACACAATAAACCTGATGAGCATGACACAATAAACCATAGGGCATGTTGTGTTACAAGAGCAAATGCAAAGCCAGGATTTTTAAGAGAAATATTTATTTATTTATCTATCTAAAGCCCAGTATATCTGATTAATAAAATCAATGACCTTTTATGTCAATCATTTTATTCCTGGCTTCTCAGTATCGATTGACTTCTGAGGAGCTCTGTAAAGTTGGGAAAACTTGAAGACAGAGATGATTCATGTCTTCATTCTGGCCGCATCTGGGACAATTGGCGATGACATGATTTCAAGGTGATGCATGTACTCTGTGAGATAAGATGTCCTATGACAAAGTCTCTGTAGGCTAGTGAAAGCAGAGCAGGCTGGTCTGAGGCTTATCTTCCATATTTGAGATTGAAATTGGTTATTTTTTCTGTTCATGATGCTATTTTCTTTTATAATGTTAATCACTATCCTAGATCTTAAGTGGAATTTTAATAAGAATCTTAATTTTATCAAACATTATTAGATGTTTTAATTTCTTCACTATACTTTGCATTGACTGATTTATCTATTTGATTAATTTTACAATATCTGATATGTCCAGATAATGTGTGTTGGTACAGAGCAGCCTGTTTGACCTATATTATTTGCCACAACTGTAGGGCATATGCATTGTTCGTTGTCCAATAGACCTGGATAGTTGCTCTAAATAGTCAAACTCTGAGATAATGGCATTATTGCATTTTTCTAAGTGCTGGATACCTGGTGTGGAGACTTGTATTGCCTGAATTTTCTCATTGTAATCTGAAGGTGGGATAATTGAGAATAAGTTACTGTAGGTTCCTGCCACTCCATATATGTGATCATTTAGATATCTGTATATATCCTTATCTAGTCAGATTTAGGATATCTAATGTTAATAGTTTGGAGGGCCATTTGTCTTAGACTTTTTCTCTCAGTGTGACTTTTGATGTTGGTTTTATAAGCTCTGTAGAGTACATAAAGTCTGATTCAAGAAGAACTTGTTGTTCTATTAAAGATTGAATTGGGTTTTTTAGAAAATTTTGTTTTTAGGTTTGTTGCCTTTTGGGGAAATCCATGTTGTGTTATTGCTGTATGTACTCAGTAATCATCTGAACTTTTTTTAAGCTTTTCACGGAGAACAATAGCTTTTTCTCAAAGTATTTTTCTGAGAGGCTTCACTCCAGTAAGAATAAGCATTGCACCTATTTGACATCCTCATTTATTAATCTTGAGGCTTGATGCTGCACTATTGTGACTTTATGGTGAGCTGTCTGTAGCAATTATGAGAGACTCACAGCAATGAGCAAGGCATGGTTCATTATAAATCTTATAAGTTGTCATTAAGGTTTGGCAGCTATAGATCCATTTTCCACCTGATATCTCTTTAAAGCTGTTTAGTCCTTTTAGGGCCAGTTGTATAAAGAGTTAACTTGAGTTTAGAGCATAAAATGAACCACCAGTTAACTTATCTTGGAAAATTTGGTTGTATAAGTATTAATTAATATAAGATTATTTGGTCTTAACTCAAATTAAATCTAACTCGCGATATTTCACAAGTTAAGGCGCTAACTATAGTTTAGTAATTGTTAAATAAAGTATTTCTTAGAGTACAGAAGCATACCAACTTCATTTATAATTTATTTTTATTTCGTGTGGATAAACTTTCTTCGTTGTTTCACTTTTCATTTCCGCGACAACAGAGTTGCGCTCAATTGTACAGTATGTTTGGCTAATCGTACAACGGTATATTATCAGATTTGTGTTTCCGACATCTCATTAAAAGATGAATTTCACCGTGCTCCTGATGTATATAGGAGACAAAAAATCCATTCCTAGAACTGAATAACAAACCATTCAAAGTGCGATTTCGCTTAGCAATAAAATATCGAAGAACTGGATCAGCTGTTACGTCCCCGATTACAATCACAAACTAAGCGAAATCATATTTTGAATTCATGATACAACTAACTAAGGTTCTATGCGACAGGGAGCTTCCACAATCTAAATAGATTAGATATATATTAAAGCGGAGAAAGGAACAGCCAGTAGAATCATCCATTAAGTTACTAGAGCAATTGCAGCTCTGTGACGTTAGTTCATTAAAATGCTAACCGAAGAAAGTGATGTAAGGAAAATGATGCAGGGCTTTTGTAGCATTCGCAACTTTCCTGGAGTTTTAGGTGCTATAGACTGCACACACATACCCATTATATCACTTGGGGGTAATAATGTAGAAGTCTTAAAAATAGAACTATACTCTGGTATATCATCCCCCACTTCCTCATAAATGTCCTTTATCCTTATTTGAGATCGAATCTTTCCCCCCTCTCTTATACATAGTAATAATATCCTCACATGCGCTAAAATTTGCTCACCTTCGCTTTGATTTATCCATGTTTGAAGACTTATTAAGAAAAAAAAAAAACATATGTCTAGGAGTAGGGATTGATTTTCTCAGGTTGAATATTTGAACATCAACTCATTCTAGACAGGAATGTCCCCATTATTTTGCAATGTTACCATAGGTTTGACGGATATTGCAAACTCGAGGTTTCGTAGTCTGAGGTTATTTTTATGCAAAGATATGATGATTAACTTCTAGTTATTTTTAAAGTACAAATAAAAGCAATCTCCAATTAGCACTTTTATATAACTGGCCCTAAGAGGATTAGTTACTTTTTAAATTACAAATAAAAGCAATTTCCAGTTAGCCACTTTTATATAACTGGCTTTAAGAGGATTAGTGAGTAATACTCATTTAAAATGTTGAGTGTATACTGGTAGTGTGTGTTGCAGAGGATCAAATATATGCTTTCCTAACTTTTGAATTTGTATTTTTCCTCTTTCTTTCTCGCTCAGTTGAGTTATATATTTCTTATATGTATGTGTTCTTTTTCATTATTATTTTTGTAACTTAAATGACATTAAAATGACGAGGAAACAGAAGGTTCACTTTTAGATTGATAAAATATCACAATTTTTAGTGATAACAAAGAGCAAGCCTTTTCAGTTAAATTTTCTCGAGTAGCTGAAATAAGAAACGAATAATAATGACTTTGATAATAGTGCTATCCAAAAATATAAAGTTTGCATTACTGTCATCATTATCTCATATTTCTTTCTTTTTACTTGACTTCTTTATTGTTCTTCCATTCCTGCTCCTCTTTTTTTGTTACTGCCATCATCTTCCTCCGCTGTTGCCCTTCTTCTCGCTTTTTTTCTCATCCTCTTCGTTTAGTATTTTTTCGGGACCTCTAAGATTTTAAAGGAACACGGATTACTATGAAGATCTTACCTGTATTCTGTATGGGAACTCTCTGAAATAGAAGTCCTCTCGATCGTAAAACTCCACGGAGTAAGAATCCTCACGAGACAGTTTGCGTCGTTCTAAGCCTTCCTCGATGCCCAGAATGCCGTAGCATGCTCCGGCGATGTACAGCGCAAATACTATCACAACGACCAGCTTGAAAGGCCAACGTGTGAGAAGAGGAGCGAAGTGATCTCTGAAGTAAGCCATCAGAGCATGCTCTTTATTATCCGTGGGATTATCAGGGTCACAAGGATTGACACCCCCTGAGCAGAAGGCTCGATAAAGCCACGGTCGTTTGTCTGCAACAGGCAATGTCGGGTTATAGCTTTTTCTTAATTATAGTAAAATAACATTGAAATAAACCATTATTCATTACAATTATATTTTCAATAATAAAACAAATAAATATTATTTGCTATATGATGCTCTTCCATAAATGGGGGGGGGGGAAGAGAATGTAAAACTTTTAAAATTTTTATACATATTTCTTAAGTTGCAGAGCAAATGTCTATGTTTGCTCTGAATTTATTTTAACGTTTACAATGTACAAGCACAAACTGGCGATTATGTTTTATAAAGTTTATATGTCTGTACTACAAGAATTTAAGAGTTTTCTACAAATGTTTAAGCAACCAACTGCTTTGACCGTTACACCTAAATATTTGTTTTGCCTACCTTCAAACAAGTAATATATTTTCCAGAGAAATTCTTTATGAATCATTTTTAAGATTCGCTCTCTTCTCGTGCGCTTCTTCAATATGATATTATGGTGGATTAGAGAGTATACTCGTGCGTACATATATCCTTTCCAAATTGGATGTTAAGAGTTTCTGACATTCCCAGCCAATTTTATGTTTCTTCAGATTCCCCTTTCCTTTAGTTTTCAGCTGTTATATGTAACATGGATGTAATCGAAATGTTGATAGGTAAACTGTGGTAAGAAGGAATATACCTATATTAGAAAAAAATATCAGAATTGCGGAGATTCTTCAGAAACAATGGACATTAAAAAAAACATATTTTTAACAACAAAAAAAAAAAAACTAAAACGTAGGATTTAAAGTTTCACAGTGCAAGCAATGTAAGTTAATAACGGTGGACGAGTAGGCAGATTCATCACATTAACAGTAAGTACTGAGTTAAATACTTCAGGATAACTCGCGCAAAACAATAGATTATTAAAGAAGATCACATAATAATCACGTGCAAATGTTAATTTCATCAACAACTGAGAGATATAACATATAAAGATATTAAATCATATCAACATTAACAAGTGAGGTTAGAAGAAACCGCGTGAAACTAGAAAGTATAGCCAACCTAAAGACAATAACTGGGAAAAATAAATGCACGGCCAGTTGGATACGTAACTTTCACGACAGTGCAGGAAATAGCGGTGCAGAGCGATCTAATGGAGTCCTGTGGAGGTTGTAAGACGGATGAATCGCCGAAGAAAATTCAATTGAATGCGATGGATGCGGAGTATGGGAACAGGATGTGCGCGAGCTAGACCCAAGGAGAGTTCGATTCGCTTAACAGAGTAAATCGCAAACTTTCTTGGCTATGTGAAAACTGCATACTGAATAAAATGGAGAGAGATGAGGAGAGATGAGGAACTCTTTGCCAAGGCCATGGAAGCAGCCATCGAAACTTGAAGCAGTATATGGAAATTGCCCTGGTAGAAAAAGTACAGGAAGCTGTTGCAAGTAAAATAGGCAACAAAACCGCACGTACCACAGTAACTACAAGGACAAACTCTCGAAAGAGCCAAGGTTCTAAGAATAAGAAACACAATGAGCCAAACTTAGAAATATTGGAAGAAGAGGTAATTATTACAAACCAAAGACAAAGAAGTAGCTATGACATGCAAATCGACACCCCACAGGTTGCCCCTTCACGCAATCTAGCATCTGAGGAGACAGGAACCCGAAGAACCTGAAACGGACAACAACATGTTGAAAAGGACACTCCTTGGACAATTGTAATAGGCAGCAAACAAAGGATCAATGGAATTCATACAGACTCATAATACCCACAATATTAAACACAATTAAGAAGACCACCAACCATTCAAAGCGGCGGGGAAGTTGAAAGCAGCAGAAAGGAACATGTGGATTTATGTTGGTAGGTATTAATCAATACCCTAACGAGAATGGCATTGAGAAGGTCACTGAATGCGAAGTGCTAAACACGAAAGGTATTAACAAAGCCTTCAAAGTCGCAGTACCCTTTAAGTATCAGGAAAGTGTTTTCAGCCCTGATTTCTGGTCTGAAGGCGAGATGTTTCGGCCCTTTCGTTTTCGTCCATACTGAGCTGAAACTCCTTCTTTGAATGTAGAATGATTAAGCTCCTCAATGAAAGAAGGCCCAAGAAATATCTTTAGTAGATCAAGATCTGTTAACATTCACTGAAACTTCTTTTCTGGAACCAGTGAACATTAATGGTTATTATTCTGTTCATGCATTAGCAGAAGCTGTATAGGAGGGATGACCCTCAGGAGGAGTATAATGCTTTTACAAACCATCCTTCGGACAGGTAAACATACTGAAGGAAACACTGTGGTCATCACATTTAAACAATTAGCAGTTAATGGTATGTACATAAAACCCGCGGCTAAAATCGAAACCGTAACACAATCTATCTTACAGGCGCTACATCTAATTGGCAAAAACATCACTCTAATACTAGCTGGTGACTTCAATCGTCGAAAAGACAAGCCTGACAGGGAAGCTGTAGCTGTGTTTGAAACTCTAGAGGAAGAAAAATTTTCCTTGGCCAGCAAAGAGATAATACCAACATAAATCGCTCACAATGATAGACCTAATATTTTACAAAGGAAAGAAAATAAAGATAATGGAATCAGAAACACTTGTGGACGCCCATAAGGAAGCCTTACCGGTTCAGATAAACGTCATCATAGACATAGCAGAATTCAAGAGTGCAGTACAACGCTGGAACAACGTCAAATCAACACGACGCTGTTCAATGAAAATCTGTATAAAGACGCAACTATGTCATTCATTGAAGTAGGAAACACTAACAAGGAATTAGAGATGCTCGAAACTTCACTTATGGTGTCAACCAGAGAGAAATTGCCAAAAAGAAAAAAGTAAACCGTGGTTCGATGAAGAGTGCTACATTCTATGGAGAATAACTCTAAATAAACTGCACAAGTGGAGAGAAATCCAATCAGAAGGAACACTGACGGAATACGCAGAAGAAAGAAATAGCTCGAAACCACATTAGATGCGAAAAATGCTCCTTATAAAATACTGGAACCCAGACGATATGTTAACTCCCAAGGTCCGATGGAGGTTTGGGGAAAACACTCCACTAAGATTTTTTATAAATCGCAAATGCTCGAAATGCGAAACACTACCATAGAGGACAACATTATACCACAACCACAACAGAAGAAGCATGGTTGGCCTTCCAGCAAGGTAAATAGAGAAGAGCAGCAATACCTATCTGACTAGCGAAGTCTAGAATCGCTGCCATGTACGTACTATTGAGATCTGGACATCTCTGTTCAACTAATGTATTAAACAATGAAATATTCGTGAAAAGTGGAAAGAATCCATTATGCAGATTCTATACAAAGGAAAGAAACCCCAGATACTTACCGTGAAATTTCACTTGAATGCGCGCCCTTCAAAGTCCTCTCAAAGATTATATTAACACGTATCCTACCTCTAGCCATGACACACATCCCGGAGGAACAATACAGTTTCGTAGTTGATAAATCTACACTTCAGGTCATTGGGAAGATACTTGCCACCATATGGGATGCAACTAGCATAATGGGAGGATATTCATTCGCCACTTTCATCGACTTCACTAAAGCCTTCGATGATGTAAGTCGGAACATACTAATGAAAAAATTCTCTGCCATTCTAGGACAAAGAAACCCTCTCCTGCAACTAATTAAGAACATACTGGCGTTCAACATGCTATCAATTGCTGACAGAGTAAGCCAATCTAGGCCCATAGTCCAAACAATCGGGGTCATCCAAGGAGACCCCCTCAGCCCAATATTATTCAACTTATTGTCCCATGATGTCATCAAATAAGTAGCGTCAGAGGAAATCACAAAAATATATTAAAATAAGTTTTAATAGTTTAAGCAAAACATTGTTTTGTATAGGCAGACGATGTGATTTTTCTCTCAAAAAGCAGACCGGCCCTGCAGGAAGGACTGAACAAACTTTACAATCGGTCGCAAAGAAAGGAGATAGATATAAATACCAACAAAACTAAATCATGAAATTCAGGAGAGAAGGAAACATCTCCAAGACAGACAACTTCCAATGTGGAAATGTTCAATTAGATTGATAAATTTTTATATAAGTGCCTGGGGTTAACACTTCAAGTCACGGGGAAAACGTTTACGAAGCATATAGAAGAAAGATGTACAGCAGTCATTAAAAACATCGACAAATTATCACTTGGCACAGCCTTGAGTCTGTTTCACATCAAGATTGCCCTAATTGTATGCTATGTAGTCACAAAAATTTGGAACCTTCTCATTCCCGCAAATCTAATTAGATTGAAGGTAAGTAACTTACCTACGTCGAGCCATTCGATTATCCCGATCGACAAGGACTAGGCTTATTATCAGTTGGTCACCACAGACTTCATCAAAGAAGTAGCAATAAAGTACAATCTGATGCGCACACCAGCATATTAAACCCACATATGAGAAAAGGAGTAAAAGGCAAAGACAATAGATTAAGAATCATATAATACGGCAGAAATGGGTACAGAAATATAAAACTAAATTTCCCGTTGCTACACGTATACACAAGAATAGCAGCACATGGCTTTCTCTTCAGAATCTGCAACAAAAGAGGATTTCATCAAGTGTTTCTTCAATGTTCCTGCACCCTATGTGGGCAACACTGTGAACAGCATCACCTACTCGATTGCAAAGCAAATACATACTCCCTAGCGTTTTACGCACAAGGCAAAAACTATAAAAGTTTCTTGTACATAGTGTTTAATAAATACTTAATAATGATGATGATGATGATGATGATGATGATGATGCAAGCAACCTGACTGCGCGATCTCACCATTGTTTTCTGTTTATCAGCCTACTTGCGAATTCTGACTCATTGTGACCAGTTTTAGGGTTGTAACTATTTTCATAAATTAATTTCAAAACCTTGAATTTTGATTTTTAGATATCAAATGTCAGCTCGGATTTACAAGCACAATGTATGACAGTTGAATTATTCTCTTGTTATAATGGTATGAAAAAAATTGCAATTACCACATCTATTGCATATGATCCAAACGTGACAAGGATATACTACTACAAATATTTTTACTCTCTCAAAGTCCGTAATTCAATGATGTAATTGCCAAAGCTCTTCCTGAGTTTTCATGACGCGAAAACACTGCGAGCAACATTGGTGGCAAACTGAAACGGCGTAAATTTTGTTTAAAATGCAAAAGGGAATTACTGTTGACTAGGGCATCTCAAAAAGTTTTTTTTTTAATTGTTGATATTGTGTATGATTGCCAGAGTGATGTTGTAACGATCTCTGAGAAAGCTATCCGGGATATCCTGTTGAAAACGAGCAAAACAAATGGCTAATAAAAAAAACATTACCAACGCTCTGCCTTACCTTGTCTTTACTCAACAGGAGAAATAAACAGACAGCTTTTACTGAATTTTTCAACAACAGCATAACTAACTCAACCGTCTCACAGTTCTCACTCGACTGACTCACCGCATACACCGAAGATAAAAAAAAATAATATTGCATGACACTTAACGATTAGCACCACAGTTTCAGAAAAATAGCCGTGTTCCATTTTACAACCCCGTTATATATTACCACCTTCTTCTGTACTATTGTTGTTATTGCTGCACAAAATGAATGCAAAGTTCATTTACTGTTCTGACAACTCTACACTGCAAGGGAATAGCGAATGCATCTGTTCAAATGTTCATGAATAGGAAAATGTGGCGAACCGTCTTTACTAAACGTTTACTAGGGATAAACAAAAGCAGGGAAATTCCGTGCAATTATACGGAAGCCAACGTTACGATATTAAGAGAAAGTGTAGTTTTTTTAAAGCCCTCTCTTTAGCTTGATGGCTTCTAGTGCAGTAGTGAAAGTTGTGCATCCTTGCCACAAGATATTAAAAAAAATAATAAAAAAAATCTTGGAATGTATAGCTTAGTTCCGGTTACTTTCATTTATTTCCTGTTTCGCTTGAGACCAATTACAAATAACAGTAGAGTTATGTATGGTGACGTAATACTACACAAACCTGTTCTTACCAGTTTCTGAGATGTTCACTATATATATATATATATATATATATATATATATATATATATATTTTAACTGATACATATGTCACTACATGTAGGTATCAATGGCTAAGCTTTATTGGCAGATTAAGCATAATAAAAGTAAAACAAAAAAAAATGTTGTTTAATAAGCGTTACTATGCTGCAGAAGTTTTGAATTACACGAAAAATAAATGACTAGAATGGAAATTATCATTCATCACTATTTATTTATCATTCCAATTGATTTAGTAGTTTGAAACGGCAAGGCTGATACTTATACGGAGTAGATTTTATTTGAGATATTACTTGTGCTTATAATTTAGGGAAAACATTATGTAAATACTGAATTTATTGAAATATCATTTTTAGTATTTACAGTGTAGGAAAGTCCCTCCGCATATTTTACTTTTGGGCTTTTATTTCACACATTCTTCAAATTTCTTGCTGGAATTAACCTGTACAACGCTATTTTATGTCCAAGTCTGAATTTGCCCCGTTGCGTTTGCTGGAGGTGCTACTTTTGATAAGCAAATATTTAAAGTGTTAAAAACGAACTTACTTCATGATGGCTGGTGACGTTCGTAGTCTTTTGGGATCTTCATCTTATTATAAGTGCATCACTTTTGAGAATATTCAATGAATTTTGGATTACCTTTCATTAATGTCTTGCAAAATAAATAGAATGTTGAAACAATCCTGAATAATTACCTAAGCTTTCCATCTAACGCTTAAAAAATGTTAAAACAACTTTAGTTCTACCTTTTCATTTCTGTTGGTCTCCATCAGCACAATAAATGAATAAATAAATAAATAAATAAATAAATAAATAAATAAATTTAATTAGTAACCTTAAGTTATTTTCATTTTTGAATACTGAAATATTTGGCTACAAATAATTAAAATGTACTACCAGTGCATCAGTAAAATTGCTTTTTACAACCATTTTACATCGTATTTTGCAAACATTTACAAAACGTACTAAATTTACTCAATTTGTGTTAAGGAAAACACGGCAGGATACTAACATTTACATTATATTGCATCTGGTATTAAAGCATACAAATATGAAACTTGACAAATTTTGGGAAGCATTTAATTTTATACGGTATATAAGCAACATTATAAATACAATTTAAATAAAATAGTTTAATGAACACAACAGAAATGATGTTGGACTACTTTCCTATGATTTACTTGAATGATTTTTATGAAAATTTGAGTTTTTGGTAATGGGCTTTTTAAGAATAATTCATTATAGTATTAATTAAATATGTATATTTTCTATTTTACTATGTTATATATCCAGTATAAAAGTTTAATGCGAATACTTCATATAAAACCTATACAATGTACACAGACTGTGGTATAGTGATAGCGTCGAAGAGTAAACCATTACACTAATGGTTTAGTGTAATTATACTTGCCTCGTAGACCCTTTTTCGAGGGTAAAAATCTTAAGAATAGCTTCCTTGGAAGGAAAGTAAAGCCGTGGGTCCCGTGTTGTACATTTACGGTACATAAAAAGACCTCAAGCTTGAAAGCAGAGGTCTGTGAGCAACATTTATTGGTCGTTTCATGGTCTGAATTGAATGAGATGCTCATGACCTTAGATTTTAAAGAACGCCCGTAAATAAACTAAATAAATAACCAATTCGGAGTTCCTGAGCGAGTCCTGGTCAGGTTAAGTTGTCTAGGTAAGGTTTTTTTTCCCCTAACATTGAAAAGATGAATGCCATATAGCTTTAAGGCACCAGAACTCCGAGCTCATTTGCGCCATCATTTATTCATTTCATTGCATTCATCCCTACAGATTTGTACCTTAGCATTGAGCCTATAATCTACATACGTCGCGAGAACACCAATGCGGTCAAAGCGACAATAAATAAAATATTTATTAACAGGAAAAGTTGTTTATATCTGTAGAGATAATGTGTTAATATACTTTGATACCTTAAGCTTTTATTAAAACGAACAAATTATTATTGCTTGTTTTGATTTTAAAATGTTAATGGGCAGGACGATCATCGGATAGCACGATAAAAATGCAATGAACCACATTTTATGCAATAATAATAATAATAATAATAATAATAATAATAATAATAATAGGGATGTGACTGACGTCCAAATGGTAAACAACCTAAAATTTAGCACGGACCAAGGATGGTACGGACAAAAGTAAGGATGCAGAAAAGAAGAGGAATAACTGCATAAACACACAAAATAACTATAGAAAACGAAGGCAGGGAAGATCTACAACTCAAACTGAAAAGAGCAACCAACACAGACCAGTTTTAACACAGACAAAAGAACCCAAGAACTATACGATACCCTATACATTTGTGTAAAATAAGGGAGCAGCGAGGCCCTCAAGAAGACCCCCAGCATTAAAAACAGGGAGAAAGTGAGCAAATATACTATATAGCTGATCGAACGCAGGGCACAATTACAACCAACGAGAGACACCTCAGATCGTAACAGATTGAAGTATGTGCAACTGGATAAATGGACCAAAAGAGAAATCAGGAAAAATATTCGCAACTACCGAACGAAACAAACAAAAGTAAACATGAAATCATCAAAATCAATAAAGAAAGCAAAAGGCAATCTGAACAAAGGAAAGAAATTGGTACTTGGAACAAAGAGTCCAGAAGGGAAAAGCATAACATTGAGGAAAGACATAATCAACTGAGGTACGGATTACTAAAAACACCTATATGCAAGCTCCATTCCCACTCCATGAGGAACCAGATACCAAATATCCCAAACACACAACTTCCACCTATTCTGCACAGTGAAATCGAACTGCCATTAACGAACTGAAGAACGGGAAGATTCCAGGCGAAGATGGAATACAAAACGAATTGGTAAAGCTTGCAGAAGGCAATCTAATACACAAAATCACCAATATCTTCAATGCAATTCCAGAAACAGAGGACATATCTAAATAATGGAAAACCAGCACAATTGTTCTTCTACACAAAAAAGCACCAGAGAATATAATATAAGCAAATATAGACCTATAAGCCCAATGTAAAATATAAATATTTTTATGAAATGTAACTAGAAGAATGACGAAGCCTCTGGAAGACCTTCTCTAAACTATAAATCTGCTGATAGAGAAAACAGAAGAATTCCCTCTGACACTAAATCTCGCCTTTATTGACTATAGCAAGACCTTCGACTTAGTCGAACTACAGACATACTACATGCTCTGTCAGCACAAGGAATAGAGGCAAAGTACATTCCTCTCCTACATAAAATCTACAGTCAAAGTTTCGCGATGGTAAGAACAGAGGAAGAAGGACAACCATTCCGACTAGAAAGGGGAGTTCGCCAAGGCGATCAAATATCTCCAACTCTTCACATGTGTAATGGAAACGACATAACGGGCAGTCGACTAACAAATCTAAGACTTACCGACGATGTGATCCTATTCGCCAAAACATATAGAGTACTACAAACTATGGTGGAACAATTAAGCAATTATAGCAAAACTGCAGGGCTGTCACTAAACAAACTAAAGACATACTTAATATCAAACGGACGTGAAACGGATACAAATAGATGGAATAGTTCTCACATATGTGAGCTAATATTCATACCTAGAACAACAGATTTTCTTCCAAGATAAAGTGAAAAAAGAAAGACAAAAAGGAATATCATTAACCTGGAGAGTATTTTAGGCCCTTAAATGTTATTACTCTGTGGGTGCCAGACATTGTCACTAACAGAAAAACAAAAGAACAAAATTCAAATATGCCAAAGAAAAATGCAATGCAAGTTCCTGGGAATAACTTTGAATTACAAAATACCTAAAGCAGTAAACCAATTAATTACCTTAGACAACAGACATTGCAAACTAGCCATCAGAATTAAATGGCAATGGGGCTGCAGAACAATAGGGGGACCTACAAGATCTCGATATGGGATTCCTGGACAGAAAAAAAGACCCAGAAGAAGATGGACAGACCTTTTTAAGGAACTTTTTTAAATAGCGTTTAACGCCCGTTTTTACTGCTGAGGCAATATAGGCGGTGGACACTGATGATAAATGATATGAAATGATATATTGGTAAAGGATTGTTGTAAGGAAGGAAACGTTTTTCCAGGCTTAAGTTTAAGGTACTTCCCCGGCATTTGCTATTTGTGTCAACTGAGGAAAACCTGGAAAAAACCTCAGTCAGGGAGGAGGTCCTAGTGGGATTCGAACCCCAGACCTCCCGCTCACGAGTTCGCATCTTAACGACCTCGACCACCCGTGGCGGTTTTAAGGAACATGCAGGTTCAGATTGGTCAAGAGTAACAAGAGGAATAGAAAAATGGAAATCTCTCGAGAAGCAACTCGTGCAGTGAATAAACAGTGGAAAATAACATAACCAAAGAACAGATCAGGTACAGTATCTTAAACAGCATACGAAAAACTAGCATAGAATAGCTCACCATGTTAGGAAAAAGAAACCCTCCTCCTTGTTAAAAGGCTTTTGCTCTTTAAGGTACACATTAGATTACCTTTATCTTTATATTTTTAATGACAAATCTTTCGAAGAATATAATGCCTCTCAAATTGTTTTTTATTGAGATACAACTTCATTGTAAAAGTATATTTTACACTAACGTTCCTGTACCGCTTTAGGAGAATTTTCAAACCGTGGTAAACCTATGCATTTTATAGACTTAGAAAGTATCTGGAAGAACAACCCATAATCCCACGGGCTTTTGGCCAGTGTCCTATAACTTTAAGGGACACTGGGAATAATTTTCAAAGTTCCACATTTTTGTATGAGTTTTTCTGAAAAGTTTACTGTGATTTTATTGCTGTAAAGCTAATGTGTATACATGTGTAATGTGTAGAGTTTTATGCAAATACTTTTCGAGCTCTAAATTATTTCATAAATTTTATTACATAAATGTGTAGCATAATCAAAATGTCCCACGCGTCTCACGTGTTGAGAAAGTTTATTAGCAGTTTTTGCAATTGGAGCTTTGACCCACACAGAAAAGTGTATTAAGAGATGTTTTAAATAAATTTTATGAGTGAACTGTAATAACTTGTTTAATCTAGATAAAATTATAATCTTTAAAATTAACAATTTTTAATAGAAAAATATTGTTAATTTTTTTGGTGTTAGCATGTATTTCGTCTTGTAGAATATTGTAATGGATACTTCTGCACATTCTTCGAATTTTTAATTGAATTTAAACAAAAACTGAGACTCGTGGGGCATTTTGAAAATGTGAAGATGAAGTTTTGATAAAACGCGTTTTATAAATAAGTATGTTGGGAAAAAGTCATTTATACGCTTTACATATCAGAACCCTCCATATTTATAACGGAGCTGTATTTCCCTATTGTGCTACTTTTGTCACCTGAAGGTCCTTCACTGCTTGTGGCAGCTGACCTGCTGCTCTCGTAGACCAAGTCGTATCCCGGGTTTTACTGATCTTTGAAGCAGCTGCCGCATTCCTCGCCCCCTACCACAGATCTCAGCTCCTAAGAAGCTGAATGACCAATATTAACAGAAGAAACAACATTTAATGCCCAATTTCTAGCCGCTTCTTAGAAATATTTCTTTGGGACAGTTTTTCCAAATGAGTGAGTGAACACTCTCACTTGAATTTATAGGTCCGCAAAATAATGATGTCTGGGTTAAGATGACAACCTTCATTGCAAAATTCTTTGACTAGAAAGAAGATTGTCTTTATATGTGTTCCGAAGGAATTAAGCTCTGCAGCCATAAAGCATCTATTTTATATATTTTAGCGAATTTCTGATATATATATATAACGATATTCATTTAAATAAATATGCTATAATATATTTTTCTTGTAGTAATCAAATTTGTGATATGTTTAATTGAAGTAATTTATATCAACAATATTTTAATGCTTCAGATTAAATTTATTATTAATCTATTAAAAACCTTCTCTCGATAAGACGCACAATCCAAAGTTTTTAATCTTGTTTAAAGTGTATTCTAAAGTGGAAATTATATTCTTTTTATTGGTATCTTAATAACCTGAAATTATAGATAATAAGTACATTTTTACAACGAATTTATTATTCATATATTTGGCGTGAAAAATGTTGACAATTATTTTCGGAAAACAGTGTTTTGGAATATATACTCTTCTTTCAGGTACCTCTAAATAACACATACACTGATATGTCCGATAAGAGCTAAACGAACATAATAAGAACATTTGCCGAAATTTCAGAATGTATTTTATATATATACACACACATATATACACATGTTCTATATGAATACAGTCTTTCTCCCAAAATTTAATATTGATTCTCTATAGTCTTGCCACTAGATGTTGCGAATGTTTTAAGAAACAAGTAAGAGATAGTTTTATTTACGAACGGTTTTGTTTTATGTTTCCCAGAGTATAAGCGCAATCATATTCTAAATTTATCTTAGCACTTGAATTCTACCATTCGCTTGCTGACAGTACTAGAACCTTGCTGCAAAGATGCACGATTCTTTCTTCTCCCGTATCAATTATAAAACGTTTGTTTAATTTATGCTCAAATAACGTTCATGCTCAATATATTCCATAGAATATGTGGGACTAATTCTTTTTTCTTACTCAAAGCATACTAAATACCAAGCAATAGTTGACTGAAATGTAATGAATAGAGATTTTCTGAAAATCAAGAACGTTTGTTTTTTGAGTTAAAATACTCTCTCAGTGGAAAGGGCAGCGCCCGATTATATTATAGAGGTCAAATTAATAATTATTCATTTACTTTTAAAATTACTTGCGTTCAATTGATTAGCTTAAGTCACCATATATGCTTAAAAATAGATGTAACATTTTCAAGAACTTAACTGCGGCTTGGGCCAAGATTTCTTGCGTTACACTCCTAAATAATATCTGAGATGACTCTTCTATTGCAGCATATCCCGCCAGTTGCAATGGTTTGTTTATTCATCACATCAAGATAACTGAATAACTGTGCAAGTTATCGCTTCAAGAAAAGAAATGTAATGAAAAAAAAGGAAACCGACCTATAATAAGAGATTAAGAGGAAATATAATTTACTGCCAAGAAGAAGGAGAAGAAGGAATAAATAGCAACAGTTGCAGAAAGAAAACACGTTCATAATTGAGAGGAGGGAAAGAAGAACAGAACGAAGTGAGTGTGAACAAGAAGAAAAGAACAAGAAAACCGATCAGCTTCACACAGAGACAAAACAATAGGATAGAAATCATAAAACTCATACATGAGTTACTCAAACATGAGTAACGATGTAATAATTATAATAATAAAAGAGCATTGTTAATTAGTTTTACATTTCTGAACCTGCAGGCTCAACTACATCCGGTGTGGGGAAGGGGGGGGGGGTTATCTAGATATATGTGGCAGGGAAGAAAGAAGCGGTCTCGCATGGTTCAGATTAGGGGCTTGGAAAGGAAGTAAAACAGTTCATGCTTTCGGGGAAAGAATTTGCTCATTGTGTGGAGAAAGCGATACCTGGAAGCATATTTTGGCAGAATGCAGGGAAACGAAGATTTCAAGAAATAATCATTCTTCCTTGGTTTATCACCGCAATTTCTGAATTCCAATAGAAATTCGAACATATGCCGGGAAGTATTGGTGCATGCGAGATACCCACACAATTTGGGAATATTTCTAGAGAAGACCCGACAACTGAGGTTAATGGCCATAATGAAGAGGGGGGATGGAGAAGGGGTGTGAGGAAAGGGAAGAGGGCTCAAGAGTAAGGGTTCCATTCATATATTCAAATTATAATAGAAAACTTAAATGTATCGAAGTATCTGTATATTTGTATGTATGCACATAGATTTGTGTGTATGTAGGTATGTGTGTATGTATGGATGTATGTTCATATATGTATGTACGTATGCATGAGAATGGATGGCCCTTTTGATTGCTATAAGGACGACATTAGCATGTACGGCTGTAAGGCCCATGCGAGAGATGTATTTATTTGAGTGTATCCTAAAATCGTACAATAAAACGTCCATTACTACCACTACCACTACCACTACTACTACTACATTTCTCGTTAGCAGTATTATAGTGCCTGCAGGACAAGCTACCCGCAATACAACTTTGCGGGAGAAGTTGCCTGTATGCAAAACAAGGAAAACAAGTGCTTACAGCTTTCACATTTCAGAATGGCCTCAATAAGTGAACATAATCCGTGTGCTATAATTACTCTGTATTGAATTATCAGGTGTATTACCAGTGAATTGTCACTGGGTAATACCCGGATGCTAAATTTAAATTAACATGGACACAGTTTCACATCTTTTGGCCCTTTGCTTGGCTTCTAGACTAAGAAACTTCTCAGGTTTTGTGAGCTTGCTTCACCGCGGATCACGAGTATGCCTCAGGTATCGTACTATTTGTCTGAGCAATAATAAATTATTCTTTTCTTTGCCTCTAAAGGACGGAAACTCTTTGACTTTGAAACAAAAGTGCTTGTTCTGTCATCTAGTTTGTCCTGAATGCTCTTGCTATTATTGGAATAACCTTAACTCTTATATTGCTACATTTTACAAATATTTACAATGTGTTCAAAGAAATAGAATAATAATTATTATTATTATTACATATTACAACAACTAATCTACTAAAATATCTGTATGCATTTCGTAACTTCAGTGCCATACATCCCCAGGTACTACATTTTTAGAGCGTAGTTAATTTGTTTAATTACTCTGGCATAAATGTGCATGAATGTTTGTTTATTTACTGTTTGTAGTATAAAGCACTGCTAACGCGTTTCTAATGTGCAAAATTACGGATATGGCATTTATATAGTTAACATATAGTTAACATAACTTTAATGGTAAAGTTATATAATTTCGTGACAGGTAGAGGAGACTCCACGTTTGCCAGACTTAAATGTACTGAGGTTTCCATTTAAAAAAAGTTGATGATAGTCTCTGTTGGAGGTTCCTCGCGATCGAATTTCTGCAGGATGTCACAGAGAGTTTTTCCAAGAATTTGTGACCAACTTGCTGTGCAATGAACATGCAAATGAGGCATATGTTAAGGCTGGAGAGGAGCATGTTGCAGTCTAAGGTAATACGAAGTATAAGTGTCATAGACAGGTCTTATACTCAGAGGCCAAGTATTTCTGGATCCATGTTGATATAAACTAATTTTGTGTGTATGTATAAGCTCTTTTCTGAAATGATATAATATATTTTAGAATGTGTTCGTATATCACGAGACAACATTTCCAAAATAATAAACTAAAAAAAGCGAACGACATCAATCGTGCAAACGAATTTAAACAGGTTTTCTAAGCCAAATATGGTTGGAAGAATTTGTAATTTTAGGCTACAATTCTTGAAAATAAAGTGTTGAAAAGGTTAAAAGAGTATTAGGCATCTGAACATGTAGACAAAGGTTTTATTGTTCTTGCAATATCGTTACTTTAGTCTTGATTTGCTAAAGAAAATAACATACAGGGAGAAAGCTCTTACATGGTCTTAAAGGCTCCGTTTTTACGGGAAGGAAATGCGAGTAGTTTGGCAACGACATAACATAGATGAGTAATCTGTAATCTGAACACGACTTTGTTATATTCGCATATGTCTATGTCTTTAAGACAGTAGTCTTATTTTATGGACACCATATAAGTGTCAAACAATGGGCTATTGTAAATATCTTGGATACAAATACACTACAATGCAGCCATTAATAAAACTAATTACAACCACGTGTCGACCTTGGTATAAAGAGGAGCTGCAAACATCCATAGCGGATAACATTGGCCACTAACGATACCTGGGAATTTTAAACGATTTCCGCGAAACATAGAAACATTGCGTGAAATCATTGTCTAATCAAGGCACATAATTATCGCTAGGGATAATTAGGTACGCATAAGCTGTCGTGTCTCAAGTTTTAAACGGAGCTTAACCGCGAACTAAGAGATAGCTGCTTCTATGTTCAAACTTGTGTAGGTTCTTTTAGCCTGAATGTTATATTGCTATTTTTTTTTTTTGGGAAATTTTAAAATGCTCTTGAGAGTAGTGCTGATACAAGCAATACAATTAATCATACAAAAGTGAATCGTTCTAAAGATTCAAATGCTGAATCAAATAAGGTAATGCCAAAACCAAGATCAGAGAAATAAACCACGGATATCTAATTTTTCGTGATGGTGCAATCGGGTCCAGCCGATGTATATCTAGAGTTTTTCACTCAACTATTTTATTTCCTCTTCCCAACAAATTCTAATAAATGGTAAATTTTGTCAATTGACACTAACTCACAAATTGATTGTAGCCTATATTAGATAAACTAAAGGGCTTTCTTCGGTTGGGTTGTTTGGGGGTGAAGGAGGATACTTCATTACTTCAGCCTTGCTTACAGTTCCCAATGGGAGCAACTGCGGGAGGAAGGGAATAGTTGAGGGATACACCGGATGGTCAGAATCTACGGCTACTGTGGTACCAACCATTTCCCACAAACTTTAAAAGAAAGAAAACTGGGAGTAATGCAAAAAATAGAATTTCTAATGCTATCGCCAACAGTAAGGTTGTTTAACATTTCTATCTGGTCTCATATCGCGTATTCTCTCTCTAAAAGTAGGAACTCCGTCGCTTTTTTCCCCTTAATATACGCTAAACGCAACATGATTATGCTTCAGATGTATCAATAAAAAGAAAGCACACATTTGAAAACGCTCACCTGATTCAGAAACAGGGCTGACTTTTGTACAGACTAGTGAATGAAGATTCTTCTGTTCTGCATATCCAGCAACTGCCATCCAACCTGCGAAAAAGGTGACGTGCCATAGGAACGTAAAGCACACAGCAAACCCTGCAACATAAACAGAGAATAAATATTTAACGATATTTTAAAATATGTAAACTTAAGTTAATGAAGTATCACAAAAGAAAAATCTCTTGAGATTCGGAGTATAACCCACCTGCGAAAAGTAAAGCTAGATTAATCTATGTGGATTATTTTATTGAAAAATGAGAAACTTATAAAACAATCCGTCTTATAAAATAAAAAATTGAAAATCATCAAAACCTTATTGATATGTATTATTCTAAAATAAATATGAAAATGCAACTCAAGAAACCTCTTGAATTGTGATAAAATATAGAAGATAATTGAAGATGGTGGACAAACAAAATTGAAAACGGTTTAAAGTTTCTGAAAAGGTATTACAAAGAATGCATACCTTCAGAATAACTTCTGAGGACGAAAGACTTGTGTTTAGCCAATTCAAGTTATCAGACATTTTCAAAATAGGGGTTACATTTATATTTTGGCAAGCACAGAATCAATAGGAAAGTTTGTTGCTCATTTAATTATTGGTAGAGCAAATATTAAGCAGTAAACCCCGGTATTTGTTTTGAAAAATTGGAGGAAACAAATTTCAAACCAATGGTTAGAGTATCGGCCGTGACTTCAACTTTTTCCTATGTCTCCGATCTGAAATTAGAACCAACACAAGTGATTTGTGTGAAAATGACATTTAAATGCAGTAATTTCAAAGTCTTTACCTATTTTGTAAATGAAGGATTATAACTCGTACTTCAATGGCATTCAAAACTTCACTGACGCAATGTCAAATATGATATCCATGTTGCAGAAGAGATTAGAAAGTGTTTGAGTAAACAGACTGATCTCAATAATCAATGCAGTTTTCTTTAAATCTTCCTCCAGTTTCTAGGTCGGAAGTTTCCCGTCGACATATGCAGTAGAACTTGCTTTTAGGGTAATTGATTGTTACTGTAAAATTTTCTAAAAAAATCGCAACAATTTACGAGTTGTCAAAGGGCGGTGCATATTCATAAAAGATACAATCAATCGTTTTGTTTTCTAGTGATAACATTTTGCAATTCCACATTAATATATTTATCAGCAAGTTATTTTCTGATATATTCCCATAAACTTAATATTTGAAACTTTAATCGGGAAAAAATGCAATACCCTAGAAGGTTTAAATTTGAAGGTAGATGTAGAAATACTTCTTGACATGCTTATGGATTTTGTCGTTGGTCCCTGTAGCCCAGGTCTGATTTTCCTGGCATGGAAGACTGCGACATAAGTTTGTTTATTCTGATATATGTGTGTAGTTACTGAGTATAAATTAATAGCCGAAGCGCACAAAAATATGTATGGTTAAATTTAAATATCACAATTTTGTTGGACTGATTTATAATATACTGTAATTTTTTGTTCTTTTGCTACATGTTTCGACATAATAAACGTTTGCAGTTTACACCTGAACCAGTTTTCCTCATTTCGAAAATTATCGAAGTTCAGTTTCTGCTGTCATCGCCCCTGTTTCACGGAACTCTGCACATATTTCTTAACATACGTTCTGCAGCCGCTTTCTTGTTTTATGCAATGCCTATAGATTTCTAGGTGTACAATGCTTTTGCATTGTATTTGCCATTTGCCATTTAAGCCCTTTTTTTCTATGAGGCGAATTTTTGTGACTCTGTTAGAATTGATGCTGTTTATGTACTTCCTATTAAATAAATTTACCACTGTTCAAGAGATTATACATTTTTTATTTTGTTGATTGCTATTGTTGCCTGGACTGCTCTGTCTGTTACGTGTTGACAGCTTGACTATAACGTTATTCCAAGATATTTGAAGTAATGTGTTATTTATATCTTTTATTTTTCCAGGGTAATCCTGGCTGAGGCGAATACGATGTCTATGGCAGATTGCACTTTTTCCACTTTGTTGATCAGATCGCTATTTCTTCCCCTATTTCATTCATTATTTTAAGAATTTATTTAGCAGCCAGAATGAACAGCAAGGACTAAAAGGATCCCCCTGTGGCTCACTATTTTTCTCCAGTATATGTTCCCAAAGGGAGTTTCCATATGTTACTTGTATGTAAGTATTTGTTTGATAATATTCGTCCAAACGTTTTATTTTCCCAGTTATGCTTTCTATTACTAGATCTCTATCTATGAGACCAAAGTACGAAAACTGCTTAGAGCTTCTCCTTTTAATAGAGCTTCATGTAAGAATTCAACTGTTGTAAATGACTGGCGATTTTTCCTTTCTGAATCCAAATTGGTTCTCAGAAAGATTTCAGCATTTCTTTCTATGGTTTCTTTAATTTTGTTTGTTATTAATTTTATTCAAATCATTTTCTAAGGCTATTATTCTATATTTTTGGGTACTTTGGATCGCCATTACCATTTACATAGAAATTGTATTATAGGGTTTGCCCACAAACAGAGGTTAAGTGCACTGAATATGAAGTAAAATAATGTCGAATGGTTGTGAGATTTTTCCCAGTTACCCCCTAAATTAACAAACATAAAAATTAAGCTATTCCTAATAAACTTAAAAATTGAAACTGTGTAGTTTTGTGTGCATTTAAATTTAAGAATATATTAAAAAAAAGGTGATATTACTATATCTTTGTGTTTATAAAATATATTTTTCTCACTATTATTACTGGAACAATAGCATCCAGAAGGCTTTCGTAGCGTCCTCACAGTTTTGGTCAATTCCGAGTAGCAAGTTGTTGTCCGTGTTGTATTTCAAAACAGTGCACTTAAACGTTATTCAGATGTCAGAACATCGGAAAAACAGACCATTCTCCACTTGAGCAAGTCTTCCTTGTCAAAACAGGAAGCCCATGTTGTGTCTCGGCTAGTTCACATTACAGCTGCTCCTTGTGGTATGAAGCAATGTAAATACTACAGTAGAGTGCAGTTGCCTGGCAAGTATCAATTTCAAGGAAACGGAGGCTGTCACATGATTTACAACCTTAGCTGATAGCGGAAGCACTGTGCAAATCTACAAGCCAAGAAAAAGTAACATCCGATATGCTGCTAAGCTTTTCTCTGAATCATATTGCTGATACTTGTGCTTTTCAGTGACCTTATGTTTTATCCCCCTTCTTTTTTACCCGGTACTACTTTAACTGCAATGAGGCCTTGAGGGGTAGTGGGACAACCAGGAAATTAGGAATAGAAAACATAATGATTCTAGACAGCGAGAGGTAGATAGAAAAGGACACCTGTGAGGCTTAAATCTCAGATGCGGAATTTCTAGTAACTATATTTAACATATGCACCATTCTTTAAAATATTACATTGTAGGATGTACCCGGTTTTATTGGCTAAAACCTACAGACTTTACGTGAAGAAGTAGAAATCCCACCATAACCAGGACAGCTGCTTTGAATGTATTTCCAGAGCCAGCTGCCTAAACAGGCACGGCATTTTGAACTGGGAGGGTGAATTTAGTTACTTAGCACTTTTTTTAGAACCACAGAATACATTTGGAGAGTTTTAGTGCTTGTGGTCACATAAAAAAACAATAATATTTATTTATTCTAATATATGTAATTAATCTGAAGGTTTGAATGAATCGGCACGTGTTAATGTTAAAAAATAAGCAGCATGCAGAGGGATTCAGCAGGTAAGTTAAATGTAAGACTAAATAATAAAAGGCATGCACTGTTCATGATTCCTGCTCATTCTTGGTCTTTTCAGGGTATTTTTGCTTTGTCTAGGGACTGCATTGGCCTTCTTTTACCACGCGACAAACAATTTTGTCCTTTTTTTTTTTTTAAATAGTGTTTAACGCCCGTTTTACTACTGAGGCACCACAAGCGGTGACACTGATGATACATGAAATGAAATGATACCACCTCGGCATTTGCCATTTATGAGAACTGAGGAAAACCTGGGAAAACCTTCAGTCAGTGAGGACGGTCCTGGTGGGAATCGAATCCCAGATCTCCCACTACGAGTCCATTTTTGCCTTCTCATCTGTTCCTCCTAGTTATTCTTATTTTTCTTCTTTGCATTTGTACTTTGTGGGCAATCACGTACAGTTTATCATATTTAAATATGCTTTTAGAAGCTTTTGACAGTAAAGAAATGATATCTTTAAAATTCGAATGTTTTACAAACTTCTTATGCAGAAATGTTTTTAAGGAAATTTTCAAATAAAATTTTCTTTTTCAGGGTGCTCTTCAAAGCTTCGGTAGGAAACATCTTATCGTCTGTGAACCAGATCTACCGAATTTTTCTTACATGTTTCGATTGTGTCAAACTTTCTTGTTCTGTTCTATCTTTTAACTTTTTTTTTGACTGAAAGGTTTTATTTATTTGGTTCCTTTATTTATAATATTTTGCTTTGGAATCCATTTTTTAACAGGACATGTAATACAAAACACACGATGATTTATATAACACGTTTCCTTTATTTACAATACACGCAACCAGTTGCCAAACTAACACACCAGTTTTTTGCTATTGTATACGAAAACTATTAACCAGGACAAGACATTAAAATATTATAAAAATAAAACATGAATGCTGGCACACTAAAACACAATAACGGTATATTGACATTCACATTCATAGGGAAGCAAAGATGCCGTTAACAACTAGCTTTCGTTTCTCCTGAAATAATGTACAACATCCACACATACATGTTGCGTATCAAATTTCAGGATCTTAATTTATATACTTCTTGTATTATACTGTAAGAGTGTTTCAACTACCTTCACGAAATCTAAGTTCATATATAGTTCTTTGTATACATTGTATTCGCTGCAATACTCCGGTTGAGGTATTGCCAGTAGGCTAAATTTATAGCCTGGGCAACGCTTTCACTCATTTTAAAGAGTTTACAACAATGGCATATTTCACCGAAGTGATCAATAAAGTAGTCGCGCGATGCAGGGTCAGAATTATAAGGTGTATGGGGTTTTTCTGACTCCCAGTGTCCTCAAATTTGTAGCTGTTCTAGAGAATTTGTCGGGAAAAATCTGCCTTAAAGCTCCTGTCTTTGGACCTGTCCACCTCACCTTCTCGAATAAAATATTCAATTCGTTGGTGTCATGTAATGCACCATTTATTAATTTTTTCTGGCATGCAGTCAAGCACTAATAGTGGAAGAAAACTCGCTTCTGAGAACGAGAACCTTTTCAAAGTACAACCGACGCATCGTTTTCAGCCAGTCATGTGCAGGTATAGTAATAAAACCAATTTTCATCACCAGCGCATAGGCCTATCAACTAATACATTATGTATGAGGTGTCTCGTTCCATGTTAGTAAACAATCACTGCACTGAGTCGAGACATACAACAAAATGCGAACTTTGTGGTCGTTACATCTGAAGAATGCATACGCCATCTACCTGTTTGAAAACGCCTCATACGAAAATAATGGTAAAAAAAAAAAAAAAAAAAAAAAAAAAAAGTTGTTTTTGTGTGCCGTGCAAGCTGTCACAATTTTTCGGTTTCCTTGTCTCCCCCCCCCCCAATTCTGTATATCTTGTGATCACATCACTGCACACTCTGCCACATACAGTGTTTTTGTGCATACCATATAACACACAACTGCTGAAGTGTTACCTTTTTGTGCGTGTTTCAATGAGTGTACATAATTGCAAACGCCAGCAAAGCTCTTTCGAACAGAGGAATAACGTAGACTATGCATTTAAGTGCCTAAATTGATTTGCTGCATTCGCGTGATTGCTTTATGAAAATGACGTTTTGACGTCAGTTCATGAAAAGGAATACTCTGAAGTAGTATTATCGATGATTATGAAAGTACTGGCAACTTCAGTTGCAAACCAAAACAGCATGCAGCGTAGGTCTTTACGAGTGTTATTCTGCATGCTGCAAATTTGACCTCTACTAAAGATAAAATATGGCCTCGAACTAATGTCGGATTGTTTCCGGGCTATCATACTACCAATTCAGTAGCCATCATTGGTGCATTCGTCTTGCTGTATTACGTAATGTCTTCGGCCTAGCTAGGTCCTGTCAAAACTTTATACATGTCTGTAAACTAAAACAAAGAGTCGTTTCAACAGATACCTTGTGTTTCACTTTGCCTTGAACGTTTCGATTGTCCTTTCTCTATCTAGAGTTTCAGCTATGAACATGCATGATGCATCGGCTTTCACGTCGAAACAAACCTCTTCTATCCTTCTCCTCTGCCTTTATGGAGTCTCGCAATATATTTATGGTGTTTGTATTATGCCGCGTTGTATGGCACCCTTCACCCATTAACGACCTTTTTGTGTAGGACAAAAGCACTAATGATTGACCAGAAAAAAATGCCCTATTTTATTGCATACTAACACGTCATGAATGAAGGACGTGATAGTTTATGCATCTTTCAAGAACTCTTATCAGCCTTTGGAAAAATATGACCAGCATCTATATGTACATAAGTAACTTTACCATTAATTAGCAACAAAGTATAATACTATAATCTGAAATAAAAATGACAACTAACATTTTGTATGTATTGTATGGCCGATCCAAATACTGGAATTTACACGTTTAGAAATCATGACTGAATTTCACAGTGAAAACTCGAGAGGAAGCTCCTCAATGTTTCAATTAACTAAGCTTATGTACTTATTAATAAATGTCACCGAAATTTATGTAGCATATTTATTTAGCTCACATGTTATCTGAACCAAATTTGTATTTTATAAATTTAAATATATCTTTATATAAACCTCATTAAAACTTAAAAATGATTCTGCCGGTGTATTTTTCCTCGTTATATACATCTGAAAAAAAAAAATTCTCCCAAAGCCTTCTTATTCCTTTGAACTAGGCATTTCTACTTCTCCGTGCGCGACGGTATATTATAGCTGCATTCTGAGGCAGACTGCCCTTAAAACGTAGCTACAACAACTCAATGGGAATAAGGATGAGGGTGATATGATTATAGCCCGCCAGTACGCCAGGGTTCCTTAAGTCTAATTAAACCTAACCTAACCAGACGATGGGCGCCATGGGATCTTACTAGCCAAGAATAACCCCCATAGCATATCCGGAAATCTTACCTAGGGCTCCAAAAATAGTAGCCAGGTATGCTAGACCATGAGGGTTGATTTGCTCAAAAATGTAGCTTTGCAATAAAACAAATAAATAAAATAAAATAAAATAAAATAAAATAAAATAAAACTGATTCTTAACTATGACTCCCAGTGAATACCTGAACCATATTTTTCCTTTCGCTATTTGTTTTTATTGTAATCAATGAAGTGATTTGTCTTATCTGTTTGATCTTTCTGAAAACATACACTAATTTTATTAGCGTTTATTCCAAGCAGAACCACGTGGAGGTCTAAATTAAATAAAATAAAGCTCAACACTATTATAAAACTTGCCATTAACTACCATTTTATATTAATTATGTCGTATTGTGGTGAGAATGTCTTAAAAGCCAATGAACATTTGAGGTTATAATAACAGTGCATAGTAAATTTATTTATTTTAACAGTAAATTTAATGTTAATATTCAATTGTGTTCTTTTTATTTATTATTTCATTTAAATCAAGTTATTTAATGCATGAGAATAAGTTTTCTAGGTCCCTAGTCGAAATGAAGCAAAGATTATATGATTAAAAAAGTAAACAAAAATATATTATCAGTTATTAGTTTTTGAGCACCATGCTTTAAAACTATCGATTAAGTTTCATTCTGATTGGTGAGTAAGGTATAAATGAAAGGTACTTTGACTGAAAGGCGCTTGCATGCAATTGATTATGAGTTAAATTTTCAACACAAAGAAACAAAGCATTCGAATCATACTGTTCGTGTTTTGTTTTATTAATTTCTATGAAACTTGCCTTTTTAAAAGCTTAATACCACAAATCTAAGAACTCACATATGTATTGTTATTTACGATATACGTGTTAAAAGTAGCATTTAAAATACATTTTAAAACACATATCATACACTATATTTAGACAGTCCTTAATAGTTATAAATAGATTAGTTATTACGCATTTAATTTATTCCACTCATTACGAAACTTTCTTTTTTTACCAAGAAATAGTTCGCGTAGTTCTAGGGGGATTATAGAAGAAACAATTAACTATCTGGGTAATGTTACCAATGTCCTATCATTATCTAACCATATGTAAAGTTTGAGATAACGCTTCAAGAAACAGGGTGAAATCACTAAAGTAGGCGAATAACAGGTGAATTTGTTTAAAAACAGACAATAAAATAGGTAAGGATAAGAAGAATGTCTTACATAATTGGCAAGATAGCTAAGAGTTCTGGAACGCTATGTAAATTGTATGAAATGGACTAGAATATGTTGGATGGAAAAAACTATTTTACATACACGTAATAAAGACTAAAGTAAGCACATTAAATGAGGAAACTTGGGAAAAGAGGTAAAATAGGCAAATATAAGCACAACTTCTTTTAAAAAAATGAACAAAATCAATAATAGAGAAAGACAGGAAGAATTACATAAAGAACAGCGTGGAATATGTAAAATTAAGCAAAAATAAGCATAACTACTGAGGAAATAATCTAAAAATGCTACGATAGACGATTAGTCATAGTTTTAAGTTAACTGCAAAAAATGAGCCAAGTAGCTTGCATTGAAAACCGCGGAAAACATCTTGAAGTAATCACACAGGTATGCTGAAGTTCTTCGCCAACTGTAAGAAAAAGACCAACATAGGCGAATATATGCAGAATTTATTAGCAAACCGTTGAAAAGGGTTAGCATTACCTAATATAGGTAGAACTTTTTAAGAAATTTGTGAAGTGCATCTTGGAAGTCATGTTCTTTGAGGGTGTTAAGCACAGGCAGCGTTTCTTCTTGAATCCTCTCAATTGCGTCGAACCGACGTACTTTCAACTCGATTTCCAGTTTGGGGAATACAGCGAAGTCGCAGGGTGCCAAATCAGGCGAGTACAGTGGGGAGAGAGAGTCATGCTGTTTTTCGTCAAAAAGCCTCTGATGAACAAGGAATTGTGACAGGGCGCATTATCGTGATGCAACAGCCAGTTCCCTTGTCGCCAAAGTTCGGGCCGTCATCTCCGCACATTTTCACGGAGCCGTCGCAAAACGTCACAGTAGTACATGGAATTCACTGTTTGATTTAGTGGGATGAATTCTTTGTGCACAATCTCCTTGATGTCAAAGAAAACGAGGAGCATGCTCTTGATTTCGCTCTTCACTTGTCTCGCTTTTTTGGTATTGGTGAGTTCGGGCTCTTCCACTAGAAGGATTGTTGTTTTATCTCAGGGTCATACGTGTACATTCAGCTCTCGTCGCCGGTGATGACCCTTGGCAAGAAGGGTGGGTCATCTGGTATGGGCTGATGAAGCTCCGTGCAAAATTCCCGCTGCTCCTTCAAATCAGCAGTCAGGGTCCTTGGCACAACTTTTGTGGCGACACGATGCACGAGCAATTCATCAGCTAAAATTCGTTGGCCTGTCCCAAAGCCAATTCCCATTTCATGAGCAAGGTCTTCAATGGCTCGACGTCAATCCTCTAGAAAGAGGTGTTGAACTTTGGCAACAAAAGTTAAAACAGTTAAAATCTCCCGGGTCCATGGTTTAAATTACTACCATAGCTTTCACCAACTACCTCGGTTGGCATCTTTAGTGGACGATGAACAACACCTAACTGTTAACAAGACGACAGTATTGATCGGTCTCTGTCTGGCTTTAGAGGATGATCGATATTATGTGTGCGGCGGAATTGGAGGGAGGAGGATGGAAGGGTGGTAGTTGTTTGTTTTTAAGAACCAGTTTCCATGTGCTACTTGGGTGATAACCGCCATCTCTATTAAAGTTGTTTGGATGCTGTTGTATTTCCAATGCTTCCCTCCTGGCTAGATTGAAAAAGCCTTGTGTTTTTGCAACCACTTCTGTTTTACTAAAGTACATGCCATGGCATTCATTTATTGCATGTTCTGCTACTGCAGATCGTTCGGGTTGATTAAGGCGCAATGTCGCTGATGTTCCTCCACGTTTTTAAATTGATCTTCCGGTCATGCCTATGTAACCTTTGCCACATTCACATGGTATTTTATAAATTCCAGTAGTGTCAAGAGGATGCCTAAGGTCTTTTGCATTATTAAACATTTGCCTTAATTTAATAGTTGATGTGAAGATTGATCGTATGCCCTTTTTCTTTAATATATGTGCTATACGTACAGTAACATCTTCTATGTGCGTCAGAAAAGCCTTGGGGTTTTTGTTTGAATAGGTAATGGATGTTGCCGTTTGCTTAGGGCGATTGGCTCTGTCATTATCTTTGTTGCAGTATCCACTGGCTTTGAAAACATCGCGGAGATGGTTAAATCCATGTTTAAGATATTCCGGTTCTGTGATGGTTTTTGCTCCGTGTACTAAAGTCTTGATTACGGTTCTTTTTTGTGCAGGATGATGATTCGATCTGGCGTTGAGATATCTTTCCGTGTGTGTGTGTGCTTTTTCTATATACTTGATGACCAAGAGCTCCTGATGATTTTCTCCTAACTAAGACATCCAAAAAGGGAAGTGTGTCATTACTTTACTTTTCCATAGTAAATTTGATGTTTTCATGGAGACTATTTAGATGTTCTAAGAAGAACTGTAGTTTATGATGTCCATGTGACTATATTACAGAAGTGTCGCTCACGTATCTCAACCAGAGTAAAGGTTTGTATTCAGCAGTGTCTAGAGCCTTCTCCTAGAAGTATTGCATAAAGAAATTCGCTATTACAGGGCTTAGTGGACTTACCATTGCTACTCCTTCTTTCCGTTCGTAGAATTTGATTCTCAATTGAAAATAGCTGGAGGTTAGGAGTGTTTAAATAATGAAATTTCTTCTGCTTTTAAGTGGAGGTGTAGGAGTTCCAAGGTGTCTTTGATGGGTACATCAAAGGTGTCAGGTGTTGTGCAGCTAACGGGCCTACCGGAGTGAGCATCGTCTTCAATTGCTGTACGGCTCGGCTCTGAACCTAGCACACCACTCAAACACACGTGTGCGGCCCATGCTTTGTCCCCCAAATACTTGTTGTATTGCGAGGGTCTCCGTAGTATTTTTCTCGAGATTTGTCAGAATTTGATGCACACTCCCTGTTCTAATTTGGATCCATCGTAAAATCGCCACATACTACACACAGAGTATCATGAAAACTACTATAGAATCTCAACAATGTACCCAACAGCATGAAACTTTAAACACTCGCTCGTCAGATGTGCTAGTGTTGCCACCTAGCGGTGCAAAACTCTATTGCAACTTCTGTCGGGATGGCATAACCAGTCCCGAATATTGTGGATACTACGTCGCAAATAAAAACATGCCATTACTTTATTGAAAATCGCATTAAACATGCAAATACGGAAGTGCTGTTTAAAACCACGACCGTGTATCCATGTCCTTCAAGAATATTAATAATTAGAAGACTAAAGTGAATGCTTGTAAACGTAAAATAGAAAACTGCAAACATTTAATTTATTTGAACGGCACTCGTTCTTAAGAAAATATTTGTGGAATAAATAACTTCATACGCGGTTAAAACTAATTGTTAATCAGAAGTTTAGGACCTTTTTATTCTCCTTAACTATATCTAAAGGTAGTGCAGCTAGAACCATGACTTGATCTGAATGTTACGTATTGTATTTTTTGTTTAGTGTAGTTATTTTTTGGTACGGGATTTGAAGAACAACATTTTCTGTTTCCCCTCAGCAATTCTTTGATAAAAGGAGTTTGAGGTTTGTTGATTACACTGGGCAACAGTTTGGACGTTTCGAGCACTTCATGAGGCAATTCCTACTAATTTTGGGTTGAGAAAAACAAATATGACAATGAAATATTTTTATTAGCTCTAGTTTCTATGATATACACAAGGTGGAAGTATTACATATTAACGGATTGAGAGAAAAAGATACATTTTAATTACACACATGCTAACAACAATGAAAGTGCATTTGATTTTTTAAACTGGTAATTACATGCTAAGAGTTCTAAATTTCTGGAAAAATACTTCGCAGATAGTCGTGTCTGAAGAGAATCATGTGGTGGCCTATTGACTTCGTCGTCTTTTAGCTTGCCTCTTGTGATGGAGTTCCGCAGAATCTCTATACAAAGACCAACAGTAATCCGCAAGCATTACTTCATTCCAACGGCCCTGATATCTTTGTTCCATAACAGATATGTCCTGATGGAATCTCTCCCCATGTTCATCTCCACAACTAGGAGGGAAAAAGTCTAGGTGGGAGTGGAGAAAAATGGATCTTAAGGGACATGTTGCATCCAAGGTTACGGTATTTTTGCAGGAGCACTGTCACCAAATGCTTGTAGTTGTCATCTCTTTTGCTGCCTAAAAATCCATGAACAACACCCTTGAAGGCTTCCCAAGCTTCCTTTTCTTTCCCCTCCAAAACTTGGTCAAATGCAGGATCCTTTACAAGTTCTCTTATTTGTGGTCCGACAAAAATGCCTTCCTTAACTTTTGCATCACTTAATTTCGAAAATTTCTCTCTGATGTACTTAAGGCCCGTCCTTGTCGGTTCATAGCTTTGACAAAGTTTTTCACCAAACCCAGCTTGATATGCAGGGGTGGAAGAAGAACGTCTTTTGGGTCCACAAGAGGCTTGGCAGTCTTTACAAGAGGCGTCAGATTGCGTTTCTGTGAGGAAAACGTTATTTCACCACAAATATAACATAAGTTATTCACCATATTTACACATTTTCGTGGCATTTTTACAAATTTTACACTAAAAAAGGACTCGCGAACC
Organism: Metallyticus violacea; assembly: GCA_030762175.1. Taxonomy (NCBI): domain Eukaryota; kingdom Metazoa; phylum Arthropoda; class Insecta; order Mantodea; family Metallyticidae; genus Metallyticus; species Metallyticus violacea. The sequence continues at coordinate 120,380,455 of CM060833.1, forward strand.
AGAAATTTTGCATTAATTTGAGTAGAAACTACGAGTAATTCACAGTCACAGCAACAGTATCTATGTTTATGACTTACAAACAGCTGAAGAGCATTTGTGTTTTGTTATTTGACAGGTGTGCCAACTCCCCCCAAAAATTTCCCCAAATTTAAAATCTTCACTCTAAAAAAAGAAATGTCACTTTATCTTCAAAACAAGAGCTAATCTATCATTTTTATGGTGATTTTTGAATTCAGAGATGGAAATACATGTAAATTCACTATTTTTAAGCCCGAAACATTTTCATTGTTGCCCAGTGTTATTAATATGTACATGTGTAATTTTTTTTAATCATTCTCTAATCCACCGAACAATTTTGTAAATATATTTTTCGTAAGTAAAATAAGCAAATTTTCTTCATTTATTGCGATACATGTATTTTTATTTATGGCGATTTTTATATTTTATGCCTTAAAATTGTATTATAACCAAAAGTGTATGTATAGTATAAATTAGAAGCTATAGATATAGTTTTTCTTAGAAGAAACTGATAGTCATAGAACAATGAATTTTTGAGGGCGTGCAATTTGTAGTACAGAATGAAATTGTATTTTTAATACCATTTAATCCTCATTTATACTTCTGTGGCATCACTGGTGATGAACATAAATAATACATTATATGAAATGATAAATTTGGAAAGGAGATTTGTTGGGGGGGGGATCGTTTACAGTCTAAATTTAGAACACTTCCCAAACATTTACTGTTGATGAGGAATGACAAAAAGGTTGAAGAAATCTCAGTCAAGAAGGAAAATCCTGGCGAGATTCGATTCGCGAACTTTTCGTTCTTAAGTACATGCCTTAGCGACCTCCGTCATCCATGTCAGTTTTAATTCAAACACTGGAAACTAGTGTTATATTTTATCAAATAAAATTATGAACTTATGCTGGAGAGTAGTATATAAACCGACTCCGAATATCTGTATTGCAGCTAGCTGCATTACCGACATTCAGGGGGCAGACAATCCCGCAACACGCTGCTGTATTACACTTCCTCACCGAGCTTCTGTGGAATGTAATTCCCCGCAACAAAGACCAACCAGAGAACGGACGTTATTATTTTGGGGATGTGTTAATGTATGTTCCGTGTTTGGGGGATAGGTAAGTGTTTTCTTGTCCTAAAAGCTTTTACCGTGAAGAACTTTTGGAATCCTAGTTTTAAAACATTTTACCCATAGTGGTTGACCTCCAAGGATTTTATTTTATTTAATGTCGATTTTCAGGGGAAGGATTTGGTGTTGTGCATGATTTTGACGGATGGGTAACCATGTTGTACATATAATTCGCGTTCAGCTTTTCATATGCAAAAAATGTTGTAATTTTGAAAATGCCGCTGTAATTATGCAAAAAAATTTAAATGTAAAAAAATCTTTAATTGCAAATCACATTTTAAAATACAATTTACATTGTAAATAGGCAAATTAAAAATATTAAAATAAAATTGACATTGACAAAATGCGAATTACATTAATAAAATGCAAATGATGTAGATAAAATACAATTGACATTGATAAAATGCGAATTACATTATTAAAATGCAAATGTCGTAGATAAAATACAATTGACATCGATAAAACTTTGTTACGATACTAAAATATTGCTACGACGCGAAAATAATTTTTAGGTGTCATGTAGTAATATGTTTGGAAAAAATATAAAGTATACCTTAGGCCAACAGCAGTGTGTTGACTACTGACTTACTAAATGTGGACTGATAGTTGTGTTGGTGTATTTTTTCACTTCAATCATGTTTCAACCTGTTCAGGGACCGAAAGATTTCTCCCTTCCATGATCAGGTATTTTTATAGTTTCCCATGGGTCACCCTGTTAAAAACATTCTCTTGTTTTGTGAATTACTTTCTTAAAAGACGTTTTCAGCCAAAGTTTAGAGGGTCGGGTATATTTTATTGTTTTCTCTGAGTCGTTCTGCTAAAAATATTCCTATTTTTACAAAATCCACTCCTAAAAGCGGGTTTCTGTCTTGCGTTTATGGTCAGGTATAGTATTTGTTTTCCCTAGCGACAGACTGCATGCATTTATCATGTTTTTATGAATTCTTGTTTAAATGGTTTTCCTTGGAGCAAAAATATACGGAAAATCAATCTCATCGGTTGAAAATCAATTCTCATTGGCTGAATTCCAAGAAGGCTCGCGCATGTGCAAAGGTGATTGAATCGTAGGAAATTGTCAAGTTTTTGGTATAAAAGCATGGCATCATTTATCAAGTGTGTGAATCCATAGCATCTGGTTTTTGAAATACGTATTGCATCTTTCTTTTTTAGCGAAGTGTATTGTCACCAAAATAGGACGTCATGGATACGAAATACTACATAAATAATTGTAGTGAATATTATTGTAAAGGTCATAGATATACTGAAGTACACGGGGGGTTATGTTTGGATTACAGTAAAAAGTCTAATAGGCATACTCCTGTGTGTTTACACTACCAGACTCTGCATGCTTGTAAACTGTATAATACCCCAAGTCCATACGGACATGTCAAAACATTACAGGTCAACTTACTAGTGTCCTTGTTGTGCATATTCATTTTGGATTATTAATTTAAAAAATGGCAAGCAAACTGCAATGTAATATTGTAAAAATCAATTTAATGAATATTCCCATGTTTATAGTTGTTTGTGGAAGCTTTTTTTCACCAACGATAAATTTGTCAAATTTATACTTGAAGATATTGAATGTAGTGACATTATGTTGAAACAAAAGGAGCATGCATAGTTGTTCTACAAAAAACCAGTATTTTTATTCAAAATGTTTGTATTGTCAAGCACTACTTACTTGCAACCTGTACAGTGTTACATCACCAGTTTCTGCATATGTATAACCATGTCTGCAAGTGTAAATGCGTCCATCGTAATTTCTAGTTTTGTTATGTTATCATTTTCTATATGTTGTGAAATATTTTCCACAAAATTAAGATTTTTAACAAAATATGTATTCTGGTACAGTATATTTAATATTATAAAGTAATAATCGTTGATAAAATGTGTTTTATGAGCGTTTTCCCAAATGTTTTCGATTTTAGTACCTATTTCCACTAAAGTACGATTTTTAACAAAAGGTATAGCATTGTGTTTTAATTTATATCTCTTTTAAAATGTGTTTTCTCCAGTGTTTTACGTTTTAAAGCATATTTCCCACAAAAAGTCCGGTTTTTAGCAAAATGTATATAGCACCATGTTTTCCACAAAAATCTGATTTTTAGCAAAAATGTTTAACAATATGTTTTAAATATGTTGTTAAAATTTAGTCAACACGCGACCTTTTACTACTTTTGGTTACAATACAATTGTATGTCTTAATTTTCTATCTGTTTAAAAAATGTGCTTTAATATTCTATCTGCTTAAAACTCTGCTTTCACCAATGTTTTCCATTTTACTGCCAATTTCCAAAAAAGTCAGATTTTTAGCAAGGTTTATATTTGTCTGTTTAATTTCTATCTGTTTAATTATATGATTTCACCATTGTTTTTATTTTATTGCATTTTATTGATTATATATTTTTAAATAACGTATTCATTTTACATATCACCAAATAAGTGTATTTAGCATAAGAATTAAAGTACTAAGCGCGATATCAAAACATTTGGAAGCCTACACGTGCAGTCAAAAAGCTGGTTCATATCGCTCATATAAATTATTTTTATTTATGACTAAATTTACATGATTTTATTTCCCCGTTCCCCTATTTATCCCCCCATTGTTGCTAAGTTTTGTTGATTCTATGCAGGGCAGAATATTTTGTGTTTAAAAGTGAGTCATGCAAAGGATAAAATGACGGCTTGACAAAAATTTAGTGATTTATCGTGTTAAACAGGGTTAACATTTGCAAGTTTACACGAGCAGTCAAAAAGCTGTTTCATATAAGTTATAATAAAATATTCTTATTTATGATTAAATTTTAATTATTTTATTTCCTTCTCTTTCAATTTATCCCGCAATGTTGCTCAAGTTTTATTGAATCTATGCAGGGGAGAAATATTTGTGTTTAAAGTGAGCCACAAAAAAAAGACAACGTGACGTTTTGACAAAAATTTAGTGAATTATCGTGTATAATGTCAATTGTATTTTAGTAATGTCATTTGTATTCTAATAATGTAATTTCCATAATTATAATGTCAATTTTATTTCATCTAAGTCATTTGCATGTTAATAATAATGTAATTCGCACTTTATCAATGTCAATTGTATTTTAATAATATCATTTGCATTTTAATAAGATAATCTGCATAATCACAATGTCAATTGTATTTTAACATCGTTATGTGCATTTTAAATTTTAATTCGCATTTTAACCTTTTTTGTATAAATACTACGTCATTTGCATTTTAAAAAAGTTTTTGCATAATTACAATGTCAATGGTATTTTAACAATGTCATTTGCGATTTTACAAATCCTTTAGCTTATTGAAAACCGAACGAGAATTATTTTTACGTGCTTACCCATCCGCCAAAATAATGCACAATCCCACCCCTGAAGATCGAACATCAATTAAACCCCGAAAGTCAACCACCAAGAGCATAAAGTTTAAGACAAAAAACACCCACACCACCCCCAAACACGGAAATACATTAATCCCGCTCCAAAAAGTAACGTCCTTTCTCCTGCTAGTCTTGGAGAATTGCATATCACTGAAAGTCTTTAAGGAAACAGCATACATGTCGGTAATGCCTACCCATGTCGGTAATGCAGTCGCGTGTAGGGGGATTATCTAACCCAGAAGGTCAGTAATGTAATAAAGATCACCAGAAAGAGAATATATACTAGTCTGAAAACACACTTATTATGTTGTTTTAATGGTGCTTAACGACTATTTTACTACTTAGGTACCATAGGCGGCGGACACTGAAGATACGTAAGATGAAATGATAAATTGGAAAAGGATTTATTTAAGGAATGAAATATTCCAGGCCTAAGTTTAGAGTATCTCCCCTGAATTTGCCATTTATGAGGTCTGAGGAAAATCTGGAAAACCCCTAATTCAGGGAGGACGGTCCTCGTGAGAATCGAACCCCCAGACCTCCCGCTCTTTAGTCCTCGCCTTAACAACTTCGGCCACCCGTGGCGGTATTATTGTATTGGGAAAAATGCATATTAATATTCTTTTATATTTAAGGCCCTGTAGAGTTCATGCTAATGAGCACTTTGGTCAAATTATCAAACGAATAGAGATTTGTTTTACAATTTTATATGCAAATCAATTATATTGAAAAGCCAATGCTTGTGTCTCTTTTAATTAAGTTCGCCATATAATTGTAAAGAAGGTTTAATATTTGTGTAACTGCTATTTTTAAAGCAAGAGGTATCAAAAGACAGAAGATGAATTGTTCTTAGATGTTGTACAAATATATGAAAAATAAAAATACAAATGAATATTTTCTTACCTGAATATATGCAAAATATACGGACGGATTGAAACGGGCTTATGATTCCGATCCAGAAGCTTATCATGTCGGTAACAGAAGTGATGGTAATGGAGACCGCTGCCTCACTGAGCATGCGCCCCATTCTCTCTGGCACAGGCAGGTGAACCGAAGTTCGTCTCCATGCAGCGAGCATCACGAATGTGTCATCTATTCCAATACCTGAAATCAAATCACGCGCCCATGAAATTGATGCATAAGAGCTTCTCACCAAAATTTTCACCTTGGTTGGAATTCTACATTACCTATTCCTATCTTCAAACACAAACTCTTTTTAATATGTTTTTTCCAAAGTACGCAATGTCCACTACGCGATAAGGGTTCTCATAAAATAGCGTTATCAATCCTCATAAGCAAAACCCATGAAGTATTTAATGTTAAATTATACATGTATAATATTCTCTGCATGGTACTATCAGAAAGTTTCCAAGACTAGATCTGTAGCACGAAAACAGAAAGGAACAAAGATGAGCACTTAGTAACGTTAGCTGTGATCTTCATGAGTTATTATATCGAGTGGTATCGTTCTGTGAACAAAGGGTGCTGTGCTACACAAGTTTTGTAACATGTGCACCTGCAGATATGCAGCTTCATTACATTACTATATTAAATAGGGATCCTTCTCGGATCCAGTTGTGAGTTTTTCAAGAAAAATGGTATCTAGTTATCAAAATCGTCTCCCTTTCGGGATGGCTGTATACGTGCGTCTTCACCCTCTGGCCAGTTTAATAGTACCACTTGGCCAGTGGTAGGGCGGAATAACGTGTCATAATTCTGCCCAACTCTGCAGGGGATAACTCTAGCTCTTATAATGGTCATCACCCTGGGCCTACACAGCAGCAAATCCAATTAGTCGCAGGAACATACAGCCTCACCCGATTCAACTCATCTGGATGACTCCTCTTGGAGAAGAGCTCTGATGTATAGCCCGATGTACTTCTAGTAAGGCTGGAAGTATCAAAGGTGCTAAGCTTCCGCAGAGCTTGTACCAGATCGCCTTAACCCCCTATTCAATTTCATTATGAACTGAAAACTGGGGCAGAGAGTTAACATTAAGTTGTATCAAACTCTGCAAGTCTGAAACGAAAGTTTTGAAACGATTTGGCAGATTTATGACAATGAAGTAACGAATCGTGAAAGGTGTTTTAAATGGTACCCACCCTTCAGAATGCCAGAGCATCGCTAGAAGACAAGTTCAGGACCATCAACTTCGAGCAAAATCCCGAAAATGTGGGGAGGGGGCAACATGATCTGTGCAATGAATATCGCTAGTTAATATCATGAATATGTCATAACCTGAAATATGAAGGAAGGGAAATTCGATGCTATCGCACAGCAATGTAATCGCTCACAGAGTGAGTTTCTTGGCTGCAAAGGCTTGGGCACACTTCCTCTTCCATCCTATAAACCAGACTTGGTCCCTTGATTCCAGCAGATGAAATAGAAGCTGAAGAACCGCCATTTTGAGAATTTCGGTGGGTGCTTGACCTATTTCGAGAACAGGGCATACAGGGAGCTTCAAGAAGTAGAAAAGGCTCTGGCAACCGTGTTTTGCTGCACAAAAAGAGTGTTTTGCACAGGACGATAATATTTAAATCAAGCACGTAGTTCGTTATATGTAGACGCAGTCTTGGATTTTTTTTATAAATTGAGCTTTTATCCTGAGCGTTTTCGGTATGGCAGTCCCACTTTGGGCGCCAATTTGAAGCGTGTTTGTTAATCGTCCCCACATATTGCAAGTCAATTTAAAGCGGCTAGTTTATGTGAATTTATTGATTGCCTCGGACTTGCCTAGGCGCCAGACAACAGAATCTCAGTGTGATTTTCGCTGTTTTGTTGAGGACAGTCAACTGGACTTTTCGTTATAATAATTGACATAAAATTTTACACGGCACAATTTATTGATCGTCAGTTTTTTTACTTAGCAGGTGTTTCCGAAAATATCCGGGTTTGATATAATGACCTTGAACTATTCGTAACATTACTTTGCGACGGAGATGGTACTTACACTCTAACTTTTGATCCTGGAACTGCACCTGTCCTCGCGTTTAGGTCAACGCCCTCTAATTGCGATGCCAAACGTTCCACTACTCGCACAGTACTAGAATTGTTGATTTTTCTAAGCAAATGAGCCATCAGTAATTTAACTCTTAACACGGTCAAATGGTTCTTGTGCCCTTAAGCCAAATGCACTGTACAAACAGCAGACAGATTACACCAAAAATAAAGTGCGTTGCAATGGTCGAAGTCTTGTCGAAGTATTTTGGAAAAGTGATCTGAAAAAATTGATCCCAAACAAGGCAAACTGCCTCCTTATATACTTCCTTGAAAATTTCCCTCAACGTGGTTTACAGACGCCCACAAGATTCACAAATTTAAGTGCATGCTACCCGCGACGCTTTAACAACTCAAAATATACAAAAAGGATTGCCTTGTTTAAAACTAAACTATTTATAAGGTGCGAAAACCCAGCGTCCTGTCATGATTAAAGTGTAAATCGTAACAACCTTCCGCCTGACGCCTGGTCATTAAAAAGACGTAAAGCTTGCCTTCACGTTCATCTTTTGTTACGACCGCCACGGGTGGCCGAGGTCGTTAAGGCGCGGACTCGTGAGCGGGAGGTCTGGGGTTCGAATCCCACCAAGACCGTCCTCCCTGACTGGGGATTTTCCAGGTTTTCCTCAGTCCTCATAACTGGCAAATACCGGGGATGTACCCTATACTTAGACCTGGAACGTTTCCTTCCTTAAAAACTATCCTTTCCTAATATATCATTTCATTTGTAACATCGGTGTCCACCGTCTATGGTGCCTCAGTAGTAAAAACGGGCGTTAAACACTACTCAAAAAAATCTTTTGTTATACTTAGCTATTTCATCATTTTGAAATTCTTTCCTGCTAGCATCTTGTTTACAACAGAGCTATCGTATAAAAACTTATCCTATAATTATATATTAGGATAAATATGTAATATAAACGTTATTAATTTATATAAATAGTATTGATTAACAAATAATCTATTATAAAATTGATATAATATACGAATATATCAGTAAGGCTATAAATAATTCTTCAATCGCCTAGGTCACATACTCTGAATACTTTGGTATAAGATATAAGACAAGCCTAACTGCTGATATTATGTTTCGCTTTTGATGCTTTCTCGTAATATTCGTTAAAGACCATTCAAAAATCAGTCACATGTGTTATTCAGTGAAATGTGAAAGTTGATAGTTTTTACAACACATAAAAAGTACTGAAACCAGAGAGTGAAACAAAAGTATTGTGAAAGGGCTCAGAAATCTTGCTGCGAGCTTGGCACTAAACATATCTCCAGCCTTACTAATGATATATCTTGTTACCAGTTTTAAATTTTACAAAATGCTCTATGTCGAGATTATAATAACGCTCGTTGAACCGATGCACTTTTTCTCACCTCGGCAAAATTTCACGGAGAAGCGAAACCTGAAAAAAAAATGCCCTGCCAAAGTTTGAAATTGGACAATTAGATGGAAAAGAAATAAAGAGTTCAAAAGGCACATTTTATGAGCGTCATGTCGCGCAGCATTAAAGGAAAACTGCAACCATTGCAAACTTTTCATGCCACCATATATGATCTTTTTGGTCATAAGTAGACGTTGGAATTTCTAAGCCCTCATTGCAGATCGAAGCGGAGTTAAGTTACGTTGGTGCTGAACTGTTGACAACAAGTGAGAGGAGCACAATAGGTCACTAGCTACAAACCACCCTCTCTTTATGTCGTAATTTATCAGTTCTTGTTTACCTGCCAAACTATGATCATAGCTTGTGTTTGAGTGTATCTTACTTGATGTTAAATATTGTAGGGAATTCCAATGCCTAGTTATAAGCTATTAAAAGGACCCCTGGGAAAATTAAAAAATTCTACATCCACTTCTTCATTAATTCATTAATTTTTAAGTACAGATTATGACATGTAAAAAAATAAGTTTTGCAATTTCAAACAAATCTAATTAAATGTTTCTTCAGAAAAAAAATGCGATTTTATGCGCTCTCTAATAAAGTGCTCCTTGCGATGCAGTTTAAAAATTTTGGTAAAAAAAATCCTACAGATGTATTTCAAGCACTAATAGAGACAACTATCTGCATATTTTTTATTTTAATAAATTATTATTTTAGAAAACAAAGTTATCATTCTTACATCATGCCCTTTGTTGTTAATTTATGTATAAATTGGACATTACATGAGTAAATATATTTTTATTTTATATTTTTAAATGTTCTTATGATTTATTTTAATTTACCAATCTCTTAAGAGCCTCTGTGGAAAATGTCACGTTGATTGGTGAAATTTAGCACCATAAGAGCTAAAAAAAGTAATTTTAAGATAAACAACTTTTAATATTTAAGAGATGATCTTTACCTTTGCGCAAGTCCATATAAATGTCATGCAACAGACCTTTAAAGTGAAAGTAGAACCTATAAGAATCTAAACGAACTTAACTTTAAAAAGTCGATTATTAGTCAATTTTTTACATTTTTCATACACGAGTCCCCTTAAGGCAGATTTAAAATTCCTAAGGTGTAGAATAACAGAGAATATGTACAGCAGAATAAAAAAGAATTAAACAATTCGTTGAATAGTCCTTAGGTCCTTTGGTTACCTGCAAATCATAGTAAATGTAAATTGTATATGACGAAAACCATTTTGACATGGGATATAGTCATTCTTATATGTATTGCATGAATAATACATTTTGGAAGATGGAATTATTAGTGATTGAACTCAGAATAGCAATAGAAAATATCATTCTTGGCTCGGAGTTTTCTAGGGATATGATCTGAAAGTTGTTGAGCAAACTCTAGATTTAAGAAGCATAACATTATACGTAAGATAGACGAGGAATCCAATTCCTATCAAAATAACCCACTTTGTATCCAAAGTAAAGTTCACTAATGCTGTTTTTAGGAACGACGTGAAGATTTCTTATTAAGATTTAAACTTAGTCCACTATACACAAAATATAAACAGACGGGATTATTTAAATACTTTCTTGGCAGTCTAGCACATTATAAAAATAAAAAAGTTCTCAAACCATTATAAGCAGTAAGAAGAACATAATTTATTGCCATTTCACTACTGACTTTTTGCCAACAGAACGTTCTGGTTTCTTCTTGATAACATTTAAATTATAAATAAACTTAAATAAATACAGTGATGCCATGATAGGTGATGAAATTAAACTTCCAATATAAATGATGACTGTCATAGAAAAGCAATTTCCGATGGAAAAACTGTAATTATGTCTGAACTCAACATTATAAATACATTAGACGCATCTATTATTGTTCTTTTGACAAAAACCATGAAATGTCGATCGGTTACTCAGTAATGATAACATATGTGCATTCATCCTCACTTCAAATTAAACTATAAGTTCGATAAATTTTAATTTAACTTAGGATAGAGGGAATAAGGTTAGCAATATGAAAATAAACGTAGAAATAATATTCGATTTCGAAAGCTGGGGAAAGTTTATGGTCCTGAGATCACAGATGGCCACAGATAAGGTCGCCAGTTACACTGGCGACCTTATCTGTGGCAACCATTGGGGCATATCAAGAGGCTTGCGCCTCTTGCCTGGATGAAAAGTCAAGTCACTGAATAAAACATTAAAGATACAAAAATGCTTTAAGTGGAAAAATAAAACCAAATTAATGTTAATCTGCCTTTTTCTTCATCCTTCATGTATTGGCCTCTTTGCCTATAACAATTTATAAGTAATTAAAATTAAATTTTGGTTTATAAATGAAATATGTTTAATTATTATTAATTTACGCACATGCTTATAAAATAAATTCGTTTCATACTTAACCATTGAACCTAAAACTAATTACACTCTCAGAGACTGAAATGTATTTATGTATCAGTTGTCAAGCACTTTATCAGTGCTGTTAAACCCGCCGAAGACAGGGAGGGAGAGAGAGAGAGTGCGCACGCGTGGTGTGTGCGTGTTTGATTAAGCTATGTTTTATTGGAGTCAATGCTGACTTCAAGCATATTGACTTCCTACCACAGAACTTAATTCTGAAGCTATCGTCAAAACAGATTATTACATTGTACATTTCTTTTTAGCTCTGAAATATCGTTTGGGTGTTCTAGAAAATCTTAGTAAAAACAAACGTATTTTTATATTTAAGAAAAGTAATAGAAATAATATGTGGTATAAATAATAGAAAATTGTTTAGAGGTCAATTTAAAAAAAAAACTGAACATGTTAACACTTTTTTATGAATATATAGAGTGAAAGGGAGCCTATGACTTCTCTTAGCCTGAGAAAGAATGAGTCATAAAAGGATTTTTTAAAATAAATTTTGCTATAGAGCTGGTCATTATTGAGGAAATCATTGTTTGTTTAGTAGAATCTTGAATGCAGGAACGTTGAATTGATATTTATTCCATAGCTTCTGTAGCTACCATAACAACTTCGAAAGGTGGTTGATATACAATAATTAATTTTTGGCCTTAAGAATGCCCAAAATAAATATAATATAAATAAAAAAATGTAAAAATAAAAGCTATTAGAACAGAGTATTTAATGGAAGACCCACAATTACTTTCGTTGATATAAATATGAGCAAATATAAAATATAAAGTGCGTTTTACCATATCTAAACGATTATAATTCAAGATATTCTTCATTATTGTTTACTATCTTACAAATTGATGACTCTTGTTTCGTGGTTTCACATTCGAAGATAAACAAACAGTTGAATACTTATGGAAACATATAACCTAACCACAGTTCAAGATAGCTATTAAAAACACACATAAGTTATTTGATTCCTGGATCCATAGTGTTGTCTTGTTCATAAACCAACTTTTTTTTCCCAAAACTTCTTCAAAAAGGGCAAAATGACAATAAACGTTTTTGTTTTATTCATCACAAAAATCATCCTGTACAAGGAATGCCATAGTTCCCCGCCCGGTATGCATATCTTCTATTGTGAACAATTACGTTAAAAATCAAGACCAATTCATTACAAATATGCAAATATATAATATAAACACCAGAAAAAATGAAATACTCTGCATAGGCACGTTGCAAATTTACATTGTTATAAAAAATAAGTATTGTATAAAGAAAAAAATTAGTATATATTCATGTGTTTGTATTAGTTCAAAACATTATCCAATGATAGGGAAAGTTCATGCTATTACAGAATATCTATACAAGATCTATTATTCCATTGACGAATTCGCAAATTTGTATGGTATATGGCAATGTATTAATGTATCATGTTTTAAAGTACCTATATATTCTCTTTTATATTGTAACCTATGTATATTCTGATTTGCTCCATGCTCCATACATTGTAAAAAAATCCATTGGAATGCAAATAATCCTTAACCTCAATCTTCCAATGACAAATCCAATGATCGCGTTGATTTAATTGGTAAAGAATGTACAATCTGCCTCCATTCTGCCTAAGAAAGGTGAGTTGGGACGATGCTTCTTAAAAGTTATTAACCTTAAGGCCGACATCTTTTGAATTGATAATTAAGACTGTGAAAATGAATGTTTAAAATAACAGTGTTGTTCACTTCATGTCTAGAGAAATTGCATAGTATCGGCGATCACGCAGAAACAATTTATGCATGAAAAAATGAGTGTACAACAATTGTATATCATTTTTGTTAATGTTCTTGTTAAATGAATCGAGGTTTACCAAAATAGCCCTTTACTTAAAATTAACCTCTAGTCATAAACAATTATTTTAATAAGAAACAATTAAAATAGTAATAAAACTTTGAGTACTCTTAAGTAAAGTAGACATAGACATTTCCTGTTCCATTTTACAGTGCCACCACGTGGAGGAAAACCCTCACCCACGCTTTATGCTTGTCTCAACCCACATCTATAAATTGCTGCATATATCGTCACATTACATTCTACATGCATTAACAAGCCTTATTTAAAACGTGGTGAACCCTCGCTAACTTAAGGTTTTGAAGTCTTTAGTATTTGTACCTCTGTATCCCAACACTTTTCCCAGATGGATTCCCTGATGGATTAAATAAAGGAATTTTATAAGATATTCAAAACCGGGCTTCTCATTTTAGTGACCAAGAGAGACTGATACCTATAGACTTCGTGTTTTATTTTTATTTTTTATTCGATTGTTAACCTGAATACAACTGTTGAGATTAATTTGAGTTTCTGGCATTTTGTGAGATCTCTATATTGTTTTCTCTTTTGGTATCTTGTTAGCCAGTTTAATTACCCTTTTACTAATGAAAGGCAAAAACTTTCAGTTTTTTTTTTCCGCTACAATTTCATTCATCATAATACCCTATTTAGTTTTCTCAAGTGTAGGAAAGTGTACTCAGGTTTATAAAGGCATTGCAATGACAGTAACCAGTGAGTCAGAAAGTACAACTGCTTTTCAGTGGCGTGTGTATAGATGTACTGAATTTTCAATTAACAACTATACATCAACACTCCATAATAAAATCACAATAGGAAATGTATTAAGAAATAATGCCAATTTTTAAGGTACATTGAAACAGTTTTTAGGCCATATAAAACAAAAAAGCATCAAATTCATTTATGAAATAATGTCAATTTTAAGTACAATGAAACAGTTTTAGGCCATATAAAACAAAAAAGCATCAAATTCATTTAAATAGATACTGTCATCAACATTGACGGAAGTTACATTCCATCTTTCTCTCTTGAGAAGCAAAGCTGGTTTCACTTCCTCAAAGAGCTGTTTCTTTTTTCTGAGTCCTAAAAGGTGCACTTAGACAAAAATAAATTCTAGATGAGATATAATTTGGAGAGTAACAAGTTATTCTAATAATTTTGAGGGTTTCACAGCCGCCGTTGTTATTAGTGAAATTAGTTACTACCAGGCTATTTTGCATGGTCGTTTGTTTAAATTAATTTAAAAGTGAATATTTTTCATAATGAAGCATAATTCCATTCAATAATTTTCTCATCATGCAAGAGGGTTTTGTGCACAAAATTGGGATTTTATGAACTCCAACGCCTGTATTTTACATCGAAACAGGATATTGTAAATGGAACGTGCTTCAATAAAGAATATTAAATGTGGAACAGTAAAATAATCCTTATAATTAACGTTTCGTAACATTCAATTAAGAAATTACCCAAATATCAGGATCACATGCCTCAAATTTGAGGACAACAGTGACCTTGTATGCTTTCAAATTTAAATTGACTAAACTTCAGCAGATGAACCCTGCGTGCGAATGAAACGTTTCTAAAAACATGCCAGAAATGTATGTGAATGTAGCAGGACATTTCAAACATCTTCTGTCATAAGGTACGTATTATTGTAATTATAGATAACAGGTTTAACGTATCTAAAAATGAGCGCTACAATAGACCTATAAGCAACATATGCCTACTTCTCGTTGCTATATCACAAGCATTCATATAAAACTAGAGCATAGAAGCTTTTACAGTCTCTCGCTATGCGTGATCTGCCCGACAGCCTCTGTCAACAACCATTTTGTTGTCGTGATAAGCGTGGAATGCATCGAGTTAGTTCCGTTTTCTTTCAAGAATTGTTTTAAATGTCCCTCAGCCCTTTTCTCTTGTCAGAAACGAAAAAGCCAATAATGAATAACTGTCTGTCACAGTCACAGTCACAACCTTTTCAGAAAACTTGTAATGCGAAGAATGCGCTGTTTATGTTAGGTTTTTCACTATAACCACCACGAAAATTAGGGGGGAAAATCTCGGTATAATCAAGCATTGGTTTATTATGAATCAATGCTATGCATTGATAAGTTTTAAAACTACAAACAAATTAAGCTCATAACTGGTGTTAATCATAATTTTTATTCCTTATGAATTTACAATGGTTTTAATTACAACATCGTCTGATAGAGCGGAATATTCTCTATAAGTTAAAGTATTTACTAATAATTAATTTTTTGCTGGAATTGTCAACAACTCCGGACTAGAAAGAAATATAAATTATGTTTTTACTCCCTTACTGTTCTGTTTGCAACTTTTAAAACGTATTTGTTTTAATTCAGTTTTAAGCACCGCGACACAAAAATTATTAAAAAAAATGTTATACATTATAATCGAAAAGCAACCACATATCTTAAACACGTCTTCCTCAACAAAAATACGCGGCGTATTCTAAAAGTTCTCGGCCTGGTCAAGAAAACACACCATTTAAGAGATTTTTTTCCCCACATAAAAAATCAAATTGCAAAAGAATAAATTAGCCCAACAACTTTCCATTTTCAGTACCCTTAGTAAAACAAGATTTGTTCAACTGTGAAAAATAAGTGTTTGTCTCAACTTAAACCTCGTAATTTGATGTGAATCTTAGTCCACCCAGTCATTTCTTCACGTTTGGGAACAAAAGTAATCGCTGGGAGCATATACGGCGAATATGGCGGATGTGGAAGCACTTAGAAGCAGAGATAATGCAGTTTTGCAGCAATAATCCCAGACGAGTGTAAAGGCGCATTATCGTGATGAAAGAGAACTTTCTCTTTCGCAATGTGTGGACGTTTAGCCAGAAGAGCATTCTTCATTTGGCCCAATAAAGAAGCGTAATACTTCCCGATATCGGTTCTGCCCTTCTGGAGGCATCTACGAGCACCACATTATGAGAATTTCAGAAACCGTAGCAAGGAATTTTTCTGCAGATGGAACCGTTTTTGCTGTCTTTGATGCACTTTCACCTATTGCCACGCATTATTTGCACTGCTCCTTCGTCTCTGGCAGGTAGTAATGAATTCATGTTTTTACATGTTAAGAAACGTCGGAAAATCTCACTCTTGCGAAATGCTCATTCTTATGCGTTTTTGATTCATTGTTAAACGCGGCACATATCAAGCGGAAATCTTTCTCATAACCAAAATATTCAGAAAATGTAGGGGACATGGCCTATCAAAATGTTTGTAATGTCAGTCAACTCGCATATCTTCAATCGGTAATTATTGAATACGGTATTGTGAATTTTTTGTCACAATCTCGTCATTCGTAGCAGTTTTTGGACCCCTTATCGCTCATAATCTTGAATGGATGACGCTTACCACTGTTAACCATCGAAATCTAACTCCTTTTGTATTTCTGTTGAGGTTAAATCCTTTAAAATGAAGTATTTTATCACAGCTCGTGTTTCAGTTTTATACATTTTGTAGAAAATTTAATACTAGTTTGTTTACAGATTATCACAAACAAGTGACAATACCTACGCGTCTAAAACTTTACAGCGCGCCATTTAAAGGATGATACTTAATAACTACCATTGTAATTTGATCATCTTCACATCTCTGGGTCAGGTCCAGAGCATTTAAAGCACCCCTAGTATGTTCTTTTTCCTGGTATTAAAAACAATAAGCGTTTTTTGTCTGATAAGTTGCATTAGATATGTTTATTATTTTCATTTGCTTAAGCCTTGAAAATAGAAGTAGCTATTCCACAAATCATTCCATTTGAATCATAAACAGGAAGCAACTCATAGTGGCAAAGCTTTTCATGGCCAAAGACCAAGTTCATCGGCAGGAAGCAACATATTTAACGGAAGTGAAAAACACGTTCCGTGGCATTTGCATGAACATTATCAAAACGCTTCAAGCAATACGAACAAAGCAAATGAATGAGGAGAGTCGAGCGGTCAAAAGCTTGTCTTCCACATGTGTTCGGTCCCAGAGGTCGTAAGCGGAATTTAATTTAATTTGTGACTTTCTGCGAGTATTTCTGTTTCTCTCACCATTTTATAATTCAGTAATTTTCATCTTCACGTGGTTCAAACTAGGCTTTCACTAGATGCTGTACCATAACATTGACTTGCTGCCCTTGTTTGATAAGAAAATAAATTGAAAATGTAAGGAAATTAACTTTAAATGAATATTTTCGTTTGTTTCTCATTAGCGAAAAAACGTAAAAATTATACTGTGTATTGACCTGCACGTAAATACTGCAGTTGTCACCCTTGGAGCTGTTAATCGCTCCATGCACTCTCGTAACTTTTAAAAAATGGACGTTATCTTGCGAAAGATGTTCCTTTTTAATTCTTTAAGGTGCGATACTTCATTATACCGGGAGGTTCAAAAAAGTAACCGAAGATTGTATGCAAAACATTCTTACAAAAGACAAATATACGTGGTATTCCGTGCGATGAAGCAGCTAGAGTCCAACATTGTTCATGTGTATCAAGATCCTGAGTACCTCCAAAGCTGGTGATGGTCTTACAATTTTTTTTTTTTTTTTTTTTGGTTTATTTACGGACGCTCTTTAACATCTGAGGTCATCAGCGTCCCATTCAAATCAGGTCGTGAAACGGCTGATAAATTTTGCTCAGAGGCCTCTTCTTTCAGGCTTGAGGTTCTTTATCTTGCCGTAAATGTACGACACGGGACCCACGGCTTCACTTCCCTTCCGAAGGAAGCCATACTTAGGATTTATACGCCCCGAAAAAAATCCATCGATCCTGGCCGGGATCAAACCCGCGATCTTGAGTTTAGGGGGCAACTATGGTTACCACTACACCAAATGTGAACATATCAATTAGCAAAATGCTCGTTTTCTCGATTGGGAAAAACCGAATCACTACGCATAGACAAAATGATAGTGTGGGCCAATGATCTTCCCACGCACCATTAGTCTATACTTCATTGAGGATGCGCATGAAAACAGAATTAACGTCATATCAAAATTGAACAAAAATCAAGTTACTGAACATTTTCAGGGGGATTTGGACACAGTTTGTTCGCTGAACAGCCTTAATATGCAAAAACAAGTATTTCAACAAGATGGGGCGACTTTCTAAACTGGGCATCCATTTCAACAGCAGTTTCCCGGTTCGCTGATTTATAGACACTCATATTTTTTCATATCTTTCAGGAAGTGCTGATGAAGTTGTGCGATGAGATTTTGGTTGGGATACTGAAAGAACAGTATTTCATACTCATTTCTTATTGTCTAGACGAATTTCATGAAAACATCGAAATAGTTCTGCACATTGTAACAGGGAACCAGTATGGTGTTATGGTCACTTGGATCACAATCCGTATGATATATGCCATACGTATAGGTGGAAAACATGTAGAATACGTTGTGCGATAGGTAATAGTTGTGTGTAAAATGATACTAAGTATTTCGGTTACCTTTTTTGGGTCACCCAATATATTTCTTTTCTTGTCGTTTTATACATAACATTACAATCTGAGAGGGACATTATAAAATATTAATCTTCAATAAAAGTGCAGAATGTAGAAACCCAGCTGTATTTGTTTGTTTGTTTGTTTTTTTTTCTTTTTTACGTAATCACTTTACTTTTCAAAACTCACCTTGTTTATTTGAAAAAATGGGGGGAACAAAGGGGAAAAATGAAAAACTGTGCCTACAGCCTGAAATGTGACCTCATTGTCACCCCAAACCTTTCCCTCTCAAGCGTCCCTCATGAGCAAACGAATGACGATAACCTAAAGGAGAAACAACCTTACTATTTGGAAGATCTCCGAATGGTATCTACAGTTGCTTTTGAGGACTTTCATTGTTGTGAAGTAGGAGAACGCCTTTAGAAAAGTTTCCTGCGACGGCTCCGTATTGCCAATTTCTCCGATATTTTGCTCTAGTACTATTCAAACTTTTATTCTTTTCCTGATAGTTCTACAAAATTTACTAGAAGATAAGAAAATACCTTTCCCGGGAGAGTTGTGTGCCGATATTCTTTAATTGCCTCTTGCTTTCGGGCTTGTAATGATGCACCCAGATTTCGTTTCCTGTGACTATATATGCCAGAAAGTTTTCTTCTTTGTGCGGATCCGATTCCCGAATGCGCCAGTTTTCTTCAGTCTGACCACCTTCTCATCAGTGAGATCTGAGCTGGGAATACCAGATTGATGTTCATCCATTTTTAACTTTAGGACGTCTAGTGATTCGCTTTACCTACAATTCTCAAACAGTGAGGTGATACGTGTTTGCACAGTCTGTTGTAATATCTTGATGCGTTTCACAGAAAGCAAATATTTACTAGTAGTTTTATTCAACATACAATTTTTTCCCCCACATCATCGAACTTATAGTTGATTTTCATTATCGGAATCGTCACGCAAATTCCTTGAGGGACTGAATTTTCAGTTTTCAGCTCGGAAGTTCTTCTCCAAGTCGTGAATATATTCTTTTGTTTGATCGTTTTCCCTTAATATTACAACTGCATTTATTGTTGCAGAGTAAAGGATATTGTAGAAAGTATGAAAAGACACCTTCTAGACGAGGTCCTCAAGAGGTTCTGTAGTCATTTTGTCTACATGTCCATACCACGCTTAGTTGCACTGTAATATCTGAGAGTTTCTGGATTTATTTTTTTTTCATTGATTGTGGGATAAAAGGAGCGCATCACAAATACGATTTAGCCTTTTTCCTTGATATATAGTTAGTGTAATATTATCCTGCTTTAGAATGCTAGTAGAGCGCTATTGAACTTGGTACCATAAACATAAAATGTTTACGATACTAAGAAGTCTAGTCGATATTTCTTTAAGTTTCTTAAATAGATAAAGGAATATTTGTCTGGTGGAGGCGTCATCCTTCGAATCTTCAGACAGAATGCATCTTCTTTCAAACTTTTAGAAGCTCAGGTAACATCTCATCTTTATGTAAATATTCTGCATCAAAGTATATGAGCGAAAGAATTTATCTATGATTTTTCACACTTTTGCGCATTTCCTTACTAAGGGCGGGGTTCCATAAACTCGTAGATTCAGCACATGTAATGGTCTGAAAAATATATCTCAGGATTTATAATAATGGGACAGAAATATGTTAATTATTCACGCATTTGGGCATTTTAAGAAAATTGCTTCATGTTGCGAAAATAATTGGTTTTGTGTTCTTTTGATTGGAAAAATTACGTCTAAAATGAGTAAAAGAAATTATTCTAAAGCGATCAAAATATTAAAAAAAAAGAAAGAAAGAAAGAAAGAAAGAAAGAAATTGAAAGTTTCAAAATGACTCTTTTGGGCGTTCTAGTGTTAAACGCATCTCTCGCTCGTGTACTGTTCCCTAACATATGCAGACATCTCCATACTGTTGCAATATCCTTACACAAATGTCATTAGGTTTTACAACCTCAGATTACAGAAAGCTGATGCCCGCTCCTCTACGGTGCAAAAAACTAATAGGGCAGCCATCTTGCATATGCTGCACTTCCGATTGAGCACTCTAGAATCTATTAGGCGGTAACAACATCTCTAAGAATGTATTTTCCCTGCACGAGTTTGAAATCCCTGGGAGTTTCTATCACTGTATACTACTAATTGTTATTTCTTTTTGAAACGTTCTGTATTTTTATTTTTTGGTGGAGGTGTTCCATATATCCAGTCACAAAACAGACACATGGAACACCTGCGGTTAAAACGTAGATATTTAATTGCATTAATTACTAGAGATAATTTAATTTAAATTATTCATGCTACAAAACATTTTCGTGCACTCATTACCTATTAAATTAGCCGATACACGAAGCTCGAAACAGGCGAAGTTTGCAGACATCAGAATTTTAAATCGCTATCAGATATACAACAAACTAGTTTTTAAAATCAATTTGGAAAAACGGTGTTCATATAAAAGGAGAAAGCACTAATATGAAGAAAAGAGCAATTATGAAGTGTATAGAAAAGCATTACCGCACCCTTGAGAAATTATTATAAATTAGCACCCGGCGCGAGATAGCAGACGTTTCTCAGAAATCTGATATTGCAACTACATCTGTTTTCATCAACAGATGCCAAAAGCGGTTAAAAATGATGGGGAACATTTTCACTAAAGACCAAACTTAAAGACAGGCTGATAATACCTAGTCTGAATACAGTTGAGCATTGTCTTGCATATATATATATATATATATATATATGTGTGTGTGTGTGTGTGTGTTTATATTTAATTGTTATAGAACCATTGACATTCTGTATATAATGGACAATTGTAATCGAAAACTACTGCCGCGAAGGTTTATGGAACAATAAATGCTTAAAAATTTGCATTACATGGGCTTGATACTATATATACCACATGCTTCTTGTAAATTTTATAGGTCTTACATAAATAAGCCTGTAACACTTGTGTTGTAACTAGCAGTTATGAAAAAATCTTATTTTTTTATAAAATGCATAACCTAGAGTTCACCTTTCAGTAGCCAAAGCGATACAAATGAGCATGTACACCGTGAAGAGTTAGTTACCTTCCCGATTTTACCTCATTACCTTGCAAACAGTTTTAAGGGAGCGGTTTCCCTGACCTAAGATTTATTTCGTTAGTAACGGTGAAAGTGTCAGAGCTAGGAACGGACGTTTCTTGCCATATATGCTCTCGCTTTATTTACTCTCATCTGCATTCCAAGCGTGCATGCATCAATGTGTGATGGACGTGACAGCTTTTTAATTAGCAGTGCTTTGTTTCGTTCCTACGGATAAAAATGAATGTCGCCAACTTACCACTGTGAAGGAAGATAATAACAATGTCTTCTCAAAAGGGGCATGGTCACTAATATTAATTATTGCGGCCCCTTTAAACCATGTCAATTTCTTCCTGCTTTTAATTAATAGGTGCATATACCTTGTCAGTTTTTAGGTTATCTTAAATATTTTTTCCTCTACGTCATTTAATATAGACGTGATCAAGACCCACTCCAATCTTCAGACCACAATACAAATACCGATAACACAAAATGGCGGCGATCGATTTCAAACATGTTGCTGTTATTAAACAGCGGGTTTTTCCAGTTACGTGATTTATTACAATGGTTTATAGTTAGAAGTAAGTCAACATAGCGTATTAGTTATTTTGCAATTTATTATGCTAATATTGATTTAGAGAAATTATATGAGGAACTTGTGTAATAGAAAGTTTAGCACAACATGGGGTTGTTCTTGTTGTGTGCCCGACCGAACCTCAAAATAAGGCAATGTATATTTTTAATATTTAAATTAAATTTTAAATTTAAATTTTCTAAAGAACAGCCGTCTACGAAGAGGTGGAAAGAGCAAAATTTTGAAGTTGATGATAAATTTGTACTGTGGACGAAATATTTAGAACCAAAAGTTGTTGTTATGGAACTTATTTTCCTTGTGTAAAATGGTGAACCAAAGAAAAATTCCACAATTCACTAATGATGCTTATCCTACTATTTTCCCTAATCTACAATCATGTGTGACAGTGAGGCTTAGTAATGAAAGGAAAAATCCGGAAGCAGGATATTATAAAAGGTTCGACACCTTTGCATCTGAGATTAAGAAAAGAGAGGTATATCCGTTTATACCTATTGCTAAGGAACACTATGTTTTTCTCGTTAAAATATGTTATGATAAATATTATGTTGTCCCTCTATGTCTATTAGTTTTAATTTGGAACACAATGTATTTTTTTAAGATTTTAAGAATTGTGGAGAAGTTCAGTTTGATCTTGGAGTGTAGTGGAGCCTAAAATGTAACATGGAGCAATTTGGAAAATTTGGCGAGCAACCTTGCTAATTATAGTAATAATCATATCTCGCTCATTGAAACAATGACTTCATTGGTAAATGTTGCCAAGGAAAGTTTACCACTAGATCATGATTTAGAATAGAGAAAGCTGGTAAAATAAATTTTGCATTAGAATAATTGAAGCTTTCTAATGTAAATCAAAATTATATATTCAGCTGATATCTTGATATGGGCTGCAAATTTTTCTTACATATATAAGATAAATTAAATTTTTGCATTAAATTTTCTTTTCCAGAAATGGGTTAAAATTGCTGGATTTACTTGTAGATAGTATTGTAATTATATATAAATTGGCTAACCATTTTATATTTGTATGGCATGCATGTGTGTTTAAATGATCCATTAATTTTGAACTTCAGTAGATTTGCTTAAAATAATTATATGTATATTATACCTGAAAACAAAACGTGGATGTCATTATTATTGTTATTATTTCATTACTCATATGATGTAGCAAACGGTAATGGGCAGTAGTATTTTTTTGTATATGGATGCTTTTATATAAGCCGAATGCATGTAGTTTTATGTTTGGTTTACATATGATAAATACTGTTTGTAAACAATTTCGGAGCTTTAAAAACCATCGAAGTATTTTTATTGACAAATAATGTCATCTTATAAGCATATTCTATGTGAAACTTTCGTATTTTATATTGGCTGTAGTTAGTCAACGATGGCCACCATTTATTTTCCCCCTGCATTGGGGTCTGGGTAGTGGAGCTGGTCTTGGTCGTGATATGAGCCTAAGGTTGGTTTAGTATCTTATGTTGTTATTGTATTTTTATTTAAATTTGAATTACATTACTTCACGACGTCATAGTTGTAACCTAACTGCAGCCAGTAACCTGTTCCTTTCTACGCATGTTTTCTTTTGTTTCAAAGAATTAAGAGTTTTGTGTTTTTATTACTGACATGAGGTAATTTAAAATACTGAATTTAAACCGTATAATTAGTTTTGAAAAATAATAAATTTACTTAAATGTTATTGGAATCAACGTATCTAATAGGAGTTTTGTAAGAGTTTCAGAATGAAAAAAAAAATTTCTAGATCGTTGAATTTATGACTACTATACCAGGAATTTATTCACACACTGAAGTATATCGTAATATTACGAAAGTAGCTTTCAATAATGTTCTATTGTAACGTTATTGTCGCCTTAAATTTTTTTCAAAACAATTAATGAAGGCTAGCATTGAAACATGAATGGCATTTATTGCTAGTTCAGGTGAAGATAGCAAAATAAAATTACAATATCTGGTATCAAAAAAGCATGACCTGTATCAATTATGACTCTTTATATAATAATTTAAAAAGGAAGTCACATTTATAATTGAGCACAGGATATTCATAGCAAATGGAAGTCTTTGTCTGAAATGCTAGGGCGGGTTTTCTCCTCCGTTAAGTTGGATATACTTTTCGCTCACCACTCATCCAAGTAGAAACGTAAGCCAACGTGGTAAAATTTAATTTTGTTATTAATGATAGTTACTTAAACAAATATAACATAAGGCGACACTATCATAAAACAGGCGTAATAGCGTAATATTGTAATTAAACGTTACAGTTTTGTCTATCATTTAATAAACGGGAATTGTTGCAAGAAAAGTATAACAAAATTAAAATGAATTATTACTGGTTTAACGAAAATGCATTCCAGTTGCTAATATATATTATACTTTTATTCATTTTTATTATCATCGAAGTCAATAACCTTTGTATATTACGTTCAGATGCAACTATCATCACATAAAAAATCATTTACCTTAATTGTCGTCCATATTTTACATATAGAAGATCAAGAATGAACACTGCAATAAAACATGACGGTAACTGGAGTAGCTACCAATTAAATCAATAAAATAAGTGTAAATCAGTAAGTCATTATATTATATAATTTCTTCATTACAATTTCGTTAGTTAAGTTATAGACATAACTAACAGTTTATTTACTACTTTACGCTGTGTGTTAGAATATTAAGTCTGTTTTTATTATTGTCATTTCACCTTTTATTTTTAAGTAACTAGTAAGATAACAACCAACCGAAAGTTTACTTGTCGCCTATTTTACTCGTAATTCAGCTTTTAGAATAGTTTTCTTTCTGCATTTATAATTCAGGGAATGGCTAGAGGGGAGATATAAAGTCATCTTAATGGAGGAGAAAACCGTGCCACAAGATTTGTATTGGACTAAGTATACCATTAACATACTATATCAGTGATTGAGGTCTTCAGATGTATACAGAAAGAGTGTTTAATATAACGTTTTCTTAAATTTTATTATTAAAAAAAGTGATATAACACAGTCATGCTGCAGCGATAGGTCGTATTTTTTACACAAATATCTTCAAGGCAATTCAAAAGAACAAAGTGAGCATGCGATGTTATTTCAAGATCTTACAATTCTAATGTGTGCGCTAAATTCAGCACTGTGTAGTATGTGTCATATGATTTATACAATTTAGTGTTTATTTCATCACAATGCCTCACACGAAATATAATAAAGGTACAGTTGAACGTATCCAAGGCGTGCCGAACCTACTGTCAAAATTAGCTATTTAAATTTTGCTTTAAGATCATCCAATTTGTTACTTTCGTTAACGTCAAAATTTTAAGTTTGGAATTGAAATACTTTGAAATCATTATTATACAAACTTGCAAGGCTGTTTATGACGCTTAAACAGTTAGAAAATGAGTGGTATCAGTCAAATATAAATCATTGTTTTTTGAAGTTTATGAATTTCTTGTGAGACAAATACAGTAGTTAATTTTTATGAGATATTGCTTATATGTTGCTGATAGAAAACTACAGAATCAAATATGTCTTATATCAAATATCAAATATTTTCAAATATGGAGCTATAGATATTAGGTGAGAAGTAGAGAATACAATTTTGTTAATTAAATAAGAAAATTTTTTTTATTTGCACATTATATAGAAAATGTACCAGGATATTTCTTCCATACAGTTACACACCTATGCAGCTAATAGCAATAATTCTTGCTACTGCTGTGAGCTGGAGATATGGCTATCCAGAGGAATATATGATAACGTACAACTGTTCGCCATTAATATTATGCTTTTGTTAATGCAAAGAGATGGACCGATTCTTAATATATAATTATATCTACAGGTTAATATCCTCATAACAACGATACTCTAAAGAGACGATATATAAAAAGTGATACACAGTCAGCGCCTCAGCGGTTTTTTTTTATCAATAAGCCAGTGAGTTAATTTCCCGCTATGTATTATTATTATTATTATTATTATTATTATTATTATTATAGTGAACAACAAATTATTACATTTGAGCATTGAAAGTGCTGTTCATCACTTATGCTTACGTTGTAAACGCAACGGCTGCTGAGTCACGCCTACTTTCACGAACAAGTGCGGTGGGCAGCGGAGAAAACATCATGGTGGAATACGTCGGAGAAGGTGGACTTGTAGGATTTTTTTTGATTGATTTATTTATGGACGCTCTTTAACATCTCAGGTCATCAGCGTCCCATTCAACTCAGGGCGTGAAACGGCCGACAAATTTTGCTCAGAGGCCTCTCTTTCAGGCTTGAGGTTCTTTTTCGTGCCGTAAATGTACGACACGGACCCACGGCTTTACTTCCGAAGGAAGCCATACTTAGGATTTTTACGCCCGAAAAAATCCATCGATCCTGGTGGGGTTCGAACCCGCCTTTTGGGCGTAGGAGGCAAGTATGGTAACCACTACACCACCAGGACCGACAGGACTTGTAGGCACCGCAGTTGAAGCAGCAATGTAACACTTAAGGGAAATGATAGTTTTGTTTTGCACGTATTCCTAACTGTATAAGCGAATATTTCTTAATTGGGCTAATGGCTTCTTTTCCATCTTGCAATAAAGAAAAAGCGAAGACGTTGACA
The DNA here is from genome assembly GCA_030762175.1 of Metallyticus violacea. NCBI lineage: Eukaryota > Metazoa > Arthropoda > Insecta > Mantodea > Metallyticidae > Metallyticus > Metallyticus violacea. Next base: position 120,407,360 of record CM060833.1, read on the forward strand.
CGTTGTATTGGGTTTTGCAAGTGGAATGCGATGAGATGATTTATTTCTTTTTCTTTCTTTCCTTTATTTTATTTATTTATTTTTTTAAGCAAAGAGTTTTCGTTTCCTCTTTTGGGACATTTCTTTAGTTTTGGACATAGATATTTGTTCATTTTGGTTGCGAACTGCGGCTAAGATTGCCTTTAAGGATGGCGTATGTTTCTTCACAACTTCAAGTTCTTCTGTGGAAATTATTTCCTTAATGGTATTCCAATAACTCGCAAGTAATTTGTCTTTTTGTTCAGACAGGCGAACCGAACAGTTGCGACTTTCTTGTTGCTCATTTGGGCAGTATTTCCTCCTTTTCATTGAGAACAGAAACATCTTTAGTGTCTATTATTAAGTTATACTTTTCAAAATATCCAGGGTGTTTGTTGCGCAGCTGAAATTAACATAATGCCTCCACATTACAAACATACGAATGTTTGGATGCACTCATTATAAACAAACAAAAAATACAGCACACTACTTTCACACGCACTCCACTAAAATAAACCATTAAAATAAACATACATTTTTAGAACAGGCGCGAAATTGAAAGATTTATTTACAACAGTGGTGATATAGGCATGATAACTTTCACAGCTCAAACTAATACTAAGGAGGCGACTTAAACTAAAGGAAGCATTCGGTTTTCCCTCCTGCCCGCCGCACTTGTTCGTGAAAGTAGGCGTGACTCAGCAGCAGTTCCGTTCACAAGATATGGCTCCATTCATAATGAAAATTAAACGTAAACATAATGAAACAAGAAGTCTTAAATTTTGCTCAGATGCCTCTTCTTTCAGGCTTGAGGTTCTTTTACATGCCGTAAATCTACGACATGGGATCCGCGGCTTTACTTCCCTTCCGGAAAAAAAACATACTTCGGATTTTACGCCCAAAAACATTCATCGATCCTGGCAGGGGTTGAACTCACGATCTTGGGCTTAGGAGGAAAGTATGGTTACAGCTATGCAGATTTGGTTTATTTATGGACCCTGCTTAACATTTCAGGTCATCAGCGTCAGCTAAATAAAATAAGAATATGACGATATACAGAAGTTTATTTTAACATCTCAGATCATCAGTCCATTCAATTCAGGGCTTGAAACGGCCGATAAATTTTGCTGAGGCTTCTTCTTTCAGGTTGAGGTTCTTTTACGAGCCTTAAATATACGACACGAAACCCACGACTTTACTTCACTTCGGAAGGAAGCCATTACCTTGCATGTTTATGCCCGAAAAAAAAAATCCATCGACCCTGCCCGGGACTGAACCCGCGACCTTGGGTCTACAAGGCAAGTATGTTTAGCACTTGACCACCAGTAATGACATAATGCTTCAGAAGCTAGAACTTGGGCACAGCAAATCCAAATTGATTCCTTATCCGATCGTGGCTTAAAATGGTTCACTGTTAAAACGTATGTATGAAAGAAAACTTTTAAAAGTCTATATTGTATAAGATGTGCAATATCTTTGAAATTTACAAGTATTCTGTATGTGAAGGAACAGAAAAACAACAATGCAATTTTACCTTCTTCTAAACTGCCATCTGATGTAACGGACGAAACATTTTGAGTACTTGCTAAGATATGTTTGCTGTTCATAACATAACCGTAACAAAAACAATTATCAACATTTTTATTCTGCCGCTTATCATATGTCTTCGCCATTTCAATGAATGTGCATTTTAGGTACTTTGTGTGAAAGTATTCCTTCAATAGTGAACGAAATATTCTACTCTTTCTCTTGCCCATTTCTTTCATATTGCCGTAAATGAATATTTCCTTATATTTATCTTTGCTTTTCCTATACTATTTGCCCCCGTTTTCTAATTTCACACGTCTTCTGTTTGTATACTCACTGCAAATTACTCTTAGGAATATGTTTACAGAATATCAGTGATATCTAGGTAGTATTTGGTGTAAAAGACCAGCCTTGTCTGCCTTGCCAATAGATGTAAAGTACAAGGTTTCTCAACTGGAAATCTCTAAGACAAGGATAGACTCGGTTCCAGGGATAGTATGCTGTGAAGCTCAGAAACAAGCAGAAAGATCTACACACCCATTAGATTGGAGAAAAATTGGAGAATCATTTTCGAGGCTGCTTATTTTTGAGAGCAGCCAGCAAATAAGAAATGGTTTGCACCAAATCAAATCTTTTCACACTCGACAATTTATATATACAAATTCTTGCACTTTACACATTCAAAAGATATATATATAAAACTTACCTAGCATGAGAAAAGGTGCGGCAAGGTTAATGCCAATGAATTCCACTCCCAGATACATGGTGACTCCGAAAGCAGCCGCAGTGGCCATACAGGCGGAGATATTGCCCATAAGCCCGAGCCAGGGCTTGGATCTCACCCAGTCACTCATCATGCATGCCGACATGGAGAAGAACGCCATGATGAGGAATGTGGTGCTAAAATAAGGCACCACCGTTCTTGTGTTGCGCTCCAGTTCGATATCCAGAGTTCGAGATGCGAAGCGCGCTGTGGAAATATACTGGAACATGTGAATGTCCTCAGCGCGCCCTACAGCTTCCAGAAATGCCTCCTCCCAAGCCGCACCCCTGGAAAAGTGCATAGTCAGTATAAATATCACTTCCACTATTCGTAGACACGATTACACTACCAGAATCCATTTTGCTCAAGCTGAAACGGTCCTGCACTTGGATCCCTAAAATCAACACGCGTTTTGGTATTCTTTCCATAACCATTCAGATGTTCTTTCCCCCCCACCTTCTATAACTCGGAACTATGCTAGCTATTCCCCTCCCGCCTTATTTTATCTCTATGTAGTCTGTGCGTTTTAAAAGAAAATGTTTAATTTTTAAATTTAGATAGTTACTCATTTGCTTAGAAATGTTGTTGGTCCGCATCAACTTATCTTTCACCTTTATTAGGGGGAGTTCAACATTTAACACCATATAATAGAGTAGGTTCATAAAATTTAACCGGCAGACTTTACTCATTTGACTTCCAAAGTATTCAATTATTATCCCGTTTGAATGTTTACAGTTGCTCTCTGTCAAGTCCCCATGAATATGAAACTGAGATATCAAGTAATGGCGATATATCGTCTAAGACCTAAAAAGTTAATTCCTCTAAAATACATCTGTTGGGTTTGTTTCTCTACAACTCAATATTTTGTGCTCTAAGAGTAATAGACATAAATATCTAAATTAAAATGAAGGAGAAAATTAGTATTTCAATAATGATAGCAGCTTGATATTTTGAATGAGGACAAAAGTGAAAAATAAATGGTGAAATGTCGAGAGAAAAAAGGACCCTTTCCATTTTATTAGGAGAAATAGAAAACACATGTTGCTTCAGGATTTCTGTTCTGTTTCTACGTATGATATTTTCAGTTAGCGCATCATCCTAACCGCCGAGATAACATTCCTGTACACCCAGAACTATAAAATTATCATACAGATAAAGAATAAGAAGAGAAGTACCGAGAAGCATAATCTGCTATTACGTTGCACGTTTTTTTTTTTTTTTTTTTTTTTTTTTGAGTAGTGTTTAACGCCCGTTTTTACTACTGAGGCACCACAGGCGGTGGACACTGATGATACATGAAATGAAATGATAAATTGGGAAAAGGATATTTATATTTTAAGGAAGGAAGCGTTCCAGGCCTAAGTTTAGGTACCTCCCCGGCATTTGCCAGTTATGAAGACTGAGGAAAACCTGGAAAAACCCCCAGTCAGGGAGGACGGTCCTGGCGGGATTCGAACCGCAGACCTCCCGCTCACGAGTCCGTGTCTTAACGACCTCGGCCACCCGTGGCGGTACGTTGCACGTGAGCAAGAGGAGGCTTATGTACGAGAATTTCAAGCTCCCGCTCAGGGAAGATGCCGTTTTAGAGCTGTTGACACTGCCTAATAGATGGCAGTATTTTTAATTGGAAGAACAGCATCTTTCAGCTGTTAGCAGGAACGATTCTTTGGTCGTGAGAATATGAAACCTCGTGAAATTCATAAGCAGTTTAGAGATGCCTGCAATAATTAATAGCAGCGTACGAGTTGTTTGTTGCATTCCCTGATGGGCAGCGTTCTGGTGTTCCAGAAGTTTTGGATATTTGCACATACGAGAACCATTTTCATGAAGTTGCCAATAATCTCAAGCTGTGTGCCCAAGGTAATTTATATGCAGACTACTTTTCCGCACGTTATAACCACGAAGGAAATACTTCATGACAAGGAACGAAATCTGGGTGCATTCTACGAGCGCAATAGCTTAGACATTCTAAGGAATGACACCCTTCTACAGCCAAGAAGATGTTCAAGTCTCGGGCCTATTCAAGAGAGGTCATGCTCACTCTTTTCTGGGGCATGAAAAGACTTGAGCAGTGTCAGAATGCGAATATTGCCCGACACAGCGCAATGTTGAAACAAGCCCCTGCACTTGTTGATACCATTTGGAGTTTGAAACATCAGATACTTCCCGCATACAGACCTTGCTGCAAAGATTATAATGTTTTTGCATCCCTGAAGAACTTTTGAGAGGATAAAGATTTGGAGTTGAGGATGAGGTGAAAGACCCGGTGCATTCCAGGTTGCACGCACAACCAAAAATTATTTTTTTGACAGCTACATTATAATAGTGCAATTATAAATGCCATTAATTTTGGAATTTCCATAAAAACATCCACTTTTGAACCTGAACGATATACCACTTGCTGTGTGCAGGAACAAAAGGAAGACTGCACCTCTGCATTGATGTGCGCGCACACATTGGATAGTTGCGCTTGATTTGAATTTTTAAACCACGCACTTGTGCATAAAAGTGGACATATGTGTTTTTTTTAAAAACAGTCTTTTAAACTCTTAACTTAATTACAAATATTCACGATAAAATTATTCTAGTTACAAACTGAATATTTTAAGATAAAACAGAGCAGTTTTACAGCATTTTCTATGTCCAAGTTTATAGATTTGCTTATTTTGCAAGAAAATCTTTAGTGTTTTTTTTTTCTTTTCTTGCTACAAGCTTTTTCAGTAACATATTCAATGGTGATGGCGTTGAATAGAACATTTTATTTCAAACAATGTATGAACCACTATAGCATTTGAAAGGTCACAGTTGTAATGGTGTCAAAAATAATCTGTTACTAAAATAGATGTTTTGAAGTGACCCTCTAAAAATTCTTGTATGCAAAGTGTTCGAAATGTGCATATTGTACATTCAGCGTGTTGTTTACCTGGGTTATGTTCACATCTCGTGCGTATAGCCCCCACATTTCGCAACCTGTTACATAAATAGATTTTTTTTAACGGAGTGAACATGGTATAATGACTTGAGAAATCTGTTGAAAAGGAGAGTGATTATGTAGAAAATATCATATATTCTGTTAAAAAAATTTTATATCCCAAAATATTAAAAATTGTTGTTACTGTTAGAGATTCCCTGGCTCCTTTTTGCCAAAAGACGGAGGAAATTATTGAAAGAATGAACAAGTGAATTAAATAAATAAATATGAGCAGAATGTAATCTAATAAGACATTTTATATACCTTTCTGTCTAAAATTTGACGGTTAATTTCCATGATGTACAAAAGATTATAAAGTAAAAACTGGCCAAAAGGAGTATAAGGGGATAAAACAGTTTAGATGAATGGCAAAATTAATCATTCTGACTTATCGAAACAACCTACTGGAGAACGGGAGGTCTGGATTTTGATTCCCACCAGGACCCTTCTCCCTGACTGATGAGGACTCATCCAGGTTTTCCTCAGTTCTCATCAATGACAAATACCGGGGAGGTACTCTAAACATAAGCTTGAAACTCTGCAAAAAAAAAAAAAAAAAAAAAAAAAAAAATTCCAACATCATCACCGCATACACAGCCAATGTCCACCGCCTGTGATGCTTCAATAGTAAAAATAGGAGTTAAACCCCATTAAAAACAGTGTATATTGTCAATGTGATAATCATTAGTGAAGGAACTAAAGTTTATGTTCCTATAATTTAGTGTCATGTATAATAAAAGTATGGCAACGGATACGGAAGTAATTACATTTTAAGGTTAGTACCTTTCTAATACAGTCCTTTGCATGATCTTGAAATGTTGCAACGATTGCTTCCAATCAACGAACGATGACCTTGGAGATCGTTTATGCGCATTGGTAAATCCTGTTTTACTATTTTAGCGTGATGTATATGAGTATTAGACTTGTCTCCTATTGTTCTATAGACTTACTTTTTTTTTTTTGATTGATTGATTGATTGATTGATTGATTTATTTACGGACGCTCTTTAACATCACAGGTCAGCGTCCTAGTCAATTCAGGGCACGAAACGGCAGACAAATTTTACTCAGAGGTCTCTTTTTTCAGGTTTGAGATTTTTTTTTTCGTACGACACGGGACCTACGGCTTTACTTCCTTTCCGAAGGAAACCACACTTAGGATTTTTACACTCGAAAAAATCTATCGATCCTGGCAGGGTTTGAACTCACTATCTTGGGGTTAGGAGGCAAGTACCACTATCATCACCAGGACCGACTGTTCTATAGACGAAACATCTCTAATAATCATTTATTGTGCATCAAAAATGTATAAGTACACAGCAATTTTCATGGTGTAGCTTTAGGTTTATAATATAAATTTCTGTTTCTACTGGTACTGTTGCTGCTACTGCAACTTCACTGCTACTCTACTTTTAGAAGCGAATATAGCGTACCCCGTAAATTCTTCTTATCCGCTCTGTTACACTGCTGTGGTAGTGTTTTTAATCTCTTTTGTGCATCCAATCCTTATCGATTTCACACGACACGTAAGGTTTGCTGTTCTACGTAGTGCGTATTCCTTGTTACACTTTAGATAAACGTAACTTTGTTGTTCTGTGTTAATGCAAAACGCACTTCTGGTCTGATCGAGATGTGCCACTTACTGTGCGCAATAAGATGTGATTCTAACACGATGGAGTGCCAAGCCACTTCAGCATTGATCTACACGCACATTTAATCGCAAATTTACCGGAGCACTGGTTAGGAAGAGAACCTGTTAGGTGTCCAGCGCGATCGCCTGATTTAACGCCACTTGATCTTTTCTTTGGGGGCATGAAATATAGTGAATGAGTACGTCACCCTAGCTGACAACCAGAGAGGAACTGAGAAACATGTTGCACAATACCGATTGAGAAAAGAATATTTGTATCAAATTGTTTAAAAAATACATAGAAAAGTGAATTTCATTTCCTTTCTGACTTTTCGGATGCACACATACTAATATAAAAATTCAGAATTCCCTTACTTATTATATTTAAAAGCATCTTAATTTCGCCTTAAAACAACTACTTTGGGTCATCCAAGACTTAGTAGTAGTAGTTGTTGTTTTAATAATAATAATAATAATAATAATAATAATAATAATAATAATAATATAACTGGAGATCTAATGGGACTGTATCATTTTTCATCTATTGCCATTGTCATGTAATAATATTTCTAGATTTGTTTAAACCTATTTTATTTTACTTTTATTAAATAACTTTATAACAGCAATAATAATAATAATAATAATAATAAATGAACATGAGATATGTTGGTCTTGGTTAAATTTGAAAGGCTCTTTGTGATCCTTAAACTTAGTTGCAGCATTTCTGTTTATGTTTTGGAATTACTCAGATATGTTTTAACACTCAGTATCTTTGTAATATCCTCGACACAGTTTTTGATCTTCTCTTCTATGCGAATCTGATTGTACATGATTACGATATTTTATAACAGTCCTCAGGATAAAGCTATCATGCTTAAACAAAACTTAACTTTTTCCCCTATTGCCATCCAGATATTGGAATCCTTTACCTGGCAATGGTGAAGACGTAACCTGCTCCTGAAGTTGGGGTCGAGTTGCAGGTTCCCAAGGAGATGAGATGATAAGTGAGAGCAAGTAGCCAAAGTCTACTTAAATCTACACCTAACAGCTACCCAAGACAAGGGAACCATGGGTAACCAGCTCTAGCAGGGAATGTGCAATAATATTTTAATCAGATTCCCGGAGTAGCTCTGGTTGCTAAATCACAGGGCTGGCCTAATGAATTTAATACAGTTAGTAAGTAAACTTTATAGAGCGGGTACACAATTAAACAAAAAATTTCCATTAATGTTGAAATTCTCTTATCGACGCAGTCTGTCTATTACAGGGAAGTCATACCTTCATATATGTAATATCTAATGAGATAATTTCTATTACAACGAAGAGTTTCAAACTATAATTTTTATCAGCGAAATGAAAAACTGCTATATAGATGTATCTGAAATGCTTTAGCAATGTACTTACTTAAGCTCTCTAATCTGCTTTTATGTAAACATGTAATTTAAAATAGTGTATAATATGTTCAAATAAAACATAAAAGCGTCATTGTTTTGTTTAAATTGAGCCTATATAGACACTATAACAAGCTCTATATTTCTATATTGAGCATCCTTTGAGATAATGTATATTGAAATATATAGCCAGATAATACGAAACAATTTTAGTCTTAAAATCACCGAAAACTGTTGCAGAGAAAGCAATTAAAATGAGGAGTTGCTACACAACACTTTCAGGTTATTTTGCCACCCTATGAATGATCGCAATGCTGCTAAAATCTAATGTGACATTCTACTATCTCCGATTTTGTCTATGTGACACGTACTTTAATGCACCTGTGCATCATGCAAATACTATTGCGTCAGTCTTTGAAGTGTTCAATGCAGAAGGTCAATAAATTTTCGCACAGTGTTTGCGAACTTTATCTTAGCCACTCTTCCTTGTTTCCGAATTCTTTGTTTATTCATTTTGTATAGCAAACAATAATATTTATTTATTTATTATTGTCTATTGTCTAATTATTACTAAAACGTCATAAAATCCTAATTGTGTTATAGTATATAAAAACGCAGAAGATTTTGTGAAAGCCACTAGTGATTTTAGTGAGTTCGTTATTTAACCAGACTATTACTTTAAGCAACAAATATTTTGTGAAAAAAAAAAGACTTTTAACAAATCAGGAATAAAAGAAAGCAAAAATAATCATCTTCTTCATGAAGCGCTCCCAAATCTGCTAAAAGACATTCCTCTAATAACAAGAACCTTATGTGACTTACTCGAGACATACGTGTACATACCAATAGGACCATACGGGTATGCTCATATGTGAAGGCTATTGAGCACGAAAGTTCGAATACAGTTTACTAATAACATGATTACTAAATTCGGCAAACCTAAATCCTACACGTTTTTATTCTTTGGGTTAACATAAAAACTTGATTTTGCTCGAATAAAGTCTCTTGTGTTGAAACTTTGCAAGAAAGCATTTGGATAGGGGGAAGAAGAAATAACATTTTTTTTTTTAAAAATTGCCATAATATGACACTAATGAAACAAAATTAACTAACGTAAATATAGTGGTAAACGCTTAGAATTTTCTGACTTTTAATTAGTTTTATGACTGTGTTAATGTTTACGATTTATAAAAGTTGTGGAAGTTCCATTAAATAAGTTGATATGCTTATATCACGTGTAAATGATTTTCCATTTGTTGTTATAGTAAAGAATCTAGAACTGAAGTGAACTGCATTTCCCATTTTGTAAGATTGTGCAAAATATCAGGCAAGAACAGATAGTTTTATGGATAAATTAAGAAAATGTGCCAAAAAGTTGTGTTCTTTCTCGTGTTTCAAGGGAAATCAAAGATCCCCTTTCACTCTCAATAAACAAATTACATTATTACGGTATGACCATTTTCAAATTCTTGAACAGTGCAACAAGGCATATAACTTTATTTTGCTGTTGCGAACGAGAAATGTAATCATATCTTGCAGTCCTAGATGATATGACAATACATCTGAATATACACAACTAGCTATTAAAATTGCTACACATTGTACGTGTTCTTTAACAGCTATACAGAAATGATGTCTGTCTTCTCGTTCGGTTGTTGGGGAGGCCGTTGGAATCCTTCAGGTTTGTGTTTGTCCTACCTAGATCCACTGATCTCATATTCGTTTCGTTGCGAAATCATTTTGTCCAGCATGAGCACACATTTCTCGGAATGACATTTCATACTCTCGGAATGCCACAATCCTCCTCAAATTCAAACACCTGCTAGTACTGTTGTCGTATTTACGATGAATCATACTCGTTCCTTGAGAAAATGTGGGGTCAGTTTAACGCGCATCTTAATGGTTAGCCGTGTATATTTTCAGAATGAATGACAATTCATCAAAATAATTGCTCTATTTTGTAGGAGCAGGGACTATGAGAAAGATAGTTAACTCACAAATATATACCACGTTTTCTAACACTTTTGGAAGTTCAGCAATGTGCTAAGGTCATGAACAATGAGGAGCACATTGAAGTATTAAGGCAATTAAATCATGGATTTCTTTCGAGATTTCAAGAAGTGATAAAATTAGAGAAACCTTTTCAAGTATTTGCTAAGCCTTAATCATCTAAAGGTAATTCGAACTCCACGATTTGAAAATGATCGTAAATTTAAGAATTACTTTGGGAAAAGGAAAAGTTGGCGTGGTTTTTATACCACGTTCCTTAATGCCAGATTGTTCCAAAATACTCAAACATTATTCCTATTTTTATCATGTTTAGATTTATTATCCACGTATACACATGTTATTTTCTTTGATGAAAACAAGCAAAACTCATAGCAGAACTCAATTGTTGATCATAATTAAAATGTAAACTTGGATTGGTAATACACAAACTTGGTGCCAACTTTTGAAAAAAAAAACTAATGCGGCTAAAGAAGCAATATAAATCTAAACAATAATACCCCCTTGTGACAATCAAAAAGTGATTTTGAACTGTGAATCATTTTAAAACTATTATTTTATGTTGTTTTCAATATATATATATATATATATTAACTTAGTTACACCTACGTTTGAAGTACCTATCAGAATATGGTATTATCAAATGTTTTTTTCTTTATAACCAATTTTGGTTAATGCAATGAAAAACGGGTAGGTTTTAAATTTACAGAATAAAATAAATAAGTACAGTTCTACACAACATATTTTACCATTTTAAAACTTATATTGCCTGTTCTTTCTCAAAAACAAATGTTTGTTTTCATTCTATAATATTATTTATTTTTTCGCAAAAACTTAATATTATTGACATTTAAGTTGTGTTTAAACAGTTAATAATGTCTAAAGGATGTAAAACGCCAAGCCACCTTTGCAATCGTTTGTCTCCTTTACTCACTCCAGTGTCAGATGGAGCAAAGTGCAAGTTTATATTCGCTGCTGATGTCACCGTGCATTCATTTAACTATCAGCAGAAGGTTTGTAAAGTTCACATGTACTATATGATGCGATTTTATAATTATGCTCTTAAAGTTTCTTTAATCAACATTCACTTTCAGTCTTACTAAATTGTTCGAACGAGAGCGTGCAGTTTAGACATGTGGGATTTTAGAATTTCCCTCATTTTGGAAAGATGAGATTAAGATTTGGAGTTCACTTGCAGCATGATTAATTAACTTTAATCATAATTATAAAATCTATGGCATTCATTGTGGTATGAAAACAATAAAAAGGGCGGTGGGAGGCTATCATTGATAATGGAATTAGCAGGATAAACTATGCCTAGATAATTGTTAATCTTCATGTTTATAACTGCAACTAATAGCAATTTTGACACATATCACTCTTGTTAATACTCTTGTTAATAAGAGTAAATATTGCATCCTTTTTTTAACACTTGGGAATTCGCGTTCGTTTTAATGAACTTCTTTTAGTTTTAAATGAAGAAAGATTTAAATGAATGAACCAAATTCTTTAGTATTCACTTGGCTGAAAAGCCGATCGCTATGGGTTTATGTTATAATTGTGACACAATCATAATTGAAAACCTGTAAATGTAAATGTATGACTAAAAATAGCTGTGTTATAAGTAAAAGTTAACTTTCCATTCACTTTTACGCCAGCTTTAAGCTGAAAAGGTTTATTATTTTTCACGAAATATAAAAATGAATATATTATACAATTTCTACGATTAAAATGTCCCACTATGATTTCTTAAATACTTAAATTTCATGTACAAGATCATTTAATAAGTCTAAAATGTATAGGAATAATTATATAATTATCATATATACCGTTATCAGGGTATAAGCAACATGACTCTTGTTCAGGCTTCCAAGGGGTTAATGAAATCAAAACTTCCTTTCTATAAGTAAACAAGATGCATAAAGTTAGAATGGTTATAGTTAACGAATTTTGCAGTATTAATAGTGTAAATAGGATATGAAACGAAATTATTTAGAAATTTTATTGGCTAAATCTAATTAGTCAATAAAATAAATACCAACATTCAATTATATTGTTGATATTATTCAAAATTATAGGTCTAATTGGCAAGAACATACGAGGGTAGGTCCATAAGTTTCCGGCCTCGCCGATAAGGATTATCGCCTTCACAAAATTCTTATGTGGCGTCATACCTTATCTGTTAACTAAATATTGCAGATGTATATTCCGCTCCGCTGTGTTCAGTTGTTTAGATATAGTCCCTTAAAAAGGCTACGGGTTGAAGATTGTGACATGTTCAAAATAGAGTTTCGAGCTGTAATTAAGTTCTTCACAAAGGAAGGACTTACTCTAAATGAAATTAAACAGCGATTGGACGATGTGTATGAGGAAGAATCCCATTATATTCAACCGTAAAAGAATGGGCCAATCTTTTTTCAAAAAGGGTCGAGAAAGCATTGAAGACGAAGAGCGTGCAGGACGGCCTTTGGAGGTGCTCACTCCTGAAAACATCGCTCTTGTAGAAGGAGAAATTATGGAACACCGGCGGCTCAAAGTTACAGAAATAGCAACAAAACAAACAGTCCTTCGAATTATTCATCAACATTTAAACATGAATAAAGTTAGTGCAAGATGGGTGCCTAGACTTTTTTCCTCAGTCCAAAAGCAGCAACGAGTTATTTGTTGTCAGGCATTTTTGGAGCTCTTCCGTGGCAATGAGAGAGAAGTTCTGCAAACCATTGTTACAGGAGATGAAAATATGGTCCTCTACTATGATCTCTTTTAAAAAAGAAAATCCATGGAGTGCCGTAAAATTTGGCGAAGCACCGCCTCTAAAGGCCAAGGGCACTCAGTCAACCAAGAAGATCATGGCCACACTATTTTGGGACTGTGAAGGAAAACTCTTCATTGACTTCAAGGAGAGGAACACCACAGTAAATGGGGAGTACTATGCTGGCCTACTGCACAGACTACGTGCTTCCATCAAAGAGAAAAGGCGAGGAAAGCTGAGTGGTGGTGTGCGCCTTCTTCACGACAACGCGCGTGTGTACACAGTTCTTGTTGCAAAGGAAGTTGTGAAGAAATGCGGCTTCAAAGAGATCGACCAACAACCCTAAAGCCCAGATATGGCTCCCAGTGACTATTTCTTCCTCTTAAAATTCAAGAAGGGCCTTCGAGGAAGGAAATTTAAGTGTGACGAAGAAGAGATGGATGCTGTTTACGCCATTTTGCAGACAAGATTTATGACTATTTTTGGGGGGAGGATTGAAATTTTAATTCAAGGATGGGAAAAGTGTATTGCAATAAAGGGTAACTATATTGAAAAGTGAAATATAGTTTTGTAGTTTTGTCAATCCTAGAAAATGGTTAGGCCGGAAACTTATGGACCTACTCTCGCATAATAAGAATGGATCCATGTCTCATCCCCATACTTCAATCAAAAGAAAAATGCAATGCTATGTCCATATTGAAGACTTTTTTTTTTTCAAATAGTGTTTAACGCCCATTCTTTTTAGGTTTCTATTACAAAACCCTGAATCATTAAGCAGATGGCTAGCTGCTGTTGAGAGTGACAAATGTGTATCTTCGATACGTACTATAGACTACTCAATGCATTTCCCAGAATTCCTTGCAGTCTAGTGGTGAGAAGATAAAGTTGACACATTTTCTTCAGGTTTCAATTTTAATTTAACCCATCCTACAAACGTAATCAGCAAATGAACTATTAAACATAATTAAATTTTTAGAAACATGATTATGCTTAATTATGTTTATTTATAACTCAGTCACATAACATAGGAACACATTATTACTTTTTATATCAATAGTATATCTGGTATTGATATTTTTAATTTAAAAATTTAAGAAACATAACGCAATTTTTATGAATGCTATCATTGTATGACATTATAAATTAATTTCATACGCTGTTTTTGTTAACACCATTATAAAAAGATATAAATGAAATAAAACTGAATATTAGTATCTATTTTCTAATGAAGTACTCTTAAGTCAATGTCCTTTTATTTATAAGAGTACTATGACGTCGTTGTATTGAAGGAGATTATTTAACTCATTTATCTATTGTTATTGTTGTTGTTGCAGGAGATGGATCTACCGCGAGAAATTTTAGCCGAAGCTGAAAAGGCTGAATTGTAACTAATACCGAGAAAATCTTATCAGAAGGAATATGTAAGGTCCATCAATCCGATAAGAGTAAAAATATTAAGGATGTTTTAGAAACAGTGGTAGCATATATTTCATAACAAGTTATTACTGTCAAATGATATTTAATAATTTGGTAGATGATGTTACCTTATTAATTTTTAGTAATATAATTATGTACTTTGCAACGAAGAATAATGATTGATTCTGTTTTCATTAGCAAATAAATTATTTCCATGTTTAATCATTTAGTTGCTATTATAGTAATTTTATGGAACTAGTGTCATAATATAACATTTTATCAACCATTTTGACGGAATGAAATCGCGTTTTATAATTATGGTATACAAAAAATTATTCTAAATACTGCATTGAAGTTTCTCTAAAAACATTATATTGAACGACAACCTTTACTGATATTAAAGAATGCAATAAAATCAGAAATTGTAAAAACAAGCGTAAGAAATAGCATTATTATAGTAAATTACAATGAATTCCTAATAGAGCGCTACTGATCTTTTAAACGTTTCAGTAGCCCAGTAAATATGACACTATAGTATTTTGCGGCAAATTTTGTATAAATAAAACAAAAGATGACATGTATTACTGAGTGTCGCCTTTGTTTCTATCACACTAGAGAAATTATTTGTTTCGGTTTAATGCTCATATATTACAAATGTTATCTTCAGCTTATCTGTGTCTATTTCTATTTGTTTAATCTCTTAACAAACACCGGCATGCTTTCATTAGTCATAGTCTTTCATCTGCTGTAGCCTTGTCATGTATTTCAAAATGGCAGCAAACAGGTTTTTGGCGCAGCTTGAAATTACTATTATGCCACCTAATGTAGTTAATTTGATTTATTTACGCACGCTCTTTAACATCTCTCGTCATTCAATTCAGGGGACGTGAAACAACCGATAAATTTTGTTCAGAGGCCTCTTCTTTCAGGCTTGAGGTTCTTTCATGTGCGGTAAATATACGACACGAGACCCACGACTTTACTTCCCTTCTGAAGGAAGCCATACTTAGAATTTTTACGCCCGAAAAAAATCCATCGGTCCTTGCCGGGATTGAAGCCGCGAACTTGGTTTACGAGGTAAGTATGGTTACCACTAGACTACCAGAACAGACGCCCCTAGCGTAACCAGCTATTTACAACGCTGGTAATTGTTGCGATTTAAAGCTGTTGATGGCATCTTCAATACTCAAATTTACCATTAATACTTATTTATTATTTTAGTTACACATTATTCGTTATAAATCATTTTCGTTATTATTTCCATATTAAAGCATTTTAATAAGACAGAATAATGCTACCGATATCTTTATGGTAAAGGAACAGTATTACGTTTTAAAATATTCTAGGGTGTAAATATTTTGAGGTCTTAAGTCAACCTGAAAATTTATTTGTTTTTACTACATATATTTTTATAGTCTCGTAATGAACTATAGGGAAGAGCATATCGATTTCTCACCTTGCCCTCGAATGAAAGAAACTCAGCGCATAAATAACGGCACACGAAAAGCTACTGCTACTGTACACCGCAACTTATATGGGCCATAAATTTGAATTAGTGTTCGCCGTGCTGATTATCTAATCTTCATGCGGGGTTCATGAACTCCGTTAAATTTAGACCACAAGCAAGCGGTGGGATCAACCCGAAAGTTAGCCCCCGCATTTACTAGCCGTCTCTTATAATCAAAGTGAGCCCTTTATAAATTTTGGTCAAGGTTACTAGAGCAACGTAGATAGAACATTGAAATTTACATAACATTACTCTGAGAAAACTACTATTTTATACGAGGAGCTTACAATAAGTAATGCATCGCTTTTTTGTTTAATCTTATAAAACTGCAATAACTTATGTGCATTATCTTTTAATTTTTGCACACATTTTATGTATTTTTTTTTAATTTGTTTTCAATTGGCACTAATGCAGCTAGTTTTTAAATAATGTACGTTATAAATTGACTTTCTTTGGGCGGAAAATAATCACCATCATTCAGAAGCGTTTAAGAAATATGTATCGGCAGATGGGGTGGATAAAAATCACAAGTGCAAGAAATAACATTGGGGAAAGGACTGTAATCGAAGAAATGTTGAGGCATTTTCAATGATTAGTACGCTCTGAACGGCCATATCCTAATTTGGGACGATTCGGCGGATAACAACCGAACAATTCGATGAGATCTCTGTCGGCATTGTTAAAATAAATGTATTGCCTCGTGTTGAAATGGCCAGTATCGAGGCGTATAAAATTTCTGTGGAAGCTGAAAAAGCGATTCGGCACATCCGTTTTCATAAATAAGTGACTTAACATTTTTCTTCGCCATATTGCCACATACAAGTGACACCCGAGAAGAGATTACCGAACTTCGGCACGCTGGCTTTCATTAGCCCCATTAGATGTTCATCTCTTCTGTCCTCTAGTCACAACCGCAGTACGAAAATGACTTACAGACCTGCAGGGTGCTATATGCCCTAATATCTATGAGTATACAGCTTTTCCAGATATAGAATTGCAAAATAATAAAGAATTTAGAAAGAATCTCCTGTATTTGAAATTGAAATAAAACAAACTTTGAATAAAGGAGGAGTTATATATTGAGCGCCCTCAAACACTATAAACATGTCTGCTTACTGGAGACTTCTTGATGTAACCTAAATAATTTTGTAAAACATACGAAGTTGTTCTCTCTCTGTTTCATTTTGTTCCCGTGTAAAAGTACGGAACGTTCGCTGTAACGATAAACAATTGTCATCTAAGAAGTATTGAGGGTACCTTGCTACAAATAAACATGACAAAGTTACACAGTGATAGCGGTAAGCGTTGAGGAACTCTAGCCAACAGTTCCCTTGTCTTCACTGTTGCCACGTATTTGTAATGATTCAATGAAAATGCTTGAGCATGTAGCCTATGGAAAGGAAGTGTAAGAGTGAGCCCAGGTTGGAAATCGGAACCAAGGTCGCGGTATCGAACAAGTAAGTGAATCCTGGTACTCCACGTGAGGGTTGTGTCTCCAGTAGTTTATATTTGTCTACCAAAAACATCAGAGATGCCAAATCTTATTATATAAATGTTATGAACAGCAACTGTTGAAAACTGTTTCGCTTGCTCCTGAATCTTCCTAATGAAAGATTAGACATGTATCTAAACATTCTAGACAAATTATCAAATTTCCTACCTTTCGTACTCCTGTTAAAGATTGCATAAACTTTGTGCAGTGTACGGCCCTAAGCAACTAACCTAACAAAAAGCTGGTAAATGACGATCTTTCAAACTCGAAAGGTGCTTAGACTCCCACCATATCTCTATATGTTCAACCCAATTGAATTAGTTTGGGCTGAACTGAAACCTAACTTGTAACAAAAGAATACGGCGCCGACATTAAGTGCAAGTGTATGAGGGGCTCAGGGAAGGAGTAAGTAAAGGTACACTCCGTCTTGTATCCAGCATCCAGCATCAGCATATATTGAAAAATAAGTAAATAAATAAAATGAGCCTAAATATTGCAATGTACCCGTAGACATCATGCCAGACAGAGATCGATTCGTTATCAGTGTTGGGGAGACACTAAAATTAAGAACTGCTTGTTAATAACTATAATTTATTAAAACACTTAAAAGTAAATGTACCTATGGCTAAGTTGATTAGTATAATGCTCCGTTTATTTGGCCATTTTTGCTGGTACATTATGTAACAACACACCATTCCTTAATCTCCATAAAGGCACGTGACACAGAGTTTAATAGCGAGAGCAGTTATCTGAACTTCTTGTTTTGTGAATCTGAATCTTCCTGTTACAGGCCGCATACAACAAAGCGAGCCGACTGTCTACGAATAAAGCGAACAGACAAGTACAAGAACAATTCTGTAACTCAGTTGGTTACAGAACCGTTGAAAAGTCACAAAGCTCATTATTAAATTTATTATTTCTAGCATTTGGGTTACAAGAAAAAAATTAATGCCTCCTTACAATTATTTAAAATAAAAAACGTAATCTGTAGGAAATGCTTAAAGAATTGTTCAATTTTGAAATATGAATATAGTATAGCAGTCGGTAAATAAATTGTAAGCATGCTAAAAGATGTTAAGTATTAAATAAAAGATAACGCTATATAACAAAACAACACATTTAATTACAAGTTAAGATAAGAGATATAATATATTACACCTTTCTGGAAGTATTTAAAAAGAAATTTGTGCGTTGCATGTTGTTGGTCAAAGAAAGAAAACCATGACACATTTCTCGGCTGCCACTCAACATGATGAAAGTATAATGGGAACAAACACCTGCTACACGTGAATATAAAAGAACTTTTTATATCAAGAATTTCTAGGTAGGAGGAAACTGAGCTGACTTATTCTCATCATGTAGTGACATGCTGTCATTTAAACATGACAGGTTCAGAAGCGTTAGCAACAGAGTGCAGCTTACTTCTTCTTGATTCAAAAAGCTGAAATAGAGAGACACAACATTTGGGAACAAAAACAGGCAACAAAACTTTAAGAAGATTTAATTTCCGCTCGAAATTTGTAATGCTCTTTTATTTAAATGCTGTTAGCTTAGTTTAAAATATTGCAAACCGATTACAAAAACGAACCTCTTTTGTTGAACAACTTTGAACTATGACAGATAGACAGTTATATAGTTTTCCAATTAAGGTGTCTTCTTCCGATGCATGACACTCCATGCGGAACAGGAACTGCCGCCTCATCTGCTTCGACATTGTTTGCGACATTACCGGCAGAGAGCAGTACTGTGGGAAGCACGCCGCTTCCACTGGACGGTAGTATGCGGCTTTATAAACCCGGAAGATAAATTAAACGAGAGGCGATAATGGGGAGGAACCAAACGCCGCTTAATTTGTCATCAATGCTACATACGGTCTCTGGGATCGGAAGCTTTGTGTGAGGTCAGTAGCCTAACTACCTTCCACTTGGCAAGGAGCCATAGTTACAAGAGCTAGGATTGAAATGTTATGAAAAATAAAACTATAAAATGTGATCTAAACATTATGGATAAAATGGTCAGGTGCCAGTAATTTATAATTTCTATTAAACATTTGAATATACACCTAAAGACAATCAATAAAGATGTCACATATACATTTAGACTGTAACTATGATCTTTCCCCAAGAAAGAAAGACACTTCATTAATATATCTTTTTTTAAACTAGTCTAAAAGTAAACAAGGAACAACGTTCAAATAAAACAAAAGGAAACATCAAAGAACAAATCACATATTTAAAGCAAGCTATGCATGAATTCCGATAAAAAAAAAAAAAAAAAGCATATAACTTTTCGAAATAGAATTGAAATAAAATTTTTGAAAATTTTAAATGAAGTTTATTCATTTATTGCAATATGTGTGCCAGCATTACTTTCAAAAATGAAATTACTTTCCAATGCCAGCCTCGGAACTCAACTCTGTTAAAGCTTTCAGGTGCCCATTTTCTTTATCAACTAAGTATTCCACTTCTATTACAGGACTTAGAATGTTCGCCAGCCATCTGCAAGCTATCAAATTATATGAGTTAGTAATTGTAACTTAAAATAAGAAACATAGAGTATCATATCGCATATCTAATAATACATTACTATCAAGGAACTTCCATCATCTCGATTTGTATTCTAATAGGGTATGTGGTATTCTGTCAGGTGTCATCATGAGTGTATGTTTACAAAGTTAGCTCTAAGTTAGTTATTCTGTCCATTAAATTAAAAATACCACATTCTATTTTAATAAATCCCTTTGGTTTTCTATACTAAGAGCTAAACGCGTAACCAAACATACGTCTCTCACCTCATTCATTTATTTGAAACTAAAATAATAAAACAAAGAAAAATGCTGCTTTACCTCTCGCATATATCTCGTAGAAGAATTTAATATCATCGATTTTTGTAAACATGGAAGCTGCATGCGACAATTATGTGCTTGAGGTGAATTAAATGCCATTCATTGGCTTTGAGGAATATATCAAAAAATTCTCTAATCGATGAATATTCAAGTTCAGAGAGATTTGTTATGATGATGATGATGATGATGATGATGATAATAATAATAATAATAATAATAATAATAATAATAATAATAATAATACTTTTATTACCCATTGGATTCTGCATGAGAGTCTATTTGCCTGCGCACCTGTGAAAGCTCATCCCAGAGAAGTCATGCTTTAGTAACGTGTTGTAAATCCAGCCATCCTGGATGAAGGATGTTTCACCAGAGGAAATGTTAGGCCATGATATGGTTATGCTCTACATAATTTTATTATATAGGATCAACGGATGTATAAAAACTTAAACAAAACGAGGTATAGTAACTCAGGATATCACATGATTCAGTGTGAGATCACAATCTATTCAGCTTACCATCATGAAGCTGGCGTGCAAAGTTCAGCGAACTTAAGTGCTTATATAAATGAAAAGAAAAGAATGAAAAATAAAAAGGGGGTAAAGATTAACAGTAGAACGTAATAAATAACTGTTACAATAAGTGATTTTTTTTTTAATTTTATTTATCTTTTTAAACTCATGAAAGCTAAGAATGTCATAACCATTTGTTTCAAGGCAATCTTACGAGAGATAATCACAAATATGGAGTAATATGAACGCGACTCTTGGGCACGTTTTGTTCGTTGTTATATTTTTTCATTTCAGAAGAAGTATATTGCAAATTCATTATAGTCAATATAGATACTTAGAGGAAAGATTGATCCAAGAAGCTTAATTTCTGAATTCAATTCTTGATAGTCAAATATTTAATATAAAAGTAGAGCAAACATATGAGTTACTAGGCTTAGATGAAGATTAACTTCCAGACAACGTTATGAGTAACAGAACCATTTATCCAACTCATTACAAACTGAAAGGATATTAGGTTTGTCAAATACTACTTTATTACGTTCTCTAGATTGATCTGTTTATCATAATTTAAAATGGTTGTAGAAAGAGAAAACTTGAGTATATTTCAGCGCAATATTATGTCACCAAATAACTAATTAAGACAAGATAATATTAATTATTATTACCATTTTATATGTGATTCTGTGCTGTATGAATTTATATTTCTTAAAAATAAAACTATAATGAATTAATCTAAGGATATAAAGATAAAGAATATGTTATGTATATTTTGTACGGTTAAGGAGTATAATATATAAAAAGTGATTTTACTCACTTTTACTTAAAATTTAAAATTTACTTAAAACTTAAAATTTAAAATTTAATAATGAGATGTAAAACTACTGGTTAAAATGGCTTAAAAGCACATAAAAACTAGAAGAGAAAGTAATAGCATATGGAAGCCAGAATTAACGCAAAAGCATGCCAAAATCTTGTCGTTAAGGTATTGCAATCAATTTATTTTATACAAAAAAAAAAAACAACAACAACAACAACACTTTAAGTGGCTAGGAAAAGTAAGAGTTTAGAAACATGAAAAATGAGACTAATCGTGTAGTAGCACTGTATTGCTCTTAGAAAAATGTAGATATGTAACAATATAATGCTTCAGATCTGTGTGGATGACAATAAAAATGGACTCTTACCTTGCGTCTTGACGTTTAGTGTCAGCCCTTACGAAGTACACAAGCTGTATGGACGGAACGCTGACGATGAGCCCGTCTTCATTTACGACGGTTCCTCCGAAATACACAGGGAAAGTGTGAGCCTCCCAGGTAACGGGGTTAAACATTATGGGAAACGTTAGATTCAGTGTTCTATTTTCTACTTCGTCTATTACATGGTTAAGGTTGAGAATGTCATTATGAAAGCACTCGTCTATCCAGCGGGCACATATATCTTTATACGTGAAAATTTCTCCGTCTTCCCAGTTGACTGTCGTGTTCTGGATGATCTGGTCCAGGAGAAGCAATTCTGACCACACATCTCGTCGCAGCATGTCCCGGCCTTCCCTAGGCGTGACGATCACTCTGCCAAATCTTCCTGTGGGAATCAAAACATGTTGGTTACTAATACATCATGCTTACGGGGATTTGAGCATTTTATTAGATCCCATACAATCCTCCTAGATCTTACTTCAGCTATCGGAATTAGTATATGATGCATGAAAGCACACTATTTTTCTTTCTTATGCTTACCACTTTTTGTTTTCACGGCTTAATTTTATAGATATTAAGGAACGGATTTTAAGGTACACATTTTTACAAAAATATAGCTGTTTTTACACTGATCATTTGAGATTTGTATTTTAGGACATGAAACGAAGGGAAATAGACAACTTTTGTTGGACATTTTTGCCCCTGTTCATGAGATTAGCTTAATTCCCCCCCCCCTTTTTGATGCTTCACCCCCTTCTTCGAAATTTTTTTTTCCCCATGTTTTATTAGAAAATTGGGAGGGAAAATAATCGATTTCCACTCTTCTTGAGCAGCTACATTTTGTACAGCAGAACTAGAGCTATAAAATAGTATCTATAATTATAAATGTGCCGCAACTATTGAGGGTAAAAAGTCAGGCCTGTGATGACTGATCAAGGACGCTACAAGCTTTCGACTTTCCAATAGCTGACATTAATAGCACATAGATTACATCGAATTTTTGAAGGAGTCAGGGAGGTATACAATGGGGTAAATTACTCCTTTGTTGCTCTGAATAATATTCTTGTAAAAGCCCCAAATCGTCAATTTATGTACCTTGGGCTTCAAACTATCGCAATTCTCTGCCATAACCTGGTGAGGTGCTTGGATAAATTGCACAGTAAAATTCCAAAAAATTAAAAGCGTCATATGCGATATAGATTCGACGGATGCAATCAAGCATGCCCAACAAATTGAATGTTTCAACTATAGGACAAAGACATATAGTTGAAACTTTTCGCAGTACATGGTTACAGGTGTAATTCAGAGACTAGAAGAAGGAAGTATGGAGAAGGAGGAACAACGGATAAAACTTACAGCTTTGAGGAACAACCTTGACGAATTTACTAAATCTTGAATTCATTTTGAAGCACAATTCAGATGAGAAAGTCTTTGCAAGATCCACTGAATTCCTTTCCGCGCGTTTACAAAATATGTCCATTGGTTTTATATAGGAATCTCCTGAGCTCAAAGCACCAGTAACTTACATTGGAAAATTTAGAAATGTTTCCAACCATAATTTTGCATCTTAAATTTTGTTCTCTTCTAATAACAGATATAATAAGATCAGATGTAATACTTCTGTCTGATTAGCATTATATTTTTTAAATCTATAAGTTAAAGTGCATATAAATATTAATTTTCAAGATAAGTCCTATTTTCAGTAATACGTAATTACTTCATAACTTATTGACCAGTGGTGAAATAATTTTATCAGATAAATACATCTTACAGCAGTCGTTCACCGCCTACCACAATGTAAGTTCAATGTTTTACGTACTTCAGTTGTGATATCCTTCGCTTGATCGAGCAGATTTTTACTGGCGCAAATGAATTTTTCAAGAAATCTATGATCGAGAAACAATCCACTATTAAAATTTTATCAGATAACGTTCTTTTCCAAAATTGTCATAATTCTAATATTTCTTGTCTTGGACACCTGAAACTGAATCACAGGATTGTTTTCATGATATTTGACATCGTCTGTCTTGGGTCTTTGAGACGATGAATGGAATGAATTAATAATGACACAATGAATCGGCACCTAAAACAACCTGAATTTGCTTTCTTTAACAAGAGGGGAAAATGCGGGGGGGGGGGGAACTGGATTCAAACTTAATGGTAATCGAACCTAGTCCAACCAGTTGATTAAGTCACACCGTATGATGGCCGAATCGGGCTTCTGAAAATATGATTTTGGCGCACATAACCTGAATTTATAAAATGGACAATTTGTTTGCATATTCAACCATAGAAATTAATTTATTCCGCAATATACTCGATTGGGAATCAATATTGCTCTAAAGTCATATTCAAATAGAGTGGAGAGGGAAAAACTAGCAATTAAATCCAAGGCATATTGTAACTTGGCGAGTTTGGAAATTTTGGAAGCATTAAGGGAAGGATTTCGGCTCGTACATGAACTTTTGGATAGAAATGTGTCCAGATTTCACAATGATGATGGACGTGAAAGAATTCTGGTGTAATACTCTGTTTGACTGATATAGGCCAATACACTTCCTCAAAATGTACATGAGGATTAACCATAAAAAGCAATTATAAAGTTATTTCCTTAAACAATACAAATATATTCGAGAAGGATAAATTATATAAGAACTCTGGTTGATAATTCCGAATTGTAATTTAGTAACGGAGCGTTTATATTGAGTATGCGCTTCGCTATTTGTCTGCTTCAGTATATTTCCCTATACTTCAGTATTCCTGAGAGTCATCCGCTGTACAAATCCCAACTTCAAAAATCCATTTCAGGTAGCATTTGATTTTCTTCTATGGCATGTGAATCAGAAAATTGTTCAAATGTTGCTTTTGTGCGTTGTGTCTATTGTTCTACTACATCTTGTTTGTAGGTCCTGGTGGTTTAATGTTAACTATACTTGCCTCGTAACCCAAGATCGCCGGTTCAAGCCCGGTCACAGTAGATGAATTTTTTGGGGAGAGGGGAGTAAATTCCTCAGTATGGATTATTTTGGAAGGGCAGTAAAGTCATGGGTCCCGTGTTATAGATTTATGGTACGTGAATCTCAAACCTGAGAGAACAGGCCTCTGATAAAAAATGTATCGCCTGTTTAATGCCTTGAATTGAATGGGATGCTAATGACCCCAGATTAAAAAAGCAATCTTTAATATACCAAATAACATTTTTAAAAATCCATGTTGTTTCATGAATTTTATAAAGAATCCTCATGAACGAGGATTTTTGAAGAAGTGTATCAGTCAGACGAAGTATTACACAAATGAATGCTTTTAAGGTCTTTATAATCATTACAAATGTTTAACCGAAAATTCGCTTTCGAACAGAAATCCTTCCCTTTTAAGGCCCAATAATGAAAACTTCGTTATATTCTTGGGAATTCTTGGGAATGTCAATTTTAAGTAACTTGGCTGCGACCTTAACAATGATATAAAATTATATCACATATATCCAAGTTCCGAAATTTATTTGAGCATAGTGGTAACTGTTCCACATAATTTCAGAGATTTGTCTTAACGTGTTATTTACGTTTATCTGCCTTAGGTTTATGAAAAGCAG
This sequence comes from Metallyticus violacea, assembly GCA_030762175.1. Lineage (NCBI taxonomy): Eukaryota > Metazoa > Arthropoda > Insecta > Mantodea > Metallyticidae > Metallyticus > Metallyticus violacea. The sequence continues at coordinate 120,432,975 of CM060833.1, forward strand.
ATATTACCACGTTGACAGTGTAATTGTTTAAAAAAATAATGTGACGCGTCCTTCGGAATGTATAAATAAGTGAACGGCACAGAAGGTGTGACCATGACCTACCACTTGTATATCGAATATGTAGTGAGTGCATTGGCATTTATGCCAAGGGTCATAATTTGCTCTGGCAATGCTCTTTTCTATGCTTTGGCCAGAGACCTTCACCTGGATGTGCGCCTGCACCTTAGTAATTTTGTTAAATTACATATGTAGCTGTACTTCATCAAATATTAATAGCAATAATCGCATAATCATCCGCATAATGATTTATAAATTACAAGCATTTATAAATACTTGTTTGGATGTGAGCTTTTCCTCTTTCAGCCTTCATTTGAAACTAATCCCTGCACTGTAATATTAGCAAAGAAAAGATCAGGATTTAAATAGGATAATAAACTGAAGTCTTGAATGGATTGAGGAGATGGGCATACTTAGTGTCAGAGCTATGAGTAACTGGTTGAATTGTTTTGCTGTAATAATCTCTCTTCAGTCATTCTCTCTCTAAGCATCTTCTAACCGAAATTTAAAATAACTTAACATGGTTAAATACGGTTGCCCTTCACCTGTTACCCGATACGTAGGAATTCCAATACCTTCGTGAACTTCGTAATTTTTCAAAGCCTACATGTAATTCATTTTACCAATATTTATTTCAGTGTTTTAATCCTTTTCAGGTATGAAAATTAAAACAAAAATTATTTATTATGGTAAAATGTAATTCGTTATAGCATAATCTATGCTCACTGAATTTATTAATATTTTATAGATGCATTTCTTTCTTTCTTATAATTATAAATAACCATGCAGCTGAAATTTATTAAAAAATTAAATAAAAGGAAGCAAAAATAGATCTGAAAGAATAAATAAACTGAAATGCGTACGAAATGAAAAAATTGTAATTCGAGAGAAGTTAAAAAGAAGATAATGGCATTGCAACCTTGTGTCTATTATCAGTTGATGAGATAATGAATGGAATTAGCAGAATGAGTTTGGGAAACCTTGTGGCACAAGTTTCTCAGGCAAGCATATTAAGAACTAAGAAAAAATTGTCAGTACTCTAACCTAACGGGAATCGAGCTTGGCTTTGGAAATGAAAATGCTACCATTAGACCACAGCAGCGGTCTATAATATTTCATTGTTAGATTGATCGGATTATAAAAATCTCTTCGTAACAAAATTTAGCCACCGGAGACACTTTTAAAGAAACACTTAATATTTTTCTCATCTTTGTGCACACAAGCAAGAATTTTTGCTGGAGGAATGGAATTTAATACCCACCAATAAACTTCGAGAATGTAAATCCGCCCCTTTTAACTGGTCGACTTCTTCTCGCGCAGTTCGTCGCGAAGAAGTAATTTTAACACGTTTGAGAATTGGGCATTGCCGTTTTAGTCACTGCCACCTTTTTAATGGTAACCCAGCTCCAACATGTCCTCATTGTGACCGTCGGTCCTGGTGGTGTAGTAGTTACCATACTTGCCTTCTGCACCCAAGATCGCGGGTTCGAACCCGGCCAGGACCGATGGATGGCGTAAAAATCCTAAGTATGGCTTCCTTCCGGAAGGGAAGTAAAGCCGTGGGTCCCGTGTCGTACATTTACGGCACGAAAAAGAACCTCAAGCCTGAAAGAGAGGCCTCTGAGCAAAATTTGTCTGCTGTTTCACGCCCTGAATTGAATGGGACTCTGATGACCTGAGATGTTAAAGAGCGTCCATAAATAAATCAATAAAAAAAATAATTGTGACCGCCCCTTTACAGTGCGTCATATATTACTGGAATGCCATCATCTAGCGACTTTCATACTGTCCCTGAGTTTGCTCTCCTCTATCTACTTGCAGATGATGTGGTTGCTGTTGAGAGAGTGCTCCGTTTTATTCGTGTTTGTGGTTTTGGAGCAAGGTGTGAGACGCTATCATTTTATTCATGACGGCATTTTTACACTATTTTAGGACTATTGTGTTTTCAGCTCTTGCTGATGCGTTTTAGTACCAGTCTTTATTTGTTGTTGACCATGTTGCCCTTGTTGTTTGTTTTGGGGTTTATTGTTACAATTTTAGACCATTATAAGACTGTTGTGTTTTCAGCTCTTGCAGCTGTGTTTTAGTACCGGTCTTGTTTGTTATTGTCCATATTACCCTCGTTATTTGTTACTGGGTTTTATGTTATTGACCAAAGTGCTACTGTTGCTTATTTTATACACTGATTTTGTGTAGATTACTTATTTATTTATTTAATTTTGGCGCAGTTTTTAGTGTGTTTGGACGCTAATGACCTTAGCTGTTTTGTGCCCCTTAAGCAATAATCATCATCACACAAGAATCTAATTTTTGTGTATTTAACTGAAATATAAAATTAAATTTAATTGGATAAATATCAGTTTAAATTAAAATTAAAAGGTGATAACAAGATGATTGATTTGTGGACGCTCTTTAACGTTTCAGATCATCAGCGTCCCATTCAATTCCGGGCGTGAAACGGCCGACAAATTTTGCTCAGAGGCCTCATCTTTCAGGCTTGAAGTTCTTTTTCGTGTCGTAAATGCCGACACGGGACCCACGGCTTTATTTCCCTTCCGAAGGAAGCCATACTTAGGATTTTTACGCCCGAAAAAAATCCATCGATCCTGGCCGGGTTTGAACCCGCGATCTTGGGTGCAGAAGGCAAGTATGGTTACCACTATACCACCAGGACCGACGGTGATAGCAAGGAATAAGTATTTAAAAGACCATTATTCACAGTACTGCCGGCGATTGACGAATGAGAATAAATACAAATTCTTAGAAAGCAAAACATACAAGATAAATGAAACGTTGGAGGTTAGACAAACATTGTTTAATTGGTGAATTAAAGTTCCTATTTAAAAGTTGTTAGTGACCCTTAAACGCTTAGTTTTTCAACGAAGACATTGAAAACTGCACGGTTTGCTGGTAGACATGCGTTGTTGTGTCTACACAAAGTTTCATTTACAATTGGACTTCTAAAATGTTGGTTATTTTTTTTCCCCTCTTATGCTGTCTTGCACTTCATCTGGTGTCCATTCTTTTTATTTAAATTTTTTGTTTTTTAAACTGCCTCATAAATAACAGTCGCAGGACTGGGCATAGAAAGCAGGCCACAGCTTTATACTAATTTGCTTAGAGAATACAATATCTATCTAGGCGCAACGGTGAACATTTTCAACATCCACCTTCAAAAAGTGACATTTTGAAACCCAGACAATTTTCAAAGTGTAAAATTATTCTGCAAGGGCTGTTCAGTGAAGAACAGTCATACATTTTTTCACAACATGCCTTTACTCATTCTCAAAATTTTGATCATTTTTCCCAAGGATGCTATCCACCTGCTCCAGCGTTTCTGGCGGCCATACAGCATCTAGCTTGTTGCACGGAAATGTAGTCTTTTAGGTGTGATTACCGTGTTGCAGATTTTTCAGAACATCTCTGTAACATTGGCCAATTACAGTTGGGTGTGCAGTTGTGACATGCTGGTAATCATTACTTGAATATGGAAAATTGAGATCAGAATAGCTTTCCCAGCAGAAGCAAACACTTTTGTGGTGTTGGTGATGGAGATTTTCACACAGTTTGTTGTCCGCTCTAAATGATGTATCTAAGTTTCATCTGCAGTGATTATCTTTAAAAGAAACTTACATGTTCCCCTAATATCATCTTCAGCCGCATACGAACGTTTTTTTTTTTATTCTGGAATCGGGAGTCTTCAAACCCACCGTGCGCAAACACGTCTCATGTGCAACTTGTGGTTGGCACCTAGTGAGTTTTTCAGAATTTCTATTAGTGTTCTTAATGTTATATGAGGATCTTCTCTTACAATGGCAGCAGCTACGTTAATGTTTTCTACCTTTGGAGCACTCACTGAAAATAATACTTGGGTCCCCTTTCCTTTGAAATTTATTTCTTCCTCTATTTAAAACATTTTTACACATATTCGAACTACGCTATAGGGAAAAATAAACTCTTTATAGACCCAAGCTGAATATTTTTGGAGACCGAAAGAGAATTTCAGAGCAGCATATCGTTCGTCGCATGTCACAATGGAGATTTTGCTGTAGGCGGAACTAAACGTGTCTCAACTTGCACACCTCTCACAAGCGGGAACCGTAATTGACACTAATGAAACTAGTGCAAGGTGTACATTTCGCATTAAGGCAACACAATGTTGTAAAGTTAAATTTTAACGCGAGAAATTTTGCCTGTAAAATTTATGGTAATTCTTTACTGAACAGCTCTCGTACTAATCTTGCCACTTCCGTCATACGTTAGATTTATCTCCCGTGTTCTGTATATAGAGGAACGTGAGAATATTTAGTCTGTTTTGTCGATCTTTTTGTACTGGCCTTCGGCGGACGGGTATGGCTCCCTCGGTTGCGGATTGCCTGGTTCACTGTGCTACATAAACTGTTCCCAACAAATGGATAGCAGGATATGACACGATTTATAACTGAAGTATAAATATGGTTACTTTTAGGTAAGATACTTTTCAAAACTCTCATCTTCAACATTGATGTTGAGAATTTTCAGGATTTTGAAAATAAATATCTGCAATCAGCAGTGAGGAAGTTCTTTCCTTAGGAGAGCTTTTAGAAAACGAGGCAATAGAACAAGAGAAAAGGGGGTAAAAGATGAGACATTGGAAAGGGCCGTCCTCAAATGCCTTGTAGTTCTTATCTTTAAAGTTAAAAACTGGATGTCCTACATTACAAATGGGTTAATTCCTGCATTTGTACGTTAACAATTATTATATAAAGCGAACGTTGAGATCGGTAGAAGTAAAAAAGTTCATTTCAGTTACTACAAGTAAATACATGAAAACTAAATGGTTAACGATGACGAATAAAATATGATAGCAAATTGATAAACTTATATTTTTCAAGTGATGTGCTGTGAATCAGAGAAACCAAGGAAGTATTACATACCTGGTCGAGTGATACGTCCCACGTTGAACCTGTTCGTGTAGTTGGGTTTGAAGTAGGACTCCACAATGGCTCTCTCCACTTTGCCCTCTCCGTACACTGGGCTGAAAAGGTACTCCGGGTCCATTTCATATTTAATTTGCTGGAAACCCGTCACGCACAACAGGGTCAACAGGAAAGGCACGATGAGGAAATAACCAGGGTGTCGACCTAAGACGATGCCCAGTCGATAGAAAGCTCGATGTAAAGCAGAGTCCACCCACGTTAATCCGCACCCCATTCTGTAATAGAAAAAGACACGGCTGCTAGAATATCATTGAGGACAACACACGGAGTTTTATCAGAGTCTTTAACATTAGGCATGAAATAAAAAAAAAATTGCAAACAATAAAATGACGAGCATCTGTGAAAGCTGCTGTCAAGTTAATTACTAACTACTATACCATTTTAGCATGTCCGTTCAGCTTAAAAAATCAGAATATCCTTTAGCAAGGTTTTCTCCATATTTCTAAGGTTAGTAGCAGATTGATCGTTTAGCAATTGATAAAATGCTTAACGTTGTAACACTTGTTAAGAGCAAAATGAGCATTTGAAATGCATAATAAATATAGTCTAACTTGCCGTAAATAAAGACCACTGCAGTGTCTAGAAAGGACGTGAATTGAATTGGACTGTATTGAACAGGATACTTCGATATTTCAGTCTTACTCAACGGCTGGCCGTTTGTGCCTATTCCCCAGAGGGATCATCTCCGGGAGAGAGGAATAAGATACGGACATAGACAGTCTCTCTAACATAAAGCACTGACGCCCATGGAGCACCCATTCCAAGAAGTTGGAGCCCTTCAGAAGACCTGCTTATGTACCAGACACCGGGAAAGGAACCTTTCTAAAGCGCAAGATTTCATCTCCTCAGCCCATCTCGCCCTGGGACTTCGACCGTATAACAGAACCAACGGAATGCGATGATATGAAATGGTAAAGTGGAAAATTCATGAAAAACAAAGATAGAAACACGAAAAAAAAAACAAAAACAAACAAGCTCAGGATAGCCGACCCCAAGGAATTTGAACCTGGAACTTGCAAGTAGCATGCTTTACTGCCTGAGCCAGGACACTAACCCACTAGAAGATAACTAAAATCGAATTTCATTTTTAAAAATGTTATGGCATTTATAAAACGAAGCATTTAGAGGTATGATACATTTTGCACTAACAAGAGGAAGATTTCGGCTGAAACAGGAATATTCACTTAAAATTTGTACAGAGATTTATGTAACAATGGGGACGAAGATCGTTAATCTCGTTTGGCTGATATAGGCGAATGTACTTCTTGAAAAAAGTACTTGAACATTCTCTATAACATTTACTATATTGAGCCTCTAGGTGTCAACAAGGATAGCATATTATGTAAGAACTGATAATTCCGAACTTAAAATGGGAAATCGAGTGTGAAGCGGTATCGCAGACTTCAACCCTCATAATAATCTCAATTATTAGATTCGTTAATGTCGTAATTCTCATAATTAACACTACTAGACATACAGCTTTTATTGTGTGTATTAACTCCATTATTTCCAACATTATTGTTGAATTTTCGCCAGTGCAAACATGTGTATGCCTATGTATGAGATGTGAATACTCTGGAAAAGTGTAAAAGCCTCTCACAAAAGAAAGAAGGTAAAGCCAAGGTTTTTCTTTGTACTTTGTACTTTGTACTTTGTACTATGGCACTGTCCGTTCTATTAAAGGGACCTGCTAGAGGAAAAAAAACTGTCCTTTTTGAGAAAGTTACATGTGCATAGGAGTAAACAATGTTGAGGATTGAAGGAACCCAAACCGCCAAAGGTTTGAATGCCTTGTAGTATAGGCAAAGACCTTACGCAAAATCTGTTAAAGCACGAATCAGACAAGTCGCATAAAATGTCATAGTAGCCAGTCAGAGGGCTGGATTCGAATTAAAGTTCTAGAAATTTCGATCAGAGAATTTTGGCGGGATATAAAGCGCCCTAACTGTTGAACTTCAAAAAAACGTATAAAGAAGCAATGTAGTGCCTTCAGCTGATTTCTAAGTTGGATCGTCGAAGCCTGAAGACCGTAGGTTTCAATTGCGAGACGGCAGGTCATACATCTCCAAGTTCGCAATTGAAACCTACGGTCTTCAGGCTTCGACGATCCAACTTAGAAATCAGCTGCAGGCACAACATTGCTTCTTTATACTTTTTTGAAGCTCAACAGTTAGGACGCTATAATTCTAGATATGATTTCCATCGCGACAAGCCACTTAATTTCAAGCTTATCTTCGTCTGTGACAGACAGTGTTAGTGCAAGTGTAATTTCGGCAGAGATAAGACGCGAGAGCTAGCAAGTGAACGTACATGTGCTTACGTAAAGCTCAATGAGACTACAGATTGCAGTGTTAAGTATCGTCGTGAGATTTGACGTGATTAACTACATGCTGTAGAGGAATAAAGTAGTGAAGATTAATTCATGAATTCTTCCTCTTCATAGGGAACAGTGCGGAACATAGAGACTTAAGAAGACCAATAAACTGTGTAAACCAGCACAGTGTCATCTTTTACTCCAGCCATCTCCTGCTCCCCATTGACCTAGGGTCAATAAAATCAACATAGCATGCTGAGATGATTATTATTCCTTTCTTGGAAGGAACAATAACAATAACAACAACAATAATGATGATGATGATGATAATAATAATAATAATAATAATAATAATAAATGAACTCAGTAGCCGAGGCCTCTCAACGACTAGAATACTCATACATGCAGGTGGAGTCAACAGCAAAGGGAAAGACATCAATACTGCTGGCCCAAGTAACAGCGGCACGCATTATCACAGGAGGTGAAAGATCTGAAGCAATGACGTCTAATCCACCTTTCCAACATCTTAATAATTACTCCTAATTGGTTCATTTAAACTAATAATAATTTACCCTCATCCCACCATATTAATAATACCGTTCTAAAATTGACGTCACCCACGTGGGGCTTAATTGATCTACGCCCACCCCCGACAACACCACGTTATTGTTCCAAGTGTTTATAATGAAAATGCACTGTGATATTCATAAACAGTTGTCTGCTTCGGTATATCGCCCGATGCTTCATTATTCATAGAACAAGTACCCAACTTCAAAAATATAATTCAGGTGACATTTGATTTTTCATCTATGGAATGTGAGATTGTTCAAACGTTCCTCTTCTGTATTCTGCGTATTGCTCTACTCCATTTCGTTTGAGGCACATGCAGAGAGTCCTCATGTGCATTTTTGAAGAAGTGCATTAATCTAAATCAATCAAAGGAGTTGTTACACAGTTGAAAGCTTTAATGGTTTTTATCACCGTTGTAAGGCAAGCCTCGTACAAATGTTTAAACGAGAATTCCTGTTCGAGGTGATCCGTTCCCTGGTATGACAAATAAGAATAGAAACGGGAAAGAGAATTTGAAATAATGAGCCTGGATATGCTTGATTAAAGAAACATAAATTATATGATAGGTTGCGAGCGAAACTTAACAAATAATCAATTGCAGCAATTTGTTGCTTAACATGGTACTTATGCTTTGTCACAGAAGAAGCGCCGTACCTTTAGTCTCCTTTACTCATACCAATAGCAGCTATGACTAAGTAACGTTTGACCACATTTATGACACGCAAAACAAGATTTGGCAGCGCTCTAAAAACTAGTATACCTTGCAAAGAACCGCATATTCACGCAAGCGTGACGTTATTTCAACAGAATGGGCAATGTGCAAATTTTTAAACGGACATGAGATAGGTTTATTCGAAGACTCGAGTTATAAGGTACTTACAAGTTTAAGGCACATACTCGGTACTTTATAATGAAATTATTAATTATACTGCCTCTTGCACCAAAGTTTTCCTTCAAAACTATCAATAGGTTTCGGCCTCCTAACTTGTCTTACCCTGAGCAACATTTAATTTCGTATATATGTATAGTGTATATTTTACAATGTCACATACTTCGTTATACCTAGCAAAAACAAGGATATGATTCACCTTTAAGGTTATAGCATGATCATTTATAGGTGTAAAACTTTAATGCCAGTATTTCTAACAGGGAAGTTTAAGATCCCTTTAAAGACAATTCAAGTTATGTTCTCAAAGTTTAATTTTACGTCAAAATAACATAGCACAAGATAATGGAATAATTAGTAGTGACCGTGATGTTTCACATGGAAAATGTAGATAAACGCTAGTGATTGCGTTTTCTAACTTTGTTTCATTCCTCATCTAATATGTTTCTTTAATTATATGAACCTGCTAGAACATTTAATTTATTATGAATTCTTCCTAAACTTCTCCTTTCCTTCCCTATTCTTATTCTGAAGAATTTATTCTTTTCTCATCGCACATACTGTAATATCCCTATATCAAGAATTATCGTATTAAATTTTACACAACATAGTGTCCCTTTTAAATAAACTTTCTATGCATATGTTTCAGTTCTCTTATGTGTTTATTTTAACCACAGTTCTAAGTTACGAGGGGCATTCAATAAGTAAAGCAACAACACGTTTTATTTTCTCTTTCAGGGTCGTGTTTTATTTCAATTTCAAATTCATTTGATAGTCTCTCAATAGTTGGGCTATACAGTGGTGTTTTTAGATAAATTACTTGCAAATATGTTTGTCTCACCAAAATGTCAATCTGGGTGACATCGTGGTATCTCTGTGCAAGTCTGTCTCTCGGCTGCAAATATGACTGCCTGCTTGTCAACATTTCTCTCGTGGATTATTTCTTTTAGAGGACTGAAGATAATGGAAATCAGAAGGTGCAAGATCCAGGCTGTAGTGTGATTGAGGAGAACAGTCCACATCTTTAAGAGGAAACATGCGTCGGAACCATTTCTTACATTCCAAGAGTTTTGACATATATTTCGGGGTTAGATGTTACCACGAAACAATGGCTAGTACTCGTCGTTCCATTTTTTTTAAAGCATGTAACGTCCATTTTTACTGCGGAGGATCTACGAGCGGTGGACACTGAGATACTGAAGTACATGTAAATTGCGAAAAGATATTATTTTTTTTGGTGAAAGGAAAAATTCCAGGCCTAAGTTTGCGCTGCATCAATCGTATTTGTCATTTATGAGGGAGAACCTGGTGAGAATGGAATCCTAAACTTCCCTTTCACGGTTTTAATTGTCAAGGAAACTTTAGTTACCTTATTTGCCCACAGAAGGCAGATTAACAGACGGTAGGCCCATCTCTTCCATTGCTATCTGGCAGGAAATTAAGGTATTATTTGGACGTGAAACGGCCGGAGATTTTGTCTAGGGTTTTCAGGCATGGAGTTCTTTAATAAGTTCTTAAACTCTCTCCCGGAGGGCTTGCACTTGATATTTTTACGTCCTAATAAATACATCTACCTCAATCGGGTTTGAACCCACGAACCTGGAGTTCAAACCGCGCTAATCCTAAACCACCGAGCCTACATGAGACAATACATTGATAAAAAGAGACTCTCCTGAGTATCAGAAAAATGTGGTCATGAATTTACGGTGACTTGAGCTTTGTTCTTTTCCAGGAAGAAAGTTGTGATGCCACTCCTTAGTATTAGGTTCATATAATGAAACTTAATATTTCTGTACTGTTTCAATATTCATTGCTTTCGTGGATTTGTAGTTTTCATTTTATCCTTTATGCAGGATACAATAATCTGCAGGTTATCGAAATTTCCACTTTTACATTTTCTCCTTTTGAAGCGTTAATTGGAAACAAAATGGTTAGGCAAATAATATTATAATTAACTTAACTAAACCTGCGTGCAATTTTAGAATTTCTTAATATTAAATAACTTACTTCCATAAACAAACATTATCATTCAAAAGCGTCTACGCTATTTTACTTGATCTTTATTAATGAAGCAATTAAACAACATGCATTTTTACTTGCTTTTGAGTACTTTAAACATGCTTGCAAATATCTAAAAAGTTTCAGAACTGTATAAATTTGCATTAAATATTTATTGTTCTCGATTTATTTGAAACAAAGCTCAGAACTGATGCTACTACCGTTGCATATCACAATACGGAGTAGAGACAGGAATGTGCATACACAAAAAATAAAGGAAAATTTTAACAACACAATGTAACATTTTTTAAACATATTTCAGTGTTCATTTGATTCTTTATAGATGCCAAATGTATGCCGTTCTGAAACTGTTATTAGATACTTCAACGTATATTTAAAGTACCCAAAATCATACACAATATTGGCCGTATTTTGTTTTTTCATACAGATAAATAGTTCAGTTCATCTTTCTCAAAAAGAATTTTACAGCAATTCAATCCAAGATATTTTCAAACAAAACTTGTGAATCTGTGTTGTCTGTTGAAAATGTTATTCTATTGTAATGAATTTCACTCTACTTGATCAAATCAGATTTGATCTGTATGATCAAATTGAAATTTATAGCAGTATCGTCCAATAACATTTTCCAATTTTTTTTAAAAATATGCGCATGATTTATTTGACACTCTGCACTAATGTCATAAAAGCTGCTTTCATATTCTCCAGCATTACGTTTTTCTGCTTCTCCTTCATCAGTAGTTTTATCAAATACTTCTCTCAGCTAACTAAGAAGCAATTTATGCCTTCTTTTCTTACAAGTTGTCTCTCAACTACCACATACTTTCACTATCTCATGTTTTATAATCTTCATTTGTTCGTAACTTTAAAATATGATAGTTTGAAAATGGCCAAAATGTTGCCAAATTTTTTGAGAGTGTCTTTAAAACTGCTTTTAATTTTTTCTGGGTGCTTTGTTTGATAAAGAAAAAAAAAACTTTAGCTCTTAATACAAATTTAATATTCTCTCCAGAGCTGCCTCTAGTTTTAACGAACTAGTTTATTGTAGCATAACAACTAATGATGCTGAATATTTACAAAGTTGCAAAACTTCTGCATGCTCTGTGAAAATATACAAATAATTTCAATGTCCGTAGTCACTAGCAGTTTGAACAGAAAATAGAAACACTTTTCTAATACCCGATCAATTTCGTCGGTCCTGGTGGTGTAGTGGTTACCATACTTAAACCCAAGATCGCCGGTTCGATGGAATTTTTTCGGGCGTAAAAATCCTAAGTATGGCTTCCTTCGGAAGGGAAGTAAAGCCGTGGGTCCCGTGTCGTACATTTACGGCACGAAAAAGAACCTCAAGCCTGAAAGAGAGGCCTCTGAGCAAAGCAAAATTTGTCGGCCGTTTCACGCCCTAAGTTGAATGGGACGCTGATGACCTGAGATGTTAAAGAGCATCCGTAAATAAACCAATGAAAAAAAAAAAACGACCAATTTCTCTGATGATTTTTAGACTATCTTCACAAAAAACTACAATGTCACTTATTCGAAATTACACCTTGAATATAAGACACCACTAAATTTTATGTTTCTCCTGCCTGAGGTTGAAGGTTGATAAGTTTTAAACATACATCTTCATTTGGAGCAAATAAATGTACAACAACCGGAAATAACCTTCAAGAATAAAATTGCGAGGCATTATTTCATAAACCAACACTTTTAATATGACTTAATTGTTTGTTCAGAATACTTTTGAATTGACTTTGACGAATAGGCATTGGGAGAAAACTATGATTTTTCCTTATAGTATGGACACAAATACATCTTCCACAAGCGCCATCATTACCATTGAAGAACTCTGGAAAAAAAAATCATAATTTTACTTAAATTTACATTAGCTTCTTACATTTCATGTACTCTCTGTATGAATTATCATGTGAAAAACTAAATTTTTATTGTACTGTATAAATAGTATCTGCTTTGTAGATCAATAAATACTATCACACTTTTGGATATTTTACACAATTGCTAAAATTAAACATTCAAATACTTTGTGTCATAGTTAAATGTGAAACAGGAAAAAGCAAAGAAGTAACCGGAAATGTCTTTAAACTTCGATCTTATAGTTTATCGATCGTTTCGATCATTAACATTAAGAGTGTAATAGAAGAAAATAAGCTGATTGTTACTTTTCCGTTCTCCGTTCTTGTCATGAGAGGATATTAATGGTTATTACAATTTTCCTATTGCAGGATCCTTTCTTAATGTTAAGAATCATATTTTCGTTAAGGACGTTAAACTCTATTTTTGGGAATAGCGACTTATCAGGAGTTTTGGGATACAGTGAGCAATTGTGCCAAAAGAAAGACTGTTCTCAGAAAGAGAAAGTGTGTTTATATGAAATTTAAAAAATAAAAAGAATTGACTGCAAGTGATGAAGATCTTGGATGATCTTTATGTTTGAGATATTCGAAGATATTAAGATATCCAGAATAAAAAGGAAAGGACAATATCATTTAAGTGCTATCTAGTACTGCTATGATATCTATGTGCAACTTGAAATACCTAAATGGGCGCTCTTATTTTGAAATTGGTAATGCTTAAAGACAGTTGGGCATGTATAAAAGACTTATTATTACTCTAACTGTGATGCGCTTCCTGTATGCTCATATTGGTTGAAAACAAACAGAAATCTCTTACAATACACAAGAAAGCAATACAATGTCTGTTGTTTTAAATAAGGCTGTTCATTTGTTCAAAAATTGCACTACAACTAATGTTTATTTTGAGTGGCCCATAATGATTGATAATGTGTACACAGCACATATTTCAGTTCTAATGTGAGCATCTATAAGATAATTATCTATGCTCGACCAATATATCCTCTCTGAAATAACATCAGCCCCACTTGATCCCAAATTGTAAATATGGATAAGTTGCAATGCTACAGCAACTCCTCAAACTGATTAGGATAGCCTTTTTGTCGATAAGATTAAACGCTATGATAATGATATTTCGTGTGAAATAGAGTTTCCTTCTTAAAGCATTCTTTTTTTAGCAATATGGGAGATAATGGGTAGCCCTGGAGTTGGCAACGCCATGCCTAACACAACCCACAAAACTTAATTGCTAAGTGGCGGACAACAATTCAAAGTCATCATAACATAAAGTCGTATACCGATAACGCACTTCGATATTTCGCTACTATATACTATAGCGAAATATCCAATTATACTATAATATACTATAATCCAAGTTATACTATACTGCATAGTATAACTTGGATTTGGCTCGATGTAGCCTGTAGCTCAATAAAAAATAACTGAAACATTTATACAACTAATGTCACTTAATTGTGATACAAATATATAAACAACCGAGTACCTGTGTAATTCAGTAATATGCCGTATCGAAACGCTCCTGGACTGTTGAATGTTCTTCGCAACTATGGTGCTGGAAGGAATAATAAACCATGACTGGACATTTTGCTGAAGGGTTTAGAAGAGAAGGTTCGTAAACCATCATCACTGAAGAAACATTCTCCAATGAGAGGCAGGTTTAAAGAGTATAGCTTCAGTTCTTAATCATAATATAAACACATTTAGAAGACCGAGAACCGCAAGAACGAATGACAATACTGGAGAGGTCTTGCAAAAATTTCGAACTTTTCCAATGAAAAGCGAACCTGGAACTAGCTATAGCACAAGTAGAGTTTAGCGAATAACCGGGAAAGTTAGAGCACACTCATATCGTGTTCAGATATTCCATGAGGTTGAAAGAACTAGATTTGCATGCTATTGTTTGTGAGGAAACTGAGCGTCTCCAAAACTGGTGATTATGTGAAGAGTTTTCTACCTAGTGGCTATGTCAATAAGTAGATTTGTCTTTTCCTCGGTTTTAAAGAACCGGATAGAGATGAACATTCGGAAAAAGTGACAGCGTGTGGGGCACTGTATTCTGCCACAGTACCGTCGGTTCTATTTCATTGTCACTGCATAAATGTATTGGAAATATTTGTGAACTAAACCATTTAAACATTAATAAGCGTTTCAACAAGATGGGGCTGCCGAGGGTATGACCACCTGCTCCAATATATCTAAGGATTCCGGTAAGTTGATATCTTGTCAACATTTCCGTACAGTGCATGAAGCTCTGATCTGTCCGTATGTGATACGGTTTTGTGGGTATTATTAAAAGAACCGCGCATCATATTTATTCCACATAACTTGCAAACTCTTCGTGTAAACATTGATAAGTTGTGCACGAAAAAAGGAGTAGTGTTACTAGGGTTATAGAGAATATGGAAAAGTAATAATAAGATATACTTAGTTCTATTATAGGTTTTGTGCGATAATATAATCAAAAAGTATTTCGGTTTTTTGGGGAGAGGGGAGGGGTGCAGTATGCCTACTGGATGCCAAGTAGAATACAAGTGCCGGTCGGCGCGTTACGGCAGAATGGTGGTCCAGTTCGCAACACTACGCACCGTGCAACCTTGGTTTACTTTTGTTCACTTATCAATCTTACTGAAGCTTTTGACAAGTTGAAAAGTGGTCAGTATTTACGTATTAAAAGTGATTTGGGTTTTTTATAAACTATAATTAATTATGTCATGAGATAAATACCATCAAATTTTCATGCATTATTCACATATGATTTTGCACAGGAATTAAACCGCGATTTTTAACAGAATTCTCCTCCAAGCAGAGAAGCCGTGCGAAAACCAGTAAATAAATTTAGGGAAACGGGTTCGAATCCCGATAAGAAGCAAAGGATTAAGCGGCGCGTGCTTACTGAGGAGAAATTAGATGACGTTGAAGAAAGATTAGAGCATTTTCCTCAAAAATCTCTACGATGGCTTGCATAATAAGCCACAAAGTTTGAGAGCTCAGCACAGCGAATTTAAATTTAAACCATACAAGAGCACTGTTGTCCACTAATTGCTACCACGCAATAACGAGAATTGGGTACATTTCTGTAACTGGATTTTGAGAAATGCGGTGGATAATTGATCGAAATTTAATAAATTCCTCTGACCAAACATGGTTTCATTTATATGGCCATGTTTTGACGCAGGATAATCGTTATTGGAGCGCAGAGAAATCCGATTTAGTACAAAAAATGTCATTACATGAAGGTAAAATTGGAGTATGATGTACAATTAATGCATTTGGATAACGGGGCCAATATTTCTTTTCAGATGCCGTAAATTCAGAACGTTAAGGAATGATATACTCACCCAATTCTTTAAACATATCACTGCGCATACTGCTGCATATTAACCTCAACACATTAGAAGAACGAAAGACAATAACAGGAGAGAAATTAACTCTATTTCGGTAACTGAATTAATGCGCATGATAGAAAATTTCCTAAAAAGATGCCAGAGGTGTGCGGATGCAGGAATACATTTCTACATCTCCTATGATGAGGTCATCATATTTTATTATTATTGTAGTTGTAATTTTGAGACCCAAAACCATTACAAAGTTAGAGGTTTCAGTTGTCTAGGTATTTTATCCGATGTTGGCGAGTAAGAACTCTGGCTGCCGCGGCCAGACCAGCCGAGCGACTGGCCAACTCGCGTAAAAGAGATCCTGTATGTACGAGTTAAGCAGTCATTATCTGCGACGAGGGGAATGTAATTGACTCAACTAGTTGTTCAACATTTGTGCGGAAGCGTGCATATTTGCAACGATTCCTGAGAAATAGAAAATACCTTGGTTAAAATGTCAGAAAGGACCCAAGGATATATGGCAAGATCATTGATATCCTAACTGCCGCAATTAGTCGCCCATTCACGCAAAACTGTTTTTGGAAATGTAACTGAAGCATCCCATTGTTATGACTACCTTTTAAGCTAAAATTTGTTCAGTAAATTGGCACATTAAGGGTTTTTTTTTTCAAATCAAGTTTTTTATATATGTCTTATATCCCTTAGAGAAGAAGAATAATATAGGCATATTACAAAGTAATTTTTCCATAGCGACCCCTCAGATACTCTGATGTCAGCTCTGTGGACCACAAGTACTTCTGATATTATTAAATGTACATTCGAGCTCCTCTTTCGGGGCTGTTCGACAGTGTGGCAGTTCCCAAGACTTAGCAGAAAATTGAGTGCACTTGGGTGGAGTAATGATTTACCAAAATTGCTGGGCTTACCAAATGCAGAACTGGGGAGATTGAGCTAATTATAACGTTAGGCCAAATCGAGCAGCACATCGTTGCTCAGAGCTAGGCCGAATGGCTTGACGCAAGTCACCTTACGTCCCTGAAAGGCACCAATCAAATGGAAAGTCTCCCCTTAAGAGGCACATGCGCCTGAATAGATAAAAACAAAGTTGAGAACACGAGGATATGTACATCTATACCGATAGAAGCGAAACAGAAGGAAAGGTTGGGGCCTGAGATGTGATGTTCAAGAACATCTTAATAAATCGGCAGAAATACAAGTTACATATTAAATGCTCCAGCAACCAGTCGTAATAAATCGCCATATTGAAAGCCTTAGAAATCTTGATCACAATGAATGAAGTAGTAGTAGTAGTAGTAGTAGTAGTAGTAGTAGTAGTAGTAGTAGTAGTAGTAGTAGTAGTAGTAGTAGTAGAAGAATAAGAAGAAGAAGAAGAAGAAGAAGAAGAAGAAGAAGAAGAAGACAGGACGGCAGGCATATACACAGATAATATGGTAACACTTTAGATATTAAGAAACGACTCCAAAATACAGCACCATTGAAAAATTGAAAAGAATAAGAAAACTTACAATTTTGGATGGACAATACACGTCAACTGGGCAAAGGGCCATACGAACTTCAAGGAAATGAATCCGCAGATAGATTAGACAAAGAAGCAGCACAAGATGGAAATGTAGCTCGGATTCTTAAAAGTTACATCACTCAAGAAAAGGTCTCTATGAATGGAGCAACATAACGTGCAGCACTCCATTCATGAATCAGATAAAACCATGAGTTACATTACAGATTACAGAGCTGATGGCTGATCATGGATTGTGCAAATCCTATTCATAATCCAAACTGTACCAGAAACCAGGAAGTCCAAGCGGTTGACAATATTACTGTGTAGATTGCCGAAGGAGGTAAGAGACACTATGCGCAAACATACCTATATAAACCAAAAGAGGATTGTGGTCTAAAACAAAGAATCAACTAATAAAAAACTATTTTAAACTTTTCGCACAATTTATAAAATGTCTATACTTTGAGAAAATGTATTTGCAAAAAACACATAAAACTATAACCCAATTGTGCCTGTGGTAAATATTTTAAAAAGTAAATTATTGTAAATATGTTTAATAAGCAAGTAGCATTATTGTAAAGTAATGGGGCATGCTGATAATTAATGGAAAACAGGGAGGTATAACCATGTATCTGGTAGGGAGAAGAAAGCCTCATTCATGTCCAGCATCACTCAGGAAAATTATTAAAAAATTATTCGGAGAAGTCATCTCCAACAATATCCAAATTCATCCAGACATCATCAGAGGAAGATTAATAATTCACTAAAGCATATCAAGTATGCTATTGGCTTACCTGGCAGCAGCATAAAACACACGCTCTGTAAGCTCCTTGCAAGGACAGCGATTTCCAGTTCTGCGGCCCATATAACATTGGTAGCACACTGGCTCAAGACCCTGAACAATGCAGATTTTTACTTTTTATTGCTTTCAAATGTTTGGTCATAATTTTTGTGCCGTATGCTGCTCCTCCTATGAACAACATTACAATGTTTCACCTGAATAAAGATGTTGTAATTCCACTATAACGGAGTGTGCATTTTTAGACACTATGAATGCCCCACACTTGTGCGGTAATGAGGCCTTGAGACCGGACTCGAGGTTTTGAGTTCCGCATTCTATGTGTTTCTAGAGTGATCTCGGTTTGTTACAAGAGCAATATTTTTTTGGGAGAAAGAGAAAATAAAATGATTAACTTCTTATGACATTTAATTGCTACCTGATTTCTGACATTCAACTTTTATTACTTCTTCTTTACATACATTACTTATATCGAAAAGCTGTCCTATACATACAGAAAGAATAATTGCAATACAAGGTTTCGTAGAATGTGTTGCGGTAGAAGCAACAAAAATAAAATTGATTTTGTAGTTTATTCATTTACTTTCACTCTCAAACGTTAGATTGCCTCACAGTAAGAGAACATTTTCGCTACTTCATATGTAAATCTCTAAAGTATCCTACACAATTCCAACGTATTGCATTACTCAGAGATCTGGTTCTTCACTGTGCATCGGCAAAGTATAGTGTTACAGCTGCTTTTCTTTTCTTTTTTTCTTTTTTTTTTTTTTCTTTTGGGCGGTTCAATAAGTAATTCGACATATTTTCTTCTCTCTTTCATGGTTTGATTTGTTTTATTACATTGGGTTTTCATCAATATTTTGACTATACAGTACAATTTTTAATTGCGAATCTACGATTTTGCGCCGTCTAAATATCACAGCCCAAATCAAGACCGACTCCAATCCTCAGACCATATGATAACAAAAATGACGGGACAAAATGACGGCGTGCGATGTTCAGGCATGTTGCTGATATGGATATGTTTATTTGGTTCGTTGCAGGTACGTGGTTTATTACAGTGGTTTATAGTTGCAAGTAAATTAATAGTAGCGTTTTAGTTCTGCAGTTTTTTTATTAAGTTGGTATTGATTTAGTGAAATTACGCCGTAATAGAAAGTGTTTAGTATGACAAGTTTGTGTGCCAGGTTGTACCTGTAATTATGGTAGTGTATCACATACTACCATATTTAAATTTCCTAAAGAGCAGTCATTAAAGGAGAAGCGGATAAAGCGCAAATGTTGATTTTTAAATTAATGATAAAATTTTAGTGTGTATTAAACATTTCGTAACAAAATTTATGGTTAGGGAGGATATTTTCCCTTTAAAAATTTTCGTTGTCTATCATCATATGTGACAGTAAGGTTTAGCCATGAAATGAAAAATCCGAAAGAACGTAGCGAGATGAAAAGAGTTTTGATGAAGGGTGTGCGCAGGATATTATTACATGTTTCGACTCCTTTGTAAGTGAGTTAAGAAAAGGCAGGCACATTCGTTTATAACTATTGCCAAGGAAGTCTATGTCCTTTTCATTAAAACAGATGTGATAAATGTGACGCTGTCCCATCTATGCTGATTAGGTTTCAGATGTCCCATAATTTTAAAGTTAGCGTCTTTTTTAAAAATTTTGTGCTTTCCTGTGGAAAAGTTCAGTTCGGTCTTGGAAAGCAGTGGAAGTAAGGGTTAAAAGGTGGCAGATGGAGCAAATTGGATTTTTTGGTTCGTTGCCTTATTAATAATAATTATAACAATAATAATAATATTAATAACAATTATTATTATATTTCGCTCATTGAAATAATGACTTAATTATAAATATTATCATGGAAAGTTTACCATTAGATCATGATCTGGATATAGAGGAAGCTGGTAAAATAAATTTTGCATCAAAACAGTTGAGATTTTCTTATGGAAATCAAATTAGAACTGTTGATATAGGCTGCAACTTTTTCTTACACATAGATAAGATAAACTTTGTTTTGCGTTATATTTTATTTTCCGTTAGTTTGATTAAAATTGTTAGTTCCAATTTGAGTGGTTTTAAAAAAGACAAAGGTCAAATCTGTATACATGTGTGTTTAAATGAACCATTAATGTTGTACTGCAGTAAATTTGCTTAAAATAATTTTATGCGTGTTACACTAATAAAAATATTTGATTAAGATGTTATTTATGCACGTTGGTGTTATAATTGTTGTTCTTTTTATTATTTCATTACTTATTGATCGCGGGTTTAATCTCGGCCAGGACCGATGAACTTTTGGGCGTAAAAATCCCACGTATGACTTCCTTCAGAAGAGAAGTTTAAAAAAAAAAAAAGTAGATTTACGGCACCTAAAGCAATCTCAAGCCTGAAAGAAGAGGCCTCTGTGTAAAATTTATCCCCTGAATTGAATGGGACACGATCACCTGAGATGTTAAAGAGTGTCCGTAAATAAACTAACTAAATAAATAAATAAATAAATAAATAAATAAATCATTACTTATTTCACTACAGTAAATGGAAATGGGCAGTAGTTGATTAACCATTTTTTTAACATGGATGATTTTATGTAAACCGAATTCATATTATTTTATGTTTCGTTTATATATGAGAAATATTGTTTGAAAACACTTTCAGTTTTTTAAAAACCATAGAAATGTTATCTAATGACAAGCAATATACTTTTGTAAATATAATGCTGCGTATTCCATCGCTCAAAACAATCCCTCCAGAGTCCCAGAGGAATGTGTCATGATCTTACCAGCTGAGAGTATTATCTTGAACTTTTTCCCTAGGAGCAGTTTCCGAGGATTGGCTTTAGTCTCAGGCTGAACTGATAGCTCTCAGCAATTGCGGCATCTGCTCTGCAGTTGGGTAACCCGAAGCATTTTTATATTTCAATTTTCCGCCGAAGTTTACTGAATTTCTTCCTAAGTGTTGGGATACTTATTTACAAATTTATATAAAGTAAATTAAATATTTATGATTCAGGATCATATTAATGTTTTTGGTTAATATTAATTCATGAAAATGATGTGACGTTTTCAGATATATGATATATCTGTTAAATAATTTGAAACGTTTTACCATAAATTTGTTTTCGGGAACTTATTATACATAAACCACGAATATATAACAATTAAAAATAACAGAAAAGGAAAGAAAGATAGAAAAAATAAAAATCTTATCGTAACATGGTTTTAAAGAGCTTAGCATTTTATGCTGACTACTTTTAATTTCTCCTCAAAATGTGTTTGTAAGAATAAAGTAAATAAATTTGAAGTTTGTAGATGTTTGAAGCCACTTCTCTTCCTTTCCAGGATGCTAAAACTTTCAGAGGAAACCTCGCGAAAATAAATTAAGCTGCATTTGTTAGAAAGAGATACTCTTGTCCTCTGAATTATTGGAAGGACCTTGAATTATATGCCAAAACAGATCCAATGATTACATGCTTGTCCCTGCCATGATTTCGAGAGTCTGAAGGTTATGTCTGCCACCTTTCAAAAGGAGGGAGATGATGACAACATGTTACTGAATTTGCAATGCGGTTGGTGAGGATCTAGTTTGTTCACCCCACTACAGCTATGTTACGCATTTCGAGTGAGTGTATATATGTGAGTAACATCGCTGAAGGACACCCAGTTCAATCCTGCTAACGATTAAACTGTTTACTTCGAATTGATGGAAAAGCAATGTGCCTCAAAGCTATGAAAATGTGTTATCGGCAACGCTGCTTCTATATCTAGTTTTATTACATTAAAACATATTCATTATTATCACCTTTCAAGGTCAAGCCATTTGTTTTAGCATTTCTTAAATGTCCTCTGCATATTCACCTTTTCACTGACTCCATTTCACATTTCTGGTTTCATTTATTTGTTTAGGTTAAGCACATGAACATTTTCTCTGAATGCATTCGTTTGAAACCAAAGACTCCTAGAAATAGTATTTCCATATTTTTCCTGTTCCCTATTCAATAATGTTGTCTTACACTTCATGAATATTGCTGTAATTAATAGTGACGAATATAATTTTAAGTCTTTTGCGGATATATACTTATAGCTAAAATTTATGAAATAATGTAAATTGAAAGCAAAAGATGCTGCTGGATGGGTTGATAGTGAAGCTATCAAACTATCTTTTGTTCAGCTGCTTTAACAAATTTGGAGTTTTTTGTGCTACCAAACTAGACAAACTTCTTCATTAAGATAATAATTCCAATTTTTCAAAGAAAGGTGAATTCTGCATGTCTCCTTAAATGTAATGGAATATATTAACGATCAACAATAATCAAGTAGGCTAGGTTTCTATAAAAATCAAACTAAACCACAGATTGTCTAACCTAGCTTTGGCCATTTTTAGAGACTATGGTTTCATTTGATTTTTTAACTTTAGGTTACTATTAAGTATTTTATCTTGCAAAGTTCTATAACAGTAATTGTTAATTATTATGAAGATTAAGAGAAGAATATTTCAAAACGATTCTTACGTTTGTTGCCCTTTCATTTAATAATTTCCTTCTACTGCTTTCATTTGTTTTGGTGTAATCACTAATTGGCACTGTGTGCTACATCGTTTAAGCCTCTGCCCATAACTAGGACACTAATGATAACCGGATAATTCAAGGTTATAGTGTAGTTATACGGAGTATCCTGAAATAATTTAACCGTAGCACAAAGCTTAGTACTTTCTTTCATAATACCTGTACCGCCACGGGTGGCCGAAGTAGTTAAGGCACGGAGTCATGAGCGGGAGGTCTGCGGTTCGAATTCCGCCAGGACCGTCCTCCCTGACTGAGGTTTTTTCCATGTTTTCCTCAGTCTTCATGACTGGCAAATGCCGGGAAGATACCTTAAACTTAGGCGTGGAACGTTTCCTTCCTTAAAAATATCCTTTCCCAATTTATCATTTCATTTCATGGATCACCAGTGTTCACCGCCTGTGGTGCCACAGTAGTAAAAACGGGCGTTAAACACCATTAAAAAAAAATAATGCCTGTATCATAAATATTACTATTATTTTCTCACATACGGTCAAATCTTTTGGCACTTTCATAACAACCAAAACCTTGCTTTTTAATTTTTTAAAGCCCTGTCATATTCGTTTTTTAAAATTTATTTCAAGGGTTAAAGCAGTGTTAATATTGGTAAATACTAAATAATTAAGTCGTTTTTATCAGTACTCTTTATCCCGTTTCTTCCTGTACCAAGGCAATTCCCAGAGACCCCCTCAGTAATTGTATGATCAGTGTGTCTGTCTACTTTTCGAAGGTCCCGGTTTATTATTTTTTAATAGTGTTTAACGCCCGTTTTTACTACTGAAGTACCACAGCGGAAGTTTTCGGTATGATCCTATAAGGCCAGTTTGCTGAGTAAGGTTTGTCCGGACCTTATTCCTTAATTTGAAAAGGTAAATACCAGGAAACTTCAAGCGTTGTGGTCTCTGGGCTCACTTAAGCACTCATTTTAAAAAAAAAAGCTTCATATCTTTAGTGGTTATAAGGAACATTAAACTTTTAATAAAATAAAAATACAATTTCCACAATGACATCTAATTTACCATACCCCACCAGTTAATTAATTTTCTTCGGTCTGCATGTAGGGCAAAATATTACTCCTGATTTCATTTTCTGAGTAAATATTGTTACAAATATATCGTTTGAAAAGCAAAATAATAATACAATGTTTAAATTCCCGTTCCGTTTTGCGATCGTTCCTCTAGTGCGGGCAGACAGGTCAAGAAATTAACGAACCAGCGGAAAGCGAAAGATATTTTACGCAATCTATTGATGTTCATACATACAGGTCTATCGTGATTGATCACTAGCATTTTCGGACAAACCCCCCAGTCAATTCGAAATGATATTCCCAATTTCAAAATACGATCTTTTGCAAGCGAAAATCAACTTGAGATACGCCGATAGGAGAAAATGAAGAGAAGAGTGTCCATCCTAGTTTTGCAACAGAACTTTTATCCCATGTACCAAGTCAGCCGTGAAATTTAAATCCTGCAGAAAACTGTACGTGGGCTTATGCAGAAACGTTCGGGACTGAAACGCTTCCACCTACAAGAATGCTGCAAGAATGAATTATCTGCGTTTGCGAGCCTTTTACTTGTGCGAATTTTCTCAGAATAAGTGATTTCTAAATAAAACTTACTTTTAGTGACGAAGCAACATTGCACATTTCAGTTACTGTAAACAGACAAACAGGTTTTTCAAAAGTAAAACAATTTGTTTTACAAATATGTGAAATATTTTAGAAAAGGTGCAAAGAAACTCAATTCTTGATGCTTAAAAGGATTTATTTTATAAATGCGAAACATCTTCAGTAGTCAATGTTGCACTCTATAATGTCATCAAAGACAATTTTAAATTAGAGCTTATTATCTTTTTTTCATTTCCATTTTCTGATAGAGCGCCTTTGTTTTAATCGCTCTGCACCTTCATTTATTTTATACCGAAGTGTAATTTAGTAACATTTAGGACTAACAAATTTAAACAAGTGTATAACATTATGACAGAAATATTTTTGTGATAGTAACATACATTTCTGTTTAAAACAAATGACAGTTCTGTATAAACCAAAAGGAGGGGTGCAGAGTGACAGAACCGTAGGCACTCTATCAGCAAATGTAGGGGGGACGGGAGAATAATTCTAATAACGCCTTAACTCATGCAACAATGACCACGGAAAGGTTTCGTATTTATAAAATAAATCCTTTTAAGAAATAAGAATTGACAAGTCTTTGCACTTTTCCAAAATCTTCCAGCTACCTATAAAACAATTATGTAAAATTTGGGAAAAGAAATATCGTGAACGTAATTCCCTCAAATTCAATCTGTTTCATTACTCATTGAAAGGTTTACTTCCTACGCATAGAGCACATATTTAACATTTGTAATGCATCTGGAAGAAACTTTTTGAATTTTATTTTTCAGTATAATTATACCTATTATACATCTGTGTTACATAAATTTGAGCGAAACATTATTGGACTCGTGAACGTAATTTTGACATACCCAAACTATTCTTGTGTAATATCACCATAATGTGGCTCATTAACAACATAGACAGCTCATTCTGAGGTTTAAAAAAAAATATAAAATAAGGAAAGAAAGTATACCTAAACTAGAGGTAATTATTGTCGTTTTATTTTTCTGAAGAAACACTGGAGAGAAGGGAATGAAGTGTAGACGTTCTGAAAGTTATACTTTGAACAAAAATCAAGTAAAAACACAAATGTCCCTGGTATTACATGAATGGAAACAATCATTAAGCAGTCCCAATATCCACCATTTTTCACTTTTCTAATAATTTGGCACATAAGTCTTCGTGTGCTAATAATCTTCCTTGATATTGGCCATTTTTGCGTCCTTGAAAAGGATTAGTCATTACGGTGTAAACAATTCTATGAAGCAGGTGTTCAACTGTAATTGCACCATTCAACTTAAGCAATGCGAATGACCCATATAGAGAATATATAAACCTGCATCTCTTTGATAAAACCTTGAACTAATCGGGACTTGTACCTAACACCTAATATAGTATACCAAGAGCTTAGCTAACTCCACACATGAGCTTTCCTCGATGCTTTCCATTTTCTTGTTCAGTTATCTTATTTTATGTTTATGTGCTGCTTACCAGCGCATATTTACCACTTGTTGGGAAAGGTTTTAAACACTTTAACATGTAGGGGAGTCTTGATACATACTATCACGCAGCGCAGACTGGCGGGGTGTATATTTACTATGGCCTGTTTCTTTCCTTGGTCCACAGTGCTTATATTAGAGAAAAGGGTCTTCAACAATTTCACTGTGGGCTTGTATTGCAAAAAGAAATTTAGCCTTCTTTCAAATGTTGCATATGGTGTTCTAGGACACTGGTGTGACAGCATGAATTTGTGCAATCATGCCTTTACTAGTGCTGAACGCAAGCTTCTAGCATCTTAATAACTTGAATTAACGCTCATATATGAGTGACTGTTCATACATAATATAAAGATATCGAAAGAGCCTTTAATAAAAAAAATATATGGTATCGCACTTATTTAAGTAAAAAATAAATAAAATAAATTATTCACCTTGTTTTCATGGCAGAAAATTTGTCGAATACCCTTTGATTAAAACCTGGAATCTGCAGGATTAAGTTTTAACTCTATCTCCCCCTCCCCCAAACCTATATATTTGCTATGTTTTGAACTCTTTCACTCAAATTAATACATGCAGAAAAATTTTCAATTTTCTCTTCCAGTGGTCTCAAAGAAATATGTTGGTAAAGAAAGGTTTGTATAGTGTTAATTTCTGTATATTCAGTTAACACAAAACGAAATCAAGCCACTACATCACAAATTTACATGGAACATCTCAGCCTGACATTCAGCAACAGTTATTGCTAACGAAACGACGATTATCATAAGAAAGTAAAGTACCTCTTAATAGTGTTAATAAAAGGAGTATTTTAGTTGAGTTGTTGGGCATTAGAAAAGAGAGATGAGCTCCCTGATGAAATATTATCCAAACTTAAAGCCAATTTGGATAAATTAGCATAAATTCGTCTATAAAAACTTCAACAGAAACCATCAGTTATTAATGCTGCATAAGAGTTCTTGTTGATTTGATTTATTTATGGACGCTCTTTAACATCTCAGGTCATCAGCCGGCCATTCAATTCAGGGCGTGAAACGGTCGACAAATTTTGGTAGAGGCCTCTTCTTTCAGGCTTGAGGTTCTTTATCGTGCCGTAAATGTACGACACGGGACCCACGGGTTTACTTCCCTTCCAAAGGAGGCCATACTTAGGATTTTTACGCCCGAAAAAATTCATCGATTCTTGCCGGGTTTGAACCCGCGATCTTGGGTTTAGAAGGCAAGTATGGTTACCACCACACCACCAGGACCGACCTGCATGAGAGTATTGTTACTTCAAAAGTAATAATGTTTAATCTTGAAATAACTGCAAAGTTTCCCATATTTACTATATATGACCGTATTTCCGTTAATATACCGTTTCACTACGGATATCTAATACATTTTATTAAATTTTGTAACGCAGCAAATATTAGTTCGTATAAAAATCAAGGCAAACTTTTATGGGAATGCAAATGACGAAAGTTGATGTTTCAGATGTTGCACACACAAAATGGCTCTTATTGGCAAGTCGGTCCTGGTTGTGTAGTGGTTACCATACTTGCCTCCTAAACCCAAGATCGCGGGTTCGAACCGATGAATTTTTTCGGGCGTAAAAATCCTAAGTGTGGCTTCCTTCGGAAGGGAAGTAAAGCCGTGGGTACCGTGTCGTACATTTACGGCACGAAAAAGAACCTCAAGCCTGAAAGAGAGGCCTCTGAGCAAAATTTGTCGGCCGTTTCACAACCTGAGTTGAATGGGACGCTGATGACTTGAGATGTTAAAGAGCGTCCATAAATAAAGCAAATAAAATTTTATTGGCAAGCGGTTCCTGACCTACAGGTTTATCGGAGACATTTGGTTTGCACCGTAACTGCTAACCAAATCCCTTACAGATAATAACCGAAGGACAAACCCCAGACGAAAGATGGAAATTCCTTACAGACATTTTAGCGCATAAAAACGCGCATTAAGTTAATAGTTATAAAGAAATTAAGCGTTGAATTTTTTTCCGGTTAGCAAAAACCAACAACCTACTAGAGAAGCCACTTCTGGTATCACATGTCAAATCACTTTAACGTTTAGGTTCATACTTTTTTTTTATTACCACGTAAAGTTTTATAATTATTGAAGTGTTTTTTTTTCTAGTATTTGGTTAAATATAAAAAGGTGTTGGTTGCTGTCCCTATGCCGAGCTTTATTTATAAAACTTGTTCGCTCACACGTGTTTTATCACATCTACTAAGTACTTTGACTCCGATCCTAAAATGTGTTACGAAAACATTCTGATCGTACGATCACTATAGTGTTTCTGATTTCTTGCTAAAGTTTTCGTTTACATTCCAAAACCCATATTTGTATTCATTTCGGGAGGGATTTTACTGGCGAACGTTCAAGATTTGCACCAATTTCGTTTAGTATTTTTTCTGTTAAAAATACACTATCGCTATTGTTTTTTATTTTAATTTCAGTCATTAGATTCGAAGTTGTGCATAGTATCGTGAATTACAGTTGTGGAAGGAGACAATTGGTGAGGAAAACTTCAAATACATTTCGCAAGAAGACTATGAGCTGATTCGTAAATAAAACAATTTTTACCTAAAAATACATTGCTCTGGAGTCAAATGTCTAACCATCTTCGCGAATGAGTGTATACCGCCGTGAGACCGACAGGAAATATGTTCAGAACGCGGTGTTATGGCATGACAAAAGGAGAAAGCGAAGTTGAAGTACTAGGCTTGGTACGCATAGTAACACCGCATAAGCGTTCAAGGTTTATAACTAAGGTTTGTTTAGTTATAGTTGGTTGTTTTCCATGTATGTAAATATTATAACAATTGAGAATCGTGTAGGTTAAGTACTGAAATACATCCCTCTTCATTAGATACAAAATGTATTTGTCGTACACCTATATGTATTTCTTAAAATTATATTGCTAAGCAAAAACCTCGCATTTAACTTTATCCCTTTGTTGTAATAGGAATTTAATCAAATATCTGCACTTAGGGCATCTTGTACCAAGGTCTTGTTTCCAGAAGGAGTACTTAAAACTGCAAAATTACAGGAATACTGTAATATTGGCATCAGAATACGCCATCACTAACAAACAAACTGTTTATCCTAAAAATAATTGTCTAATATGAAGTGGTTACTCCGGATTCCTCTCTCCATCATTTACGATCCTGCCAACCTTCCTCTTCAAATGGTCATCCCTCAATCTTTTATATTAGCGCAGCTCTTCATGTCGCACATGTTGATTTCCATAAGTATGTTCGGGTATCTTTCTCCAGGGTCATATTGAAGACTTTTAATCTCAGTTCATTTAATTATTGGTCCAATTATCTACATCCTCTGTCTCACATCTTTGTTTGGTTTCCTCTCTAATCTGGACATCTTGAACTCCTTTTTTTGTGTTGTTGATTTCCATAGTTGGAATCTTAGATCTCTGGTTTTCAACAAGAGTCCATCCCCAGACGCATATATCAGTATACTTTCCCAATCCTCCTTCCTGCTCCCATTTGCTTGGAGACAACTTTACTTTATAGAATCCGTTCAAGGTTTCTATCGGTCTCCTTGCTTGCCTTATTCTATAACCCATGTCAACCCGCAGTCTCAAAAATAATTCGTTGCTAATATTTAGTGTTTCCGTGCTTTAATTGTCCCTTGAAATAGAGTAACGTGTCTTTCAGTATCTCCCAAGAGAAAACATTTCGAAATTAATTGAAAGATAATTGCTGCAATCTGAATAATTGAGTAATTTTTTAATTTAGCATTTTATCAGGTGTATGTGATATCCGTGGTATTCTTTTGGTACCACGCCTAACTTTCTCTTCACTTACATCCTATAACGTAAAGGTAGAGAAGCCACTGGAATGTAGTGGGTAGCTCACCTACCATCCACGTGTTGAATGGTTGTGACGTAACATTTGACTTTCGCTTAGTACGGTTCACAATTTAGAACTAATAAAGGCGTTCTATAATGAGACATTTTATCTCGGTCTAACCAAAAACTAGGAACCATTTCTAAGTTCTTTAACATAGTTATTTTTGTGCAATTTGGAATGATATTATTCTGAAATATATGCATACACTTTTAAAACAGAATAGGGCTTATTCATATCAGTTACTACTGTAAAATTTCGGAAAGGAGTTTCCCATATATTCATTATCTCTTTTATTTCAAATCAATTATACCGGATGTTCATGAACTACATCACAATAATTTCACAGATTGTAGAAGGGTATTAGACAAGAAAGGAATATATTGGTCTATGAAGAAAAACAACGGATTTACATGGCAATAAAGAAGTTAAGTCAATGTTAAAGCAATTTGGGATAAAAACTTGCCTTAGAATGTGTTCAAAACCGGATTCGCGAGCGAGAAAATCCAGATTTTCAATAATTCAGCATCAACGTTTTCAATATTTAGTGCTATAAACATTTCTAAAATCTGGAACTAATCATATGATAGTACGGCAGTAAAAAACGACTAACTGATTATTCGATTATGTAGCTTAGTCTAGAGGAAAATGTTTACCTGACTGTTTGGACTAAATAAGATTGCAAAACGTAGTTGCGTAGATCGTAGGTTCGGGTTATACGGAGTAGATATTGTTTTATTTTTAAGTGTACTCATGTAAAACAAAAATAATCAACGAGACTCAAACTATACACTTTTACTTATGCTAATATCATACAGACTACGAGAAGTCATTTATAACTTTCATCTACTATTGTGTAGTATCATTAGCTTGTGGCGTAATTAATCTCCAGAAACTTAATGTCGTAAGTTTGAAGTTCGTAATTACTATTTGGTAATACCCCCCTACAACCTGTGTTTTTATTTTTACACTCTGTAAAATCATATGTTATAATTTTTAGGACATATTTTTATGTGCATTTAATAATGCTTCGCTGTTGTCTTTACGGAGTGAGATCGGTTATTGGCGTGACCGGACAGTGATTCTCATTCTTAGTGGACATCGACCAATACAAAGCTTAATGCAGAACTTGGATCTAAATACGTTCTGCATATGCAATGAGCTTCCAAAATATAGCATCACAAGTTATTGATTTAACTTTATGGTATAGATAAAAATTATGTTTGCTTTTTCATGAATTTTAGTAACATATGTAACAGAGGTATTATTTTTAATATTTTACCCAAACAAATATAAAAATTACCGCAGTCTGAAGGAAAGGGTGAAAAAAAAAGATAGTTTTAGTTTTCAACATTTAGTGTACAGATTCGAGAGCAGAAAACTCTCTTAACGAAAGTAATTCGACAATGATAATACTTAGATAATATTAGGGAGTATTAACTCAAAATCGAAAAGAGAGTTAGCTTAAGGCAAGAAGTTATCTTTGTTTATGGAGAAATCTTTTGCTTTCAAGTATAAAACAAGTGAAACCACAGCACTTTGCTTGAACGTAAGTAAAATATTATGAAACTATTGTATTAAAACCATGGAAGAAAAACATCCGACGAGTATTTAAACTGCTTCTATTAATTAAGCTGTTTTTCAATACAGGATCGAGATGGGAGTAAAATGTGAATTTTTCCATGGGGTAGGAGCTTGGCAGCAGTTAGCGTTAATGTTTTCTACCTTGAGTATGTTTAAACTGCAACCAGGGCAATAATGCGTCACTTGCTACCTTGGAATATCATCAATTTGCTTTTTAATCTGTTATTTTATCTCTATACTTTGTTTAAAGTTAAACAACACAACACTAGGGAAATTAGAAAAGGAAGTATAGGGAAAGGACCATTAAATCTAGATGCCAATTTAGGAGCATATATTGGGCCTTCCTTGCTTAATGGATACGTCTTCAAATAGACTATGTCCCTTCTTTTTATCTGATTGACATATGACCACGGTTATATTTCGTAGCACTGAGGTTACCACCTGTGGTGCCTCAGTAGTAAAAACGGACCTTAAACAAAAATGTGCTTTGTCGAGGTTACCGTTACTCTATGGTTCGGAAGTTTGGTTTCTGGAAAAACGACAAGAACAAAGGATATAAATGGCAGGGAAGATATTTTTAAGATCACTAGCAGGACATAATCTATTATATTATTAAGAAATTTCGAAGAACTACAAATTTCAAACAACTTAGAAATAATAAATAAATATAGAACAAAGGGACATGAGCATGTAATCAGAATGAATTCCAACAGTGTATTTAAAATAGAACTATAGTTATAATCGTGTAAGATGTGTGAAGAGATTAATTTTAATAACAATTCATTGTGTGTAGATGGAGAGGTATATTTATGGTTCTGTTCCTCTTCCTTCCTCCCCAACCATGGATTATGAATTCATTCATTAGTATTTTAGTTTGGTAGTAATGGAGTCAAAGCCAAAGAAATTAATTTAAAGGAGAACAGGCATTAGCGCGGTGCAACCTACAGACCACTATGGGGTTGGGAAGGAACGCGTTTTCCGGTGGCGCCGATATCAGACAGGCAAAGCACTGAGTGTTCATTAAACATTTATATATAAACACTCCATAAAAATTGCAATTGCGAACATATTGAGGAATAACTTACTTTTTAAGCTACAACAAAGAATATTTTAGGTTATACAAAATAATCTTTAAACTACCTATAATAAATTCTCCCAACAATATGAACGGAAATGAAAATCTCTTCTCCATTTTTGAGAGGCAAAGTAGGATTTCCTCAAATTTACTATAACTTTATTCTTAGACCTCTAGTAAGTGCACTTTGGTAGAAATAATTTCTTAACGAGATAGTATCTCTTACGCGGTAGAATTCCGGAGGTTATTTTTTCTTCGGTTAAATGCTGAAAATGATCTCTCTGCTGGTCTATTGATAGGAACTGTACAAAAAGGTAATTGGTAGAAAACATAACAAACAGTGTGATTATTTAAACTAGAAAAAAATCGTGAAAACATGAGTTCAAATGGAAGGGACAGAAAAGTTGGCAAAAATGTACTCACATGCTTGAAGGAAATGGATGACGATACCTCGTAGTAGGAGAGAAAATGACAATAATCATAAGTGACCACAAAGATGGTTCAGACAAAACATCTTAGTTTAAGTTAGCGCCTTTTTCCACAGTTGGTTCTCTTAGTTCAGAGCATCCTACAAACGTAAACAATGTTTAAGTGAGTTTAATAGAAGCAATCGTTCCTGAGATAAATGTTATCAGTTATCAGCCAAACATAATCAAAATTTTATAACAAAATATCAATATAAAGTAACTATGTCCCGAATATGATCTAAAATCGGATAAGTAATAAGAGTTTAAGATACTTACAATACAATTAGCTGATACAGAACTCACCTATGAAAGCACTTAGGTGTAAGGAGCGACAATAAACTGTGCGGCAGGTTTTAACAATGGCATAAAAGAATAACTCTTGAACTTGACGCATCGTACACTCACAATGTACGACCCTGTTTAGCTTCCTGAACATTGTGTCTGCACCGTCTATCATTTCCTCTCATCGTTTGCAGACCATGCATTTTATATCATGCAACATTTTAGTTTCAACCAATGGCAAGCAATTTTGTAGTTTTTATGTCTCTTTTTTCACATCTGAGGCTTAGGGAGATGTGTGTGTTGCTGTAATGCTATTTAGCTCGGGGTAAGAATCACGATATACAATATTGAACTTATGGAAAGAGAAATATATGAACAGCTTTTAGATTTGGTGCGTCCTTCGATAAGCTTGGCAGCTCTTGAGACGAGCGATGGTAAGACATTTGAGCCAAGACACTCACTAGTCGAAAGTAGCGAAGACAGCTCTAAGTTCATCCCGCTTTTAACCTCCGGGTTATGTGTATACAACAGAACCCCTGTGGACTAATCTGTGGTCGATCTAAAAATATATATACCCCAGTCCCTGCCGGAAATTGAACTCAGCTCCACCAGCAGTCAGGAACTTTATCATCTGAGCAAATGTCACTGTGATATTCAAACTACTAGGAATGATACAGTATTTTAGATGAATGAATTATTATTGCACGTGATGTATAATTTCTCGGGTACCATGTGATCATGGGAAGCAGCGCGTAGCGCTTCTCTTTCACGTGTCAAATTCACGTGCCTAGTGCTCATTTTATGGATTTATGATGTTTGCTTCCCGCTGTCTTAATTGCTACAATTGTTCATGCGATTTTATAACATCACACGCCAAATTTCTCTCTTTTACTGCGGTGCTATCATAATACTCCCTTATTAAGTTAGGAAATAAAT
This sequence comes from Metallyticus violacea, assembly GCA_030762175.1. Lineage (NCBI taxonomy): Eukaryota > Metazoa > Arthropoda > Insecta > Mantodea > Metallyticidae > Metallyticus > Metallyticus violacea. The sequence goes on from CM060833.1 coordinate 120,467,214, forward strand.
GACTATCTGCTATTGTTCAGAACTTTACGATAGCCATGATAAGTGTTCCTATTTGCATCTGGTTTAGAAAAGTTAAAACGTCTTTATAACTGATGAAATCTTTATAAATATCACGCTGTAGCGTTAAAGAGGTATTATTCAGGAAGATTGATCAAAATTGAATATTATTAGCTGCTTCTGAAACATTTTTAAAGCAACTATGTCTTCTAAGTTGATGCTTCAAATGTAAATGTACGTTAATTTCTCTTCGTAACAACTTTTGGAGTATTCGTTCTTAGAGTGCTTAAACAGCTTGACATAATTAACTAATTGTAAGCTATAAAATCTATTCGAACATAGGTAAGCAGTCGAATATTAAAGCTGATGTTAACTCGAAAATGTTAAATTCAAAATACCTTTTTGTATGAATAGCAACTTTATTATAAACTACTTGCTAGATCTCAGTTTTGGAGCATGGAAAATGTTGCTGCAGTATATGAAGCTAACTTTCTGAATTCGAGATGCAAACCCAGAGCTTTTAGGTTCCGATACTGTTTTGTACATAATGTATAAGGCCGTATTCCAAATTTACATTAAAATAAACGAATTATAGAGATTGCTAAAAGTTAAAAAAACTAAAAAATGTGAAAAAATATAAGCAAATTTCTTTTTAAAAAGATTTAATCATAATTAATTACAAGTGCTTATATTGTTAATGTTTGAGAATTTGGAATAAGCATAAGCTTTTCGAATACCTAGCTATTGTTGTGATGCCATCAGAAATCAATAAAACAAACGATTTTATAATGTTGGATTAAACAGTATGTCTATCCAACTAAGACACGCACACCAAACATGAATATAATTTCTGCAAAGGCTGATCAAGTTAAAATATGAAACAGTTCATTAAAAATATACTTAGGAAATTAATTGAAGCCTTTTGACAAACCTCTGCACACTTAATTCAGTTCTTCATTTCATTTCTTAAAAAAAATTAGAAATTCCTAAAAGTAATAAGTTCAAGCTGTTCAAAGAATTCTTACCGCAGTTTAGTATTGCTGTGAAATATATGGCTTCCGCATACACGACCTATGTACCCTGAACGAAAGCCACTGTATTAGCCGGTACTCCCGTTATGCTTTCTTCCCTACATTGAAGTCTTGAATCTTACGATCGCCTAGAACAAGTGACTCATGCCGAAGGAGACAGGTATGTTTGCACAGTGCAGTTACACGTGTGTTTAAGATGATGCGCATTTGACTGCGAAAGGACTAATTTTTATTTGTAAATGTTACTACAAAAGCAGTTTTTCTCGTTATGCTCGACACTTCTCACAAGGCTGTCCCTCCTTGAAAAAACACATTGCCGAATACGAATAAGGGAGGAAAATTTGGATAAAATCGTAGCCAAAGTAGAGCGTTTGCAAAAACAAACAGAAGCTACCCTTACACAACAGATAAGCATTTCTCTACTATCTACATGAAATGAAACAACGTTATTAAAGTTAAAATCTTACAGATACGACACGAACGTGTCCATGCTTTGCCAGAAGATGATCTGGTTCTGTAATTGGCTTCTGAATACAGTTTACAGGAGGCAAATTGATTCTCAGCTCTTTTTCTTCTTTATGAATATATAGAATAGTTAGTATTCGTCTTCAGAAAAGTCAGTCATTTTGCATGAAACACCCCCCGCCCCATTATGACCATAAACTTTGTTTCTAGTGAGCATTAAGTGTAAGGGAAACAATATATCCAGTATTTTAATGAGATAATAAATGCGGATCGGTATTAAACACTAAATTTAATCTTAATTTCTAAGCAGTTGACAGAAGAGGACAAGAGGACAAATTATACATTAGGTTTCAACAGGACTCACGAATATTTATTGTGTTTAATTATTCAATAATAATTAAATACAAGTGAGATATTCGATGACAGAATTTGTGCTGTTTTGTGATTCTCGTGTTCTCCCGATTTAACTAGATGTGGATTTATGGGTTAGTTTGAAAGAATCTTCACATATTAGAGGAACTCCAGGTTAATGTTGATCACAATATAAGCAAAACTTAAGCTAATGAGTGACTGGCAGTATATTAACCCGATGTGAAGGTTGTATAAGAGCAGAAGGAGGACAATTTGAATATCTGCTCTACTCCACTGTGCTTCAGACGTTGTAAGGTTAGTTATACAGACTGATGTTCCACCTAATCACCCGGAACCATAACCCTGCTACGGTCGTTACATATCTTAATATATTAATGACCCAGCATAATTAATAGAGCTGGGACAAATATAACGCAACCGTTTCACGAACACAACTATTGTATATAGTCAGAAAATAGCAGTTGTAGTTGCAGCACCACTTTACTGTTGCGTTTTTCACCGGTACTAACACGGTAAATAAAGTGACCTTTTACAACTTGTGCACATACAAAACCATCGCCCGCATTCGTTGCATGGAAGCTTTCCTAAATACTGGATTTATCGGTGCATTGCTGTACTACTTGCGGTAGGAGTAAGCAACCATTTTATTAGAGGTTATCTGCGCACATGTGTTTCGGCAGCAGCCGTCGTATAAAAGCAACTATTTTGCCTAGCACTAAAGGATATAATTTTAATTTGATTTTTAACTATGAAAGGACTAGATATAGGGCCTAGCTAAGACAAGTAAATTAATTTTTTGAACATGAACATACACATTTCAAATTAAAAGAAAAAGGCATTCCCAGTTAGACTTTTGTAGAAACATTAAATAGATAACACAGTGGAATATGAGACCTTAAAACGATTTTGTTCCTGTATATGGAATTACATATATTGTACCTGTTGTTATTTAACAAAAACAAATGTTTAAACTTCGATCCAGAGTCACATAAACTGTTTAACAGTGTGAGCATACCCCATTTATAACTGCAGCTATTGATAAAGGCATATATTTATTTCTTTTTCAGATTTCTGAACCATTTATATTTTATTTTACTGTTTGTAAAACTGCAAATATTTTTCATTTTGTATCTAAAGGTCCTCAAATACAGAGACAGGCAGATTCTACTCTGTTAAAGTTGCATGATGTAGAAGATATAGTATGTTAACACTCAAACCAACTACTTGGGTTCATGTTACAGCCATCTTGCCAATTCCATTGCAAGGTTCAAGAAATCACGAGAGAAAAGTACACATTCATGGACGCATGAGCACTCTCGAAATCTTCAAGGTCATGCATCTTTCAGTTGACTGACATGTAAATTAAGTTTATCAGGAAACGTATCTAGAAGTTGCGTATTCAGGTTGCCATGTTTGAAATTATGCATGTTTATTCTCTGAACTTATTATACTACGTATGTGGATCTACATTTACGAAATCCAAGGAGAAAGTTGTGAAACACTTTCAAGACTTTCGGTGGAAACCCACTGTGCAGTGCAGAAGCAATCTTCCAAAAATGTCAAATTTACTTCCAACTCATGTTTTCAGTTTTACACGACTCCCTAAGTTTGTACATAAAGATACCAGATAAAGAAGAGCTGGATATTTTGTAGTGGAAAGAAATACAACTATTCTGCGGCATTAAATAAGTAAATAAAACTTATTAAACTCAATTATATTAATAGATATTAATAGTATTATATAAAAGACTGCATAGTAGAGCACGGAATCTATAACCTTACTCGCGTATTTGTGAAAATACTTTAACATTACTTTGAGCAAAGTGAACAAAAAAATGTAGTGGCTGAAATGCACAGCTACAGCATTTAAAGTGATATAATTATATGTTTTAATTACATTTCAAAACAGTACAGTAAATAAATTAACAAGATCATTTCTACGATCCTTTCATACCACTATACTTGATAGCATGTTTAAAGTAAGTAATGAATCATTAATTTTCCAGTAACTATTAATATACTTTCTTCATCCTCATAATATGCCCGTATCACCCATATGTTGAAAATGTAGACATAATTTATAATGTATTTATAAATGTTTATGTTATTTAAGGGTGGAAGAAGACCAGAAAAATTGACAGTAGAAAACTTAAAAGCAATACTGTTCATAAAAATGTCATTTCCACAGTCAAAATCTAAGTTTATTTAAGCTCATTTACAAAAACATTCAATACACATATATTCAGTTTTAAGAAATTATATCAGAAATGATAGTACAGTTAGTAGTTAGTGCTGATGAGTAAAAGAATAAAGGAAAAAAATGCAAATCTAAAACATAATATATGCATATACTTTTTTTAATTAATGTATTTTATTGAGCTTTTCTTCTAAGTTAACCTTTCCTTTTCATATTATTTTTATCTTTTATTGCAGACTTTTTTCTTATATGCGTAATAATATTTAAACAACGTTTATGTAAGTATGGGAAGAAATGTGTCCAGTAAACAAACTTCATTTTTCTATTCGTTCACCATAAGGCAATTTCGTTGAGGAGAAAACTTACATAGTTGCTCTGTCATTGTAGACACACTATAGATCATCCACCACGATTATGCCACCTGTCTTAAATAAACGGAACTTGCAATAAGTAAAAATGTGTTGTATCGTACTATCTATTTGTTTAGGCTTCGCTTTCCGATGGTTCAAGCAATTGATAGTTAAGGTCACTTCAGTGCGGCTCACTCAGTATCAGTCAGCAAAAGCTGTGCAGTGCGATTTTGTTCCTAAATAATTCACGAACATTGTAACAACTGCAAAACAGCATAAGAAAAGAACAGACAACATTTTGGGAGCAGAGCTGCAACGTCTAAATTCATTTTTTTTTTAATGTCACAACACCTATCTCACACAAAGGGTAACGTTTAACTTTTTTTAAGAGGTGCGCGTTTTAAACTCATTAACAATGGCAGTAAATATTTTCATTTCCTGTTCGAATTTTTATGCAAGTACAACACAAAAGTGACTACAAGTCGGCTTAGGCATTGAAAAAGGGTGAGGGACAATGTTGTAATGACTAGGGTTTGAATTTTTTGGTGTTAAAATCAGGAAAATATTAAAATACTTGAAATATCTGACAAAAGCCCAAAATATTGCATGATGTTTGAATTATTTTATCTCAATATAAACAGTATGTCATGTCTACCCAGCTGTTGCCGCCACGGGTAGCTGAGGTCGTTAAGGAGCGGACTCGTGAGCGGGAGGTCTGGAGTTCGAATCCCGCCAGGACATCCTCCTTGACTGAGGTTTTTTCAGGATTTCCTCAGTCCTCATAAATGCCAAATGCCAGGGAGGTACGCTAAACTTAGACCTGGAGCGTTTCCCTCCTTAAAAATAAATCCTTTCCCAATTTATCATTTCATCTCATGTATCATCTGTGTCTATCGCCTGTGGCGCCTCAGTGGTAAAAACGGGCTTTAAACACGATTCATTCTTCCCAACTGTTGGAGAATTGCAGTATAAAATGGGACATTTTCATCCATATGAAATGGCCGACTTTTAGCGCGTCAAACCAATTTATATCGGGAAAAGAACGGTGCAAAGAAGCCAATCTGGCAATTTCATACCTGGCCATTTCACTCATACTTATACATATATCCTCTTCCTGCTGTCCATATAACACTTTGAAATGTTGCACATAGTGTGAAAGTCGCCATTGTTTCAAACTGTAACACTCGTGCTATAGAACCGCTAAGGCTGTGAAGTTTTTTCTCCACATCATGAACATGCTGCGCTGCTTCTAACAGAAGAATTTCTCCGTTTCCAGTTGTTTTACTGGATTGCAAAGGAAAACTAAATTAGTGGGGATATACGCCAAATCGTTTTTAACACTGTTAGTTAACATTTCCCAAAGAACTAAAAATATCCTTAAATTCTGCAATCTGTTGCTGGAAATATTACCTGTTTTGGGCTATTGCTTTGGGCATTGATAAATGCATTAAAATGATAACTGAAAAGTTACTATCTCACAAAATAATAAAAAGTTAACACATTTGAGTGATCTGATGATGGCAGTACCCAACGACATTTTCTCATACCACCACTCCAATGCATCACATTTTTGATGTGCGTCGTCGATGCCAAGCTACAGATACTAATATGATTTGCCACTTAAGTAAAGATGGTGTTTTCTTTAACGTGGGACCAATAGCAGGTTCGTAGACATTTTCTACTAATGGATACAAAGAGGAACAAGACATTCGATATGCTAGTACTTGGTACTAGCATAAGTTGTGGATTCGCATTAAGCTAAGGCCTGAAAAACAGACATTCTAACTACATGGTCACATGTTCGCACTGTCGCATTTTGAAGTCCACGCACTATATACTGAGATTTATTGTCTGGCAAGGAGAGAAAGAACCAAGGTGGAGAGATGATGCATACAAAGCTCCTTCCAGCAAAAATAGCGATAGGATCTTGAAGGTAAAAACGACAGAGTCCAGATAGGTATAGCAGAATTCAATAAACAAAATAGAACGCATTCGATTATTTATATCAACAATACTCTCATGCAACACTTCTATGTCAGACACATGATTTGAAACACAAGGCAAGGGGTAATTCTGTTACTGCAATAAGACTGAAATTGAGCTTTTGTTAAACATTGTTTAATTAAAACGGAATTTTACTCGTTTTGTGAGAATATTATTTAAATATATTTTTACAGAAATATAAAAGTTTAAATATAAACTTAAAAAATTGCTCACTTTATCACATCCAAAGTTTTAAACGTGGTTGTGAGTTTCCTTTGCAGCGCGAATAAACTATGTATATACCTAAGAATCCGAGCCATAGCAATGACTTTCGTATCAAATAAGGCATCTACAACGGCGCAAAAGTTCTGTAAGAAGAAGCACACATGTTAAATGACCGTCCATCATGAGAGAAACCATGGTTTTGAATTTAAGAAAATTCAACTTAACGTTTTGGTTTTAAGTAATTGGATTTTTCTGAAGAAACCCCCAATATTTATACTTAAGCTGCTGGGATAAAACTATTTTATTTATCAGCTAACGTCGAGAGCATCTACCATCGTTATAATGGAAAGAAAGAAAAAGAAAAAGAAAAAAAAGAATTACTGTAGGCATGTTATGCTTCATTGCATGGGCAAATGTTCACGAAACGAGCGAGGCAAAGTAAATGAAGTAAATTAAATACTGAAGTCTATTTTCTAACAATTACTCTGAAGTCAATGTATTTTGTATTATATGAGAACTAGTCGTTCCATTATATCAATGAAGATTATTTAATTCTGTATATTGTTCTTGTTGTAGGTAAAGATGGCTTTGCGGCATCAAATGTTCAAGCAGAAAAGAATCAATGATATATTGTGTTTTCTGTAATAAATAAATTGTTTTGCTTGATATTATCGTAATATAATGTTCAGTTGATGACAACATTTTAGCAATGAAAACAATTTAACGAGAAAAGTAATTTTATGCTATTATTGCCATAAAGTAGCACGTTATTAACGAATTTGACCAACTTTATAATTTTGGTACATAAAACAACACAATTTTAAGATATTATTTATTTACATTCACAGGGGTTGACGACTCAAACCTAAAGGGGAATGTTATGCAAAAATTCTTTCTAATCATATATTCCTTCCTCATTTGGTGTACAATATTACTTTTTTTTAGTTTTATTTGTTTGCTTATTTTATACTTTTTAGATTCCTTTTATGTATAGCTCATTTTACATTTTTATTTTATTGAATAAATACTCTCTTTGCTGTTCATCCTTCATGTAAATGCACCTCACGCCGTACTGCACAAGTCTGGGGCTCAAATTCTTCAATGCAATGAGAGTTATATAATTTCTTTTACGATAATTAAAATAAAATTAATATGTTGAAATAATTTTATGGTGTTACCGATTTGAATTTGTTGCTTTCCGTTATCTTTTCTGCGTACTGAGAGTTTGTTGTTTACTGTTATTGCCCATAATTATTATTATTACGTGTTATTAGGAAATGAAATTGAATCAGTATGTTGACCAGGGTTAAGTTGTTTTTGAAACAAGTTGGCAATATGCCCGAGGGAGAACAAGAAAGCCATAGGCACAATATGGTAGGCTGTCTACATCGACCTCTTTTCTCCTTCCGTGCAAAAGGCACAAAAAAATATGACCCTTGGGCGATACACAGCAATTTATTCAATAAACTGGTATTAGTATGCGAACGGTCTGACACCTTGACCTATTGGCAAGCTTAGAGGTAACGGTAAGGGATTGTGGTACCAAAGCCTGTTCTGCGGTTTTCATAGCTGAACACCTTAAAGCTCTGAGAAAATGTATATTAATATCTAAGAATTACTGCTTTTATTGCAGATACATAGTTGAAAAGTAACCAAATAACATTCTTTTAATCTATTGGTATAAAATATTTTAAATGTTTAGAAAACATGGGAAAATGTTTAACAACTGATATAAAACTAAAACAACGCAGAAAAGACAACTTGTAATACCTACAAGAGTGATAGCTCATAGAATTATTCTTAGAAACAGTTCTTTTTCCCCTAAAATGTTCAATGCCTAAAGGTTTCAGATGCAATTTTTCACCAAAATCACCTCGATGTCTACTAAATAACTTCAAAAATGTGTCAACCCTCTAAATTTAGGTTCTTCTTTATACAAAGAATACGAGTAAACCCTAGAATAAATCGACTACAATTAAACATGACGACAATTTAAAGCACCCACTTTTTAAACTAAGCACAATACTGCTAACAAATGTATGTGTATTGGTAATATATACTCGTTTAAAAAATTCACTCCGAAAGTTTCGTTATAAAATGACCAATAGTTTCATAGAACATAGCAAATTTATTTATAATAAACTTTATAACTGAAATGTAATATTTTGAAAACTAATGACACTAACAGATTGAATCATTTCGTGCAAGAACTCATATGCGTCCTTAACCTCTATGTATAATTAAGAATATTCGATTCAAAGTTGAAACATTTTGAAGCGTGATACAGCTTGTCTTAAAAAGCAAAAGGTATCAACAGAATTCACTTCAAAGTGCATAATAATACGAGATAGCCATGCTCATAGATCTCACAGAACTGTATATTTTCTGTCATTCCAGGAAAATGAGTACAAGTTATTTGCAGATATATTAGAACAGCAGTTTTTCGATAATCCTTTTGTCAGATTTCGTTATATTTGTTTAGTATATGCCGGCATATTTTTTGGTAATTGTACTTCCATTTCTAAAAATGTTTATTTTGCAATAATGTTAAACACTTAAACATGTTGCTAATATATACATTATTTCATTTAAAAACTTGCTAGTCTTGATAACTACATATTTAAAGTAATGTTAATTAAAAAATACGTCAATTCGAGTATTGAAGGGGAAGTTTTATTTTTTAATGGTGTTTAACGCCCGTTTTTACTATTGAGGCACCATAGGCGGTGAACACTGGTGATAATATGAGATTAAATAATATATTGGGAAAGAATTTTTTTCAAGGAAGGAAACGTTTCAGGTCTAAGTTTAGGATACCTCCCCGGCATTTGCCAGTTATGAGGACTGAGAAAAACCTGGAAAAAATCTCAGTTAGGGAGGACGATCCTGGCGGGATTCGAACCCCAGACCTCCCACTCACGATTCCGCGCCTTAACGATCTCGGCCACCCGTGTTGGTAAGGGAAAGTTGAACACCTAAAATGTTGATTGCGTTTTAGGTGTCACCACTCATTTCCACTTTGGAATTTCAAATGGCACCTCGCCTTATGATACTTCAATTTCAAATATCGTTCAATTTTTATCGTCTTTTGTTTTCATTCGTTGCCTGACTATCGATTGTTGTTTGAATTTGGAGAGAATAAAAGTTTCATTCGGAAATTTTGGTGTACCAATGAGAAGTATATGTAGCCTTTTGTAAATATTAGCGTGATGATTTAAATAACTAATTATGTTAGAAGTTAATTTGTAAAAACCGAATGGAAGATTGACTAATAAGACTGCTAGCTATGGTTTTTTTTTTTTTTGTGCTTCGTTTCTCTTGTAAGGTAAACAACTGTTTTGTCGAAACGAATACACTTTGAAAATTAAAGTATTTAACTTTAAGTTAGTACTAATTGTTAAGATAGAAATACGGGTACATAAAAGCGAAAAAGAAATAATGTTTCTCAAATTTCTATAAAAATATATTTCATATGGTGGCACTTACTTGTACAGTTCACTATTTTATCAATATGACTTTTTCACACACCTTTCTTTTTCTTAAGAAGAAGCTCAAAAAATTCAAATTATTATGAGAACACATTACTTTCGACACAGCAGACTCACTATTTAAGTAAATATTAGTAAAACGTTTGCTTTCATTAACTATAATAATTTAACTGAAAATTTTGAGTCATAAATATTGTAGGATCGCTGCAAATGCTGGAGTCTGAAGTGGATAGTACTTAGTAAATGCTTTATTTTAATTAAATACAAGAATTGTGAACGAAGATTAAAAAATTACATAGTTTCACTTTAATTCTGAAAAAAGGAACAAAATAAGCAAATATTCAAAATAACTCCTATTAATGAGAAAGAAAAGTCATAAACATAAGCTGCTTTGCTCTGGAAATATATTCAAATGTTTTCAATCTTCATTGTTTTAATGTATGCTAAAACCGCGAAATATTTACATTAGATATTACACTTTAGTGTATAGTTTGTATACATATTCAGCAACTGTACTCTTAATTCTTAGTTAAGCACTTTGGTGCATTATTCTTGCTTTCACTCTCTCTCTCTCTCTCTCTCTCTCTCTCTCTCTCTCAAAGGAATAAATACTATTCACATATTATTATTGCCTGCAGCAGACAATACTTTGCCATTGTTTATAGAATCAACCATTTCGCAGAGCGCTGGAGAACGCAAATAAGATGGACACTTCCTAGTTTGATAAATTAAGCATACACATTGCACATCAAATCTGTTAATGCCAATCTTGCTAACTGAGTTTCTGGAGTAACAGACCTGGAGGGTAGACAGGTGTCAATAAAGGTTCAGGATCACAGCTGAGTCAGTAATATTTCCGTCGCCCTGTTTTACTATTTTACATTCCTATAATTTAATACAACATACGAGTATACAACAATTTTAATTACACTAACATAGCACATCTTCTACTTTATTTTAGACTTAAAAAATAGTGGTCGTGATTTGTGAACATTGCTAATTCATAAATGATTCTAAATTATGCTGCAGCTTGGTTGTGATATATTAATTATATGCCACGGCTGGGCAAGTATTTAGAAGATTCTTCCTTGAGTTCACCAAGGGTAAAAAAAGTAATACTTATTTTGTCCATTTACTGTAGCTTAAAACAAGTAAATATTCATAAATTTAAACTGAAAAGTCATTTTCTCTTATTGGGCTAATTCATAGAGCGAATTTCTGTATAATTTACGCAGAAGACTGCTTAGAAAATACTGTCTTTCCGACTTAGATTTCAATTTACTGGGGAAATACTACTGCTTACTTATTATACTACTGAAACCTTTTTTATGATCTTTCCTATGAGTAAAATATTTTCGATTCCCTACTCAGAATTCACCTATAAGAGTTATAATATATATTTCTCAACATTACACACTTACAGGATTTAATAAGGAGAAAAATTCAATATTACTCGTACAGTAAAATTCACATATGACCGTAGGACCATTGCACCTTTTGACGAAAAATAGGAAGCTACTTCCGAAAAGTAGCGAATCCGGTTTGAGATTATCCAAGATGACGTTGCGCTGTCCCGTGAGCCACGAGTGGCGTTGAATGGCCGTTTTAGTTCTTCGGAGTGATTGCGTTTGGAATTACCATAATAATTAATAATTGTAATTATTATTGTATTTATTATAGACGTTTGTGTCAGTGGGGTTATCTACAGGCTATAGGAATTGGGAAGGGAAGGAGGGTGAGTAATGGGATGGGCTCAAAGGTAAGGATTCTACGTATGGTTGAATATACGTTTAAGAAACTATTTATGATACATGTGTGATGTAAGGATATTGGTGTATGTGTATAGAGACGAAGGTATTCAAGCAAATGTTGCCATTCTTGGGTATAATATCTTTGGTTGTTAAAAGAACGGCATTAGCATGTACGGCCATAAGACCTATACAACATTACATGTACTTGTAAGCCTGTCACAATAAAGTTTCATTTACTAGCATTATTACTATTATATATACACATCAATTAAATTAAAATACAAAATATTAAAATGGAGAAAATACTGAATCGGACAAGCAAAAGCGAAATCTGAGCGCAGGAAGTAAACTTGGTCTTGGCTATATTTCAGGTGGACGGGAATCTTGCTTATAGTCTAACGCAGCAGTTCCCAAACTTCTTGCATGCACGACCCCGCTTTTTGAGCATGAAATCATTGGAGAACTTCGCTGCTTAATAATAAATAATTTGTAAGTTCGCCAACAGTGTGACATCTATAGCCATTGTTGCACTGCTGTATAAATGGTTAAAACAATCATAATGGAACGGTTACTTAAACATTCTTACAGAATGGACGTCAAATGAACAAGTTATTAAATAAAAGTGTGTTTCTGCGTGGAACAGCTCCTCTCAAAGTGCAAGAAAGTGAATTCTCGTAAACTTTGTGAAAGTTATTTACAATATGGTTTATCGGTGATGGATGATAGTCCACAATATGTTATATGTTATGAAGTTTATTAGCAGAGAGTATAAAACCTTTTGCGACCTCCCAGATAGAATCCAGCGATCTCTCTAGGGGTCCCGACCTGAGTTTGGGAACCGCTGGTGTAACGTGTTATACCGAGAGTGGACAATAAACTCATGCGCTTACTGGTTTGAAAGATAAACTAGGAAAGATAAACTAGAAAATAATAAGTGGAATCATATTTTTACTTTAGTAGTGCTTATTTATAATTTATATGTTGGTACGAATTTTACAAGTGCGGTAAGGATATCATTTCATGAGAAAATACCAGACGCTGCAGTTCAAGGTGTTAGTACGATTACATTTCGTGAAACGGGAAAAAATGAGGATAAAAAGCGAGGAAGATGACGTACAGTATTCACAGCTGCTTGGAGAAGTCCTCTAAAACTTTCTTCGCTGTGTATCCCAGCAAACGGATATTTCCTCAGTTACCGTACAAGTTCCAATGAAGTTACTAAGTTTAATAAATATAAAATTACTGTGGTATAAAAATTTATATTTCTGTATTACGATTAGATTTCCTGAAGGAATTTTTATTAAAATGCATGATACACAAATTTGTCCTAATCCATAGGCGAAGCGAAGCTGTAAGGCTGAGCATATTCAATGTTAATATGTTGGGTTGTATGCGTTGATTTTTATCGATCATCTAAAATCTTCCATTGTTTGAACTAGTGGCGCTGTCTGTGACGCAGAGAGCGATCATAAATAATACAGTCGAAAGCTCAATTTACCTTGTGAACGGGGTCTCAGATTATTGTGGGTGGGGGTCTACTTGAAAAATGAGTGAGTGTTTAACCGAAATTTAAAAATCGCTCTTACGGCCGCCATTTCAGTATTTAAAAAGGAAACTTGATGTATGACTTTGAATTTAAAAAAAAATATCTGAAAAGCAGTGAAATTGAAGTATTAGCAGAGGGGAGGTTGTCCAAAATGTAAAAACCGCTCTAGCTGCATTAACATTTGTTTCTTTGTAACGAAGCTCTGTATGTAACATTGAAATAATATAATAAAGATATAATTTCTGAAAATCAGGGAAATCGGGCTATTATGAGTGAGAGTTTACCTGAAACCTCAAATTTATAATTCGCTCTCCAGCACCAATATTTTTTTTTCACAAAAAATCTCGGCATATACCATTTAGATCAAAAAAGAAAAATGTGTCTGAAAATCAATGAAACCAGATATTAGGAATGGGTGTGTACCTGAAACCCAAAATTTAAAATGTACTCTCGCTGCACCATTCGCTTTTTCGCAACAAAACTCTGCATTTACTATGTAAATAAAAAATTCCTGGAAATCATTAAAATCAGGCCATTTGGAGCGGGAATATGGCTGAAATGCAAAATATAAAAATCGCTCTAGCGACACCAAAAATTGTTTCTTCGCAACAAATTTCGGTATATACCATTTAAATAAACAAGAAAATAGTCTCCGAAAATTAGGCAAATTGCACTATATGGAGTAAAGGTATACTTGAAAACCAAAATGTAAAAAGTGCTCTTTTGTTTAATTTTCTCTCTTTTTCTTTAAACTGAAATGAGATATTAATTCAGCACATAAACTATGTTTAAAAGGTTGCATATATTTCATATTTAACAAAAGCTTGTCATGAAGATAGCAAACGTAAAATATAAATTGAATATATTTGTGAGAATTATATCTGTATGCAAGCGCTCTCTGTAAAAACATTCAGAAAACGTTTATGGTATATATTTTAATATAATGACACTTAAATCAAATTTCAAAGGCAATGAATATCGATGTAATGTTCGATTATTTTTTACTGATTTTGCATATTCGCTTAGTACATCGAAATTATTTTTAAATAGTAACATGTTTTTGTTTTATTTAAACAGGTGAACATAATCTTCTTGTTTTTATTTGGTTTATTTATGGACGCTATTTAATATCCCAGGTCATCAGCGTCCCATTCAAATCAGGGCGTGAAACGGCCGTCAAATTTTGCTTGAGGTTCTTTATTGTGCCGTAAATGTACGACACGGGACCCACGGCTTTACTTCCCTTCTGAAGAAAGCCATACTTGGGACTTTTACGTCCGAAAAAATCCATCGATCCAAACCCGGGATCGAACCCGCGATTTTGGGTTTGGAGGCAAGTATGGTGGCCACTACACCACCAGGACCGACTCTTATTTTATTATTAAAAAACAAGAGTAGCTTTGTCTATCAGGGTATTATACTTAATTTAATTAATAGTATACTTTAGATTAAGAAGTATACTAATTAAGATTAAGAAGCAATGGTATACTATTAATTAAATTAAATATAATACCCCGATAGACAAAACTACTCTGTGTTTTTTTAATAATAAAATAAGATTCGGTCCTGCTGGTGTAGTGGCCACCATACTTGCCTCTTAAACTCCTAAACCATATATATATTGGTTTATGGACGCTCTTTAACATCTCAGTCATCAGCTTCCCATTCTATTCAGGGCGTGAAACGAAAATTTTTGCTCGAGGCCTCTCTTTCAGGCTTTCGTGCCGTAAATGTACGAGACGGGAACCACGGCTTTACTTCCCTTCCGAAAGAAGCCATACTTAGGATTTTTACGCCCGAAAAAAATCCATCGATCCTAGCCGGGCTTGAACCAGCGATCTTGGGTTTAAAAGACAAGTATGGTTACCACTACACCATCAGGACCGACAAAATAATAATTTTAAAAATGTATTTTCTCTTGTGATACTCGTAGATTGCAAGAATTCTATTTTTGTTTCCATAATATCACACAGTAATGACATAATTACTTCATTTTATTAATTAATAAGGCCTAATTTGGACTTTATATACTTTTTATTAAAAGTTATTCAACTCGGTGAGGAATTCGCCTAGTTTACAAAGCTCCAGGGTGACGGACTTTTTATTGGCGTGTGCAGTCTAATGGATGTTTGGAATGCTCTTTGAAATATTAAATATTTAATGTTAAATTTTCTCTTCACTTTTATCCTTCTATGACCTATTAACAGAAGAAAATGACAATTGCTCAGGCATTACGTATTATCATTTGACATCCCTAGATGTTTGCAGTTGCTGCGGCTATTTTGCTTCTCCAAAGAACGAATAATCGCATTATTTGAAAGAATGAAAATATATTATGTACTTTGTGTTAATGTATGAATAGCGCCAGAAAATAAAAGAACAAAGGCCCATAATAGGGAGAGAAAAGAATGGCATGGTAAGAGGAAACAGCCATTATGCATTAAACGGCCAATCAGAAGTTACGGTATTATGAGTTTATTTTCTTGTTCTTCAAGAATTTAGAGCCCAAGTAATGACTGTGCTCAGCGTTTATTATCCCCTAGCTAAGCTAGGAAACATCAGAGAGTTTCTTCTGCCCTTGCCACTGTCTTTCTCTTTCTCACTCAACTACAGAAGAGAATCCAAAAGAAAGAAGCTAGAAAACCATGCTTCTCTTGTTTCTCTAAGCAATGAAATACTTTTAGTGAGATCTGAATGGCAATGTTTGTTGGAAGCGTATTATTAACTTTTCCATCATAACAATTAAATTCTCTCTCTAACCAAAAGTATTACATTTTTCTTCCTTTTATAATTTTTTTACGTTCAGTACCAGGTTATAATCACTTATATTCATTTACAGTCAATGAAGTTCCTATGATTACACTATTGCTATAAAAACTACTATTGCTGCTGTCTAAGTAAACTGTATGAAACAACTTCCTTATATATAGAACCAGATTGAGTAAAAACGCTTAAATATTCACAGACATTATTGCGCGCTATACTTCCAACAACTAGTGTTTTCAATCTGCTTCTTTAGTTATTGTTATTTAAGTTACATTGTTCAAAGTATATTTTGTTCATTTTTCATTTATATTAAATAAATATGTGCCTTTGCAGATCTTATGCTTGTTAGCATAATTTATGCAAAATGAAACACAGGAGTAATAGTCATTCAACCTAGCCAATGTTCATGGTATCGTCTTCTCCGTCTATTATTTTCGCATTTAGAAGGAAACATAGACCACAACTAACAGCTAGAATGACTGCGCCTGAGTAATGTCGGCTTTTTGTGTTTAAATGGAGCTAAATAAGTGTTTTAAATTTCTGTGTTCCCAGTGCAACATTAGCCAGTGCCTAATATTCTAAGATATTTATAGAGTTGAATTAAAATATAAATAGTAAATTGAGCCACTCGTATCCATTACCAGTCACCTTTTAAGGAATATATCTCTCACAGTAGAGAGAATTTTACGGAAGTCTTCGGGGTACATAGAATCACCTAAGAAAAGTCGTGGTTTCGAGCTTGGAAAAGGACACTGTAACTCAGTTGGTTAGAGCATAGGTAAGATAGAGATCCGTGGTACAAATACCAGCCGTGACCCGAATTTTTCAAGTCTGGTTCTTTTACATACTTTCGGCCATAAATTGCTTATCACGGGCGGACCTTAGGAGCATATTAATTGGCAAAAAAAAAAAGTACGAAGTAATGATCATATAATCCTCATACAGTTATTGTAGCTGGACTTTGCCCTTCGCCAGCAGAAAAAGCTGCAATATGCCTTACCGAACGAAACGCTTAGTTGCGTAATTTAAGTTCAATATTTCCAAGAACCATAAAGGAGCGATACGTTCAGACAAATGACTTGTGATAGAGAAGTTGCTCGTTAAGGAGGGCACTCTTTATGATACCAAGTTCGCACTGTCGAAAGCAAGCTTTCAAGGTTGAAGGACACTAAGGAAATGCCTTGTTCCAACTTATTTTAATGAAACTTTTATGTAGGCTCGCCCAAATTCAATGCTAATGAGTGTTTTTCTCTCTCTCACTCTTAGAAGTTTCCAGAGTTTAGCTGATATATTTCCGGTTTAACACGAAATTTTCTGTTTCATTAATACGGAAGTAAGTCTACGCTATTAATCTCTATTAAAGAGGAATTTCTGATTTTAAGGTTCTATAGGTACATATACTTTTCTGAATTGCAGTTTTAACTCCCAAAAGTCGGTCCTGGTGGTGTAGTGGTAACCATACTTGCCTCCTAAGCCCAAGATCGCGGGTTTAAACCCGGCCAGGATCGATGGATTTTTTCGGGCGTAAAAATCCTAAGTATGGCTTCCTTCGGAAGGGAAATAAAGCCGTGGGTCCCGTGTCGTATATTTACGGCATGATAAAGAACCTCAAGCCTGAAAGAAGAGACCTCCGAGCTGAAATTTATCGGCCATTTCACGCCCTGAATTGAATGGGACGCTGATGACCTGAGATGTTAAAGAGCATGCGTAAATAAACAAATAACAATCAATCAATCAATCAATCAACTCCCAAAACTCCAAATACTCCCAAATTAGAGCTCAAGAATAATTATACAATAACATACAAAATTCCTAATAAATTTCAAACTATTTAACATTTTTACATCTTGCATTTGGTTTCATTTTTTACATTGCTGGAAACACATTTTAAAATAAAGACATTAAAACAAATTGACATGGCCAATTTTTTTTAAAAAAAAAGTGTAGTTTTTTATGTAAAATGAAATTCACACTTATTAGAAAGTGTTTTGTTATGAATGAATGGATTTATTTCACTAATATATTTACATAAGCTAATTACAATTTCTTTAATTTTACATAATTAGAATTTTCTAGACTTTAATACAAACATTTATTATAAGGACCACTTCATTGATAAACTGTACAACTTATTTTATGTTCTTAACAATTTATCTTCTTATTATTGCCTTCGGCTCATCAATAGTTTCTTACTGGAATCCAGAAGACTTGAGTCAGCTATACCTAAATAACATTAACATTTTTTGACTATATAGGGAAATATTTTGTTATTAAACTAGTAATAATATTTCCTTAAGCTACTTGTGCAGCCACATGTTTTAATTCATTGCATTTTAAACGAAGTTATAAACCTCTTCATCTAAAGTTTTAGAAAATCAAGAAACCACATGTTTTTTCCAACTTATGGACAACTGGAGATCCAAAAACCTGTGTCGAACTATAATGAAAAGCAGAAAATATTTCTCTTAATATTTTTCTATCTTTCTTCCCTTTTCTTTTATCAGTAAGCATATGAACAAGAAATAAACTTTCAGTTACTGATCTTAATTTCAAACAACAAAAAGTGCAGATGGAACATATTCAAACATTTTGCGTACAAAATGTGAACTTCTTTCTACAGCTGATGTCGTTTTACATTTATCAGCAAAGTTTGTTCGTGACACGAATTATAATATATTTTCATGAATCGCTCTCCTTGCATAGCAACAGAGACCTTTTGTATTGTGGGCATTTGAGACATCTCAATGACAAAATATAATCATACGTATCGAAATTCAGGGCAGAACATCCTACCTGCCCTCTTTTTACAGAGACGTGGCTGAGCATGATGTACGTTTATAATGAATGAGCTAATGGCCTCCACCATAATGTTACATGTCATTAGCCTAAATACAACCTAAGAGAGGACAAGAGAGTGCCATTAGTACCGTTCCGCGTATCTGTGACATGACGATAACTGACACTGCTGTTGCGTAATTATGTTTCTGTTCCTTAGTTCGTCCAGGCATTAATTCGGCATAATAAATAATTGTTGTACTATTGGATTGAATGAACAAATGTACATTAAATGACGTTAAATAAAATATTTTTTTTATAAATTATTCCGACAAATCATCTTAATTACTTCTACAATGCATCCCAGTCTGCCATCTGCCAGCTAGGTGCGCGGGCCGGCTGGGATCCGGCCTTATTGGCCCATAATCTCCCCACATATTGAACACATATTTTGTTTATAAATGCACGCAAATACTCTTATTTTGTGATTTATAATGTGTGATACTGTGTTATAACATTCAGACATTCAGAACTTTGATAATATTGCACGTATAATTTCAGTTTCTCAAGTTCTTCTTATTTTGTCCTTCAATTGTCTATGGTTTAAGCGTTATTTCTATAGAGAAAATTGTTTAGGATTTCTCCTAAATAACAATCGCACGTGGTAAGATTTTTTATAGGCGAAGATAGAAAGTATCTTTTATCAAAAACTACCTTTACAGCCCCAAAAAATATCCTGCAGTGTGCCCTTTGGGAGACGCTCATTGAAAATATCCTTGTCATTTTTCTTTATGGTTTAATTGTTAAAAAAACTGTGCGATTATTTGCAAGCTACACCTCTCTGAAGTTATGTAAAACATGGATCCTATTAAGGCCTTGCAGTTACAGAACACTATATACCAATTTTTTCATAATGGGAGGGAAGTTCATGAATTAATCACGAATTTTCTGTATTGCACTAACTCCATTTTTGCGGATCTACAAAACCCATCTATACAAATTACCGAACCCATGTCATTAAGAGGTTGTAATTCTTGAACTTCGAGCACTGTGTAAGGATTTCCTTTTAGCAATTAAGATACTATATGTGCTGAGCTTGTTGAAATGTGTTTCCTGTGATACAAGACGTACAACTTTCTTTGGGGAACACTCCAATGTTTCTCCTATGTCATCCAGAAAGCAGCAACAGCAGAAGTAGCAGTAGCAGTAGCAGTAGCAGTAGCAGTAGTAGCAGCAGTAGCAGTAGCAGCAGTAGCAGTAACAGCAGCAGTAGCAGTAGCAGTGTGATTTCTTTTATGATACTTAGATATTGCAAGAATTCTAATTTTGTTCCCCTAACACCACACAATAATGCCATAACTTATTTCATTTCATTAATTAATAAGGTCTAATTTGGATTATATGTTATTTTTAAAAGTTACTCCATCAACCGGTGAGGAATTATTTTACGCAGCTGCTTCGTGTCAGATTTTTAAAGTTTATATTTTTCAGAAAACGTAGCTTTGTTTTTTGTATGATTTAGGATAATCCAACAAAGATCTAAACTTAATATAGAAGAACAAGAGATACTGTGTTGCATGTTTGAATTATACACATGTGCAATATTCTTCACTCAGAAATTTATAAAATCGACGCAAACAAGCAAGCATAGGAATGCTGATCAATAAATTTAAAAGGACAGGATATGTTGCATTTTTTGAATATTATTTAAACGCCCGTTTTTACTACTGAAGCACCACAGGCGGTTGATACTAATGATACATGACATGAAATGATAAACTAGGAAGGTTTTTTTTTTTTTTTTTTGAGGAAGGAAACGTTCCAGGCCTAAGTTTAGGATACCTCCCCGGCATTTGCCATTTATGAGGACTAAGGAAAACCTGAACGGCCTTGGCGGGATTCGAACCCCAGACCTCCCGCTCTTGATTCCGCGCCTTAACGACTTAGGCCACCCGTGGCGGTGATAAGGTGTTTATGAATTACAATCTGATACACCTGTACCGTAAGGTATTTGTGAACCCATCATTTAAGTTACTGGATGTTCCAGGATCAAATGTTTTGAAAGTTTTACGCTTTAAACCGCACGATTTCTAAGCCTTTCATGAATTAGAAAATAATTATGCCGCTCTTACAGTCATGTTATGATGGTTCGTTTCCTGTTTGGTGATGTAGTTGTACTGTTAACAACCACAACTTCTCAATGTGTATATCCGAGTCACGCAGACTAAAGTATATGGTACTTTTATTTTTGCAGAAGCTGCTGTTTACACAACGCCTGTAACAATTTCTGTCTTCATTTCAACCGCCCAGCTCAGTACAGTAGTAAAGGGCCTTCTGCACTTATTCACCTATTCTCTTCTCATCCTTGCCTGCCACTACAGCACAAAACGCCCATGGTTCTCTTTTCTATCGTAATAAAAGGTCGCGAAAATAACTTTAGAAACAACAAAGCTTCTGGCATAAACTTAATCTTTGCTGAACTTTTTAGCAGGAGACAAGTTACTGGAACCTCTTCCAGCAGATTTAGCAAGCAGAAAAGATACCAGATGCATGGACGGACATATTATACGTCCATTACATAAAAAAAAGGAAACGAAACAATTGCCAGCAATTACAGCTGACCGCCACGGGTGGCCGAGGTCGTTAAGGCACGGACTCGTGAGCGGGAGGTCCGCGGTTCGAATCCCGCCAGGACCGTCCTCCCTGACTGGGGTTTTTTCCAGGTTTTCCTCAGTCTTCATAACTGGCAAATGCCGGGGAGGTACCTAAACTTAGGCCTGGAACGCTTCCTTCCTTAAAAAAAAAATATCCTTTCCCAATTTATCATTTCATCTCATGTATCATTAGTGTCCACCGCCTGTGGTGCCTCAGTAGTGAAAACGGGCGTTAAACACTACTCAAAAAAAAAAAAAAAATTACAGCTGCGTATCGTTTCTACCAATGGCTTATGAGATATTTTCTAAAGTACTTCAGAATAGAATAGGAGAATAGCAAGCCGACTTCAAGGAAAGGACGATCATGTGTGCAACAGATTTTAACAATAAAAACCTTGATCAAAACCAAAAAAATTGTCATCAGATAAAGATGACATTTGTGGACTTAAAAAAGCACAAGATTACATAGATCGTGATACATTGATGAATGTGTTAGAAGTTTAACAAACACCAAGTAAGATTTTTCGGTGAATTATCTGAACCTAGGTGTGAGACAAGGAGACGGTCTCTTTCAAAACTTATATCAAAAGACTGAGATTAAAGTTATGGCTCGCATATGCGAATGTTGCTATATTCTCAGCAAAGAATCTAAATGGGGGGGGGGAGCAAAAGTTCATTTGAAAAATATATGGACAATATACATATAGATGCTAGTGATCGAATATGGACAATGAAGACCAAATACGAATATAAAAAGAGTCCAACAGCTCAAACGCCTACATAAATTTTTTATTCCGATCGTCATTGAGAGGGTAGCAATTGAAGAAAAATCTATCCTAGATGAAGATATTTTTATATTGTGTCAGGATATCTACAAATGCAAATCCTTATCTTAACAAGCAACTTTTAGACACTACAGTACAGTAGTTAAACCGGAATGTTTATATGCGGCGAAGACAATAGAAAAGGACTTTCAGTAATAGAAAAGAAAGAAAAGAAAGTTCTAGGGAAGATCCTGAGCCTAAAAAAGTAACAGCTAGTGAGTTCACTTTTCACTTGAAACCAATTCATGAACTTTATGAAAAGTTTCAGAAAGTTTCCAACACAATGAAGAAACGGTGGTTAAGTTTTTATGAACATACAAGAAAGAAAGCAAATAAGATCCCCATCTTCCAAGAGAAATGGATGAAAGAAATTACTCATTATTTAAAACAGTGTGGAGTCAAGGATGAAGATAATAGAGAAGTGTTAGAAAAAACGTTGCAGAGGTGAAGGATCCGTCCGGATAGAAATCAAAGATAACAAGTAGTCTCGGAAGGAGAACGTATTAGAATGAGTCAGAGAATGAAAGAATACTGGCGTCGGGGGAAACAGCTTACGAAAGAGAAGGCAGTTGTGTAATAGTAGCCCATAGTTCCCTGTTTCTTTATCATTCACCAAGCACCGAATCTGAGCCAAGCTTGGATACTGATTTTGGCTCTATTCGAGTGTAGAGCTCAAATCCTCACTCAGAGTTTGTCCCGTTGTACCTCTAGTAAAATTTTTTCGGTACGTTATTGTCTATCCACATCTCTCAGGACGTTCTTAGCATTTTATTTCCCTAACATGCTATCCAATTGTACTCGTCCTTATATTTACACTCCTACAGGAGGGTGCTATTGTTGACATACAGATACAACCCCCTTCATCTTGTAAGCATTCTTCTTTGTTCTTACAACAAAGTGGACAGGCGGGGCTCAGTATGACACTGACCATAAATGGATCAAATATTGGATTCAAGCCCTTAGATCTTTGGCTTGGATGTTTACAAATTAAGAGTATTTAAAATCCGGAACAAAGTTGAAGGTTGCGAACAGTACCTTGAAATTTATGGCAGCCATGTTGAATTGTAAACATTACTGTGTAAATATGTACATATTATACAGTAAACATATATAGAATGGAAAAAACATCTCGTCCCGGACACTTTATATGATGCTGCAATAGTTAACCCCAAAGTTACAAATGTGTTTATTGATAGTCCAAGGGGACTGAAAACACGTTAGCTTACCTTAAACGAATTCTTTATTCTATAAAATACAGAGCATTATTTTAAAGAATCGCATGTCACAATAAATGAACTGTTCAAGAGCAATCGCGAATGCATTGCCATCTGGACGGCATGTGAATGTGGTGCAGCTCTTAATGCGCGATATGATTAAGAGCAGACTTTCAAACAGCAACAGTACAGTCCATACAGTAAATGCTAATACGTGTTCTAGTTTATTAAACACGGTAACTGTGCATAAAACTTACCTATTGTAGTTCGAAAAATGCCTTATCGCTTCCGTTTAGTACACTAGCGACCATGCGTGACTTGCAGTTGGATTGATGTGCAGCCTGCTTATGACTGCGCCTCTGCCAATGACACTGATGACATATGATTGGCAATGAACACTCGTCAAATCGCAACATAGATATAATGATGACATAATAATGACACTGATGACATATGATTGGCAATGAACACTCGTCAAATCGCAACATAGATATAATGATGATCCATATCGATGCATTTAACTCATATTGAGGCGTCATTGGTGGAAATGTAAGCGCCAACGGACCAAGGGGTAAATTGCGTCATCATTAATTCATTCCATTCATCTATCGAAGCTCTATCGCACGGGAAACTCTTGCAGTAAAATAAATTACGTTATTGAATGTTTAAACTTTTCTTTTAAAGATAGAAATATTGAAATAGAAACGAATTTTGTACACTTCAAATATCGAAGGCTTTCAGATATGAGGGATTCTTGTATAGTATTGTACTATGAGGTGTGTTTGTTTACAATGATTTTTTAGTATTGTACATATTTTGCTTTTTCAGACTTTAAGAAAATGTCCCCGATGAATTCTAACAAATATTTCCTAGTTTAGAAATAAATATACTATTCTTAGTGTTACATTCAAATGTAACAGTAGGATACAATCACCATTAACAATTATCTTAGAATTTCCTTACCTTTATATTCTCAGTTTTTTACAAGACATTTACCTTACTTTATTTCAGACCTATACTTGCCTATAATACGCTTCCGTAATTTGTACATACTGATACATTTGTTCGGGTTTATTCCAACTTGCAGCACTTCGGATGCTCTGATTTGTGAGCCTCTGCTTCGCCTATAATATCTACACATTTCTGAAATTTAAAACACCGGTAAATTCCAGTAATTAACGTTTTCGTAAATCTGAGCATTTCATTGAAATGTAGGCAGAAATAAATATTAGCGTTCACATTAATTTAGAGTTCATCGACAGTATAAAACTTGACATCGGAGTTTCTAAAGGAACACTCCAACTATCAACAGGCACATTTTCTGCAGCATTTGTTTTAATTTTTCCCTGCATTTCTCTTTTAACTTGGTCATTTTGTTGCTTGGCTAACTCTGCACATACGGAAGATATAGGCTGCAATTCTACCTACAGAATTAAGGTTTTGAGTTTTTCATTTGGAAAATTTTACACGAAGAATAAATATTGGAGTACTTTAGATTAGTTTATCTAAATAATTCTAATATTAATGACGGTATATATCTATTTTTCTGAAGGCTTAACTAGGCAGTACAAGATATTAATTTTCAATTAGCGAATTTTCGTTTTCTTGACTACAAAATTAAGGTTGCGTAGACAAAAAAGCTTTCAGAAATTTAGGCAATGGCATTTTCTTTAAAGCTATATACTTAAGTAGGATCATAATACAAAAAACTTGTTCATACATGCATACTTTACAGTTTCATCTCGAAATTTAAGAGAAATAGGCGCGATACTTTTTACATTATAATAACATCGAAAGTAAACCAATTTAGTGACTCCCTCATTCTTTTCTGACCTTTTTGACTCCATGATTAAGGGTATTTTTATAATGGTGTGAATATTTCATATATTCTTTCTCTCAGTCCCCCTTCTCTGATACTTTTCATACATTAAGTATATGGATACGAATAGAGTGAACGTAAAATTATTTTATACTTTGCTAAAATTCTGAAATTGTTTATATTTTGTAAGCTTATAAAGTTCTAAGTGGTTTTAGGATGGTGAGAAAAATTAATTAACGACATCTGAAGTGATTGCGGAGTTCGTTGCCACTTACGCTATCTGACATTCAGTGCAATATGGAACAACATCTCCTTGGAAACTTGAAAACTCACCGCCTAAATGGCAAATAGAGGTATAGCGAAAGGCTTCTGACGAGAGATTTGTGAGAACATCTGCTTAGCAGGAGCCACTAAGACAACTTTCTTTTCTTTTCTAAGCCTTCTTTTCTTCATTCTTCTTTTTGTTCCTATATTTTGTACCTTGCTAAATAACATCACTTTATTATGTACTCGAATTGCATTTTTGCGATATTTTTTCAGAGTAGTGGAGTGATTAATTGTAATATTTAAAACTGTATACCTACAGCTTCTGGCAAGCTTTTATAGACCAGTCAAGTTTGAACCAAACTCTTAAACATATACCGAAGCTATAACGTAGACTTATGAAGCGTGCAAGTGTTGTAAGGGCAATTGCAATTAACCTTTCAGGAGGGAAGCGCTTCTGAGAATCAAGCGAAACATTAAGAAACGTTTTTTTTTTTATTATCTATCAGGAGTAAGAGAGGGCAATGCCCTTAGCAGTAAAATTAGAATATAATGTTCAGGTTGGCAGGGTAAACATAAGGATAATATTGTATGCTTCTGCTGAAAGTTCTTCGTTCTCTAAGCTATGCCTAGCATAGCAAACATGAAGAAATAGAACACATATAGCACAACGGAGGCGCAAAAATAATGTGGATTTATTCCAGCTGAGACAAGTGATATCTTTTTTGATTTTCGATGTCATTTGCCTGATTGCCTTTCATTTGCATCGTATTCATTTTATACATTGTTTCCAACACTTGTGACACTAATAATCGGAAATTACAACTCAAAGACGTCCTAATAAAACGATTCTATCCATATATTAAAAAAACAAATTAATAATATTTTAAAACTTTAAATTCAGAACTTACACTAATAATTGACAGTCACCTTTCATCTTTTATTTGTTTGAACTTAAATCGCTCATTGTTAAAAACATTATGGTTTATATCCACAATATTAATAAAAATTAAGCGCTAATCTCAAAATAATTTCATTATTTTCATAAGAATATAAAAATTAGGAATTAGATTGAAGATTCTTGGGAGGAGAAACGTTTCCTGTATCTGCTGAAAAACCGAGAATGCAAAGGTAATCATATGAAATACTTCATTATAATGAAAAGGTGAAGTGTTTAATTTCTCAAAAACATTTCTTTCAAATCCTTTAACATTTCTTTTTCCATTTGTTATGTTTATTTCTTGATTATATTATCTCTCACTGACTAAAATTGGATGAAAAATGTCCCTGTTGCTTTAACGAGGTCTTTTGAGTTTTTAATTTAATTATTTTTATGATGTTATTTTTAGATTTAACTTTTCTGTTAACGAGTTAAGGGAATTTATACTTACCGAAATCTTCCAGTGGTTACTTGCTATGACGTCGCTTCAATGACGCTCTGATTTGCTATCATGGCTGACAGCAATAAGATAGAGGAAAGTAGAACCAATGTCTTTCAATAAGCAAATAAACAAATGTTGTTCTTGAGCAAATGAACGCCATAAAAACTTAGTTAAAACACTATCAAAAGTTGTCTTTCTGTACCACTAAGTTCGGAGTGCTATGTGAGCAAATTGGGATCGACAAAATAAGCATGAACCACTGCAAAGTGTTTAAAAATCTATTGCTTCCAATTCATCATGTTTATAACCTCTCTAGATATCCGTATATGCAACAGAGTCCTTCATTACGTGTTTCGAAACAACTGGAATTTAAAAGTTGCAGCACAACGTTAACCACTTTCACCAAAAACGAATCTTATTCTCCCATACAACACATCAACGTATACGAAGAGCGAAGCAATTCTCGTAGAGCACAAAGCACTGTACGTTTGCAAAAGTTTCACGCTTTGTTCCTTTGAATTAGGAAGAGAAAAAATTTAAACAGCTCCCTTTGAAAGTCAGTCATGAAAACGAGCCAATTAGAACGTAGGCAATCATATAAATGATGACAGCATCTAATTATAACGCGATTATGATGGAGGAAAGATAGAAGCAACGTGTTTACAGGTTTATAATTTCCCTAGCTCTGATTCATAAAACTCACAAATTTTCCCTTACAAGTAATCAGTCACAAATTTGTAACTTACAAACCGATTTCTGTTTCATAAATAAAACATTACAAGTTACAAATCACAGATGAATTTCACAAATTACAAGTGCATTATATAAATGAATTTCTGTTTCATAAAACTTATTTTAAAAATACAATTACTTGTAAAACCAGTACCATTTATACAAATATATGGTGATTTTAAAGGCATTTATAAGCGAAAGTTCAGTTTGTTTTTTTTTTTAAATTAGGTTAAGGTAAAAATATAGTATTTTCAGCAATGGGTGTAATGCTACGAGGCTCATCAGGGGAAGAGGTTAACGGTAGAAGACAACACTCAGATTAACATGGAGTCTGTAACATATTTTGAACACAAACGTTTCAGAATGAGTTTTATATAATTCAGGTTTCTTAGATCGAATATAAAACAGTAAATCCAAAAGAATAGTTGTTTATTTTTCTTCATGTAGGACAATATCATGCAGTAAGTGACATGCATGACATTTCTTCACCAAGTGCTTGTCATGTTGTGCACTGCGTTATAGAAGCTGTGAATGAAGTTGTTTCCGGATGCTGTTCACTGGCCAGAAGAAGTTTTCATTGTGCTTTATATTTTTTTCCTTTCATTTTATTCCCTCAAGGATGTGTTGAGGTTTTTAATTTATCCATAGTGAGCATGAGGTAGCCTACGTGGACCGTCGTAATAAACATTCAATTAATTGTATGTGGATGACTTAATGCTTAATTATGCTAGTGCCAGTAGGCCAAGGAATGGTTATGCTGCAAGACCATAATCAGCTGATTTATAAATACTTTTTCAGGTAAGCAACTTTACAAAATTTATTATTTTATATAACAGAAATTCCTTCACTTGTGATTTGCAGTTGTAACAGGCCCCTTTACTCAAACCAACAATACGTTCGCTTGCTGCATACGTCTAACCTAATCCTTATTCGTAAATAAAGAAAATCCGATTATATTTAATCCGATATATGGGTTAGAAATTCGATGAAAGGGCCGTGACGCATAAATTTACATAACTGGTGTCATCATGAAACAACATGTTGCGAATTCACAAACAATATCTGTCGTTCGACATGTTAATAGAAAAAGTATGAATACCTGCTTTAATTTTGTATGCATTCATATATATATATATATATATATATATAGTTATTCTTTTCCCTGCATTCAAAAGTATTTAATAAACCCCGTGCAGTTATAGGAAATGTATCCCTTTACAAAGCTAACTTTTTAAATTTAAAGCTGAAACACATTATTTTTCAAAATGTTACATTCTACACACGCAGGCACGCAAGCGCGCGCACACACACACACATTGTTGCAATTTTTCTTTTATCCTCTTTATTTTACTGTATATTTCTGGATTAGTGAAGTGTTGTTCACTTGAATCTTCCTAAATACATAAAATATCTTGTTACCAGAGTAGTGTTAGAAAGAGGCTCACAGAGGCTCCCTGAGCCCTTTGTTAAAAATAACCGCGAAGAAAATTAATTAAAATAGGCATATTTTTATAGTTTAACCAGCTCTTATTTTACATACTACTAATTCATTTATTGAAATTATAAATATTTAATGTAATTTGCACTGATTTTGGGGACTTTCTATGTGTATAGTTGGCAACTACTGTTGTATTTTTATTGTTTTCCCTCACCCTGCTCCCTATCTCACCACCATGATGGCCGCCACAGTCTCTTTTGTCCTCTTTTTTCTGCGAATCCTTTATTAAATAATTGCAAGCACACTCCTGCTTGTTAAAGTCTTATTCCATTATTTTTATAACATGTTAACGTTTAATTATAATGCGATTGCAATAGTAATACTACAATTATAATATGGCTTTATTTATTTTTTTTTTTTTTTCATATTTTAAAACCTTTTTGTATTATTCAAGTATAATATTTGGAACGTGGCACTAAACGCAAAAACATGGCTTTTTCAATGCTAACACTGTTTTTCTATCAAGCGATAGATCTGAAGATAAACAAGGTTTTTTCCGATATATGTGGCCTACGCTTTAAATATTCACCGTACAAAGGCCTTACACGTCTCGGCTTGCTGTCCGGTAGGCAAGTACAATGATGCAACGGAACTTGCCGCAACCTTGAAACAGAGAAAACTGATAGCTATTCGTGTAACACTCACATTCGTTGCGATGCTTAGAGAAATCAGCCATTCATTATGAAACGCCAGTTCAAGATCTAACAATTAGTGTTTAATGCTCTAAGAAGGATACGACTTAAGAAGGAGACAGTAAATGCATTCATTAAAAAAAAAGTATCAACCACTTCTGTTTTTGTTTGTTTGATTGTTTTATATTATAGAAAAAAAACATTAGCAACTGCCTATGAGCTCCCGATTTCTGTGTTAAGTAAGGGAATGGCTGGTCCTTTTGACTCTCCACTTAACACCATGAGACTTTTATTTGTGAGGAATTAGAAATGCAATAAAGGAATTCAAAGAAAATGTCCGGCGCCAAATTAGGTTTAACCTAATGTAGCCAATGTGTATATTTTAATACATGCCAACTTTGGTGCAGAGGGGGCAATTACGCCAATGTTTTTTATCGTTAATATGGTTACATAATTTAGTTTCGCCAATGTTCAGCCAGATAGCCAAGATGCAAAGAAAAGGGAGCATTTAAATCGTTAGAAAATTTCATTAAAAGTAATTAAACAGGAAAATTTGTGAATATTGATAACCACAACAGAAGAAGCCAAAAGAAATAGCTGAAGCCCAAAAAGATAAAGATCTAGGGGTAATCTTCAATAAGTAAGGTGGCAGTGGAGTTTACTTTTGTGTACAGAATAAAATGTTACAAAGACTTTAAATATTGTGAAATTAGAGAGTGAGAGGAGAAGTTTTGCCAGTAAATTATAAATATGAATAAGAAAAGGAATGCATAGACTTGAACAGCTGAGACAAAAATGGCATTATTTTATTTCTGAGACTAAGGACAAGAAAAATTAAAATTAAAAATAACGGGGTTAGGGAAAGAGAAGGAAAGAAGGATTAGAAATATAAGTAAAGTAATTTACAATATCATTGGATTGTTACTAGAAAAATCCAAATTTACCTAAGAATGACAGAAATTACTCGGGGCATCCTAATTGGAACAGATAGCTGTTGAACTAGCTATGGCTGTTGCAGGCAACAGACGGTACGGTTTCTTCACAGTAAAGAGCGAAAGGCTGGAGCGAGAGGAACCGACTTCGAGAAAGCAATCGACCTACATCCCGTCAGTGCAGTTTCTTTTCTATGCCATCATGGATCCTTTTAGTATTTGAGTTTCTACTTTAATAATTAACATGGGGATATACTGGATCTCATAGTATATATATATATATATATATATATATATATATATTAAATCAATCCTTCAACGACATGATAATTTTGTAAAATAATATGCTAGAAATGTATTTATTTATGTAACATTTCAAATTATTATTCCAATAACAACAAATCACAGCTTTAAAGATAAAAGTGCGCTAACAAAGTCCTACGAACTCGAACAGGACGACAAGTGAGATCCATTTGACCTCTGTAAAAGTTTACAGCTGGAAATATATAACGGCTAACCCTTAAAAAACATTTGGAGGGTAAAATTTGTAAGATTGAAACATAAATTTTCGCTTTTCATGATAAGTTGGGAAAATAACGCAGGTTATCCCTATCTACATGTTAAGGCAGAATTGTTTGGGGCAGAGGAGGAAATTTTCACACTGGAACCCTGCTGGCTGCTTTGCCCTAAATGGGAGTATTTTCCGGAGGAAGGAATGAGAGGAGAGGGGGACGGGCGGTGACTGCGCGAACGTGGTCGGAATCTCTAACATGTTTCCAGATAGAACACACCGACGAAGGCCCGCCCCTCTTTTCTAAGGAGTTCGAGCTTCTCAGAAAGTTAGCTTTCATACAAAACGCCGGGGCAGAAACCCTTACAAATTGCAAGCCACCATCACACCGCACAAGCCTACTTCGACCCTGTAACAGAACCAATGGACAGCCAGCCCAACGGAAATTGACCCGGGACCTCTCGAATGCGAATTTTCGTCTGAGCTACTCCACTCTGCTTTTAAGGCAGAGTTTGATGATAGAGGTGATCGGATATTTTTCAACACAAAAGGTCGTTATGATGCAGTGCAAACGAGATTCTGGGGAAGTAAACCATGATATACAAAGAAATAAATAGACAATTAGTAAGTATACGAGAAATTGAAGTGTCAAACAATTGCCTGAACAAATACATCTCAGGCTGGTTGACTTGCAAGTGTCCTGCGGGAAAGAAGAGGAAATAAAAAGGAAAGACAAGAGATGGGTAGGGAACAGGAAAAGATAGAAAAAGTAGTTCCTATTTAATGTAAGCTGATTTATAAAGGTGACTTCCCAATTATGATACAATTTATGAACAAATACCTTTGGAGACTGCAGATTTTCCAGTGTTAAGTTCATGTTCAAGGGTTTGACGACGCAGAGTTTGTTCACGTTTTGTCGTGATGACCTCCACCTGGTTCGGCAAGGCCTCCTTCAAGAGGTGCAAGTTTTACGTAGCCACCCAAAGCTGACATTTGGACACCGTTATCTTCCGTTAACAAGTGTAAGCCGCATCCTTAGCAATCCAGGACCATCACGCGGCTTGAAGTTTATATTTCACACGGTTCTAAAAAAGTTGATCGAATTGTACGGTCATCTACAATTAACAGCGCACAGTGTAGAGGTCGCCACTCACAAAAGAGAAAGAAGTCAGCAACAAAGGTGATATTAAGGCCACTGACTTCTCTGTATATCACAGAGTGGGAATATAATACGGTACGGATTTTTGTGAGATTAAATTAATTTTTCTTTCTATTTTCAAACACCTATAACTCATTTTAGAATTAGAATTATTGTAAAGCAATGGTAAGATAAAGAGATACGGGGCTCTTTTAGAGAGAATCACAAGTGTAATGCTAAAGGATTCAGTTACAAATCAACAAAATGAGAGGGTTTTCTTCTTTGTTTATTTTTGTTATTTATTTATTGTTTATTTGTAACAGTTTCCTTTATGTCTTTTATTTTTTTGGACTTGGTTCTCTAATAAATATTTTCAAAGTTATGAAAAAGCTTTTGCTCTTAGACCTAACGTATATGTAAATTATATTTTACTAAAAATTACAAGGAATTAATGGTGTGATAGATCACCTATTAGCTCGAATTAATTTTTATGTCTCCCGCTAACGATGTATAAACTTAAGTACAGGACGAAGAACACTTTTATTGTCATTTGGATTAAATTCTTACCATTCTGTATCACATTTTGCGATGATTTAATCTCATCTTTTCATCTCCAGCTTGCATTCGTTAGCGTACTTAACAAACCCAAATAATGCGATCCTTAGGTACTGTAAGGTCGTATAAAATTGTTTAAAATTTTAGGACATAGAGCTCAAAAAGTAATATATCCTTTGTTCGGCATTTTTATTTTGTATGCAAACTCTTTGTCAACTACTTTAAATATTGCCGCGATGATGACGCGAGTAATTCCCAAGCATATCAGCGACCACAGCTATTTAGCATTCATTCTTTAGATTAAACCATCTCATTAGTAGACAAGCATCATCTCGCATTAGTCTATCAGGTTTACCTTACCTCAATATTATCATAATCATCATTATAATTTATCGCCATTTTGAGCAATTAAACAGGGTTCCTAGGTGCAAATCATAAAGCTTATTATGTGCCTTATGTCTATTTCTTTTCAGTGTCATAATTTAAACTTTAACTTTTTCTTTTGGATCAAGTGTGGTGCCTAAATTTCGATGAGGATAAAGCAATGGTTGTGCTGTCATTTGAACATACAAAACATTCGGAGTAGTCAACGTAATAAAATAATTCAGCATTACAAAACAGTTGGTGTTGTAAGATACATCGTTGACATTCGATGATGTTAGCAAATGTAACCTGCTTCGGTAGCTGACGATGTCAACAGCTTCTTTGCCTTTCTTTTGTTTTACCGCTCACCGAGCGACGATTTTGTATTCCGTTATTCTTCTCCTGAGTATGCGATTTTGCAAGTAGCGTTCACTATGCATGACAAAAGCTTTATGGCTCTTTAAAGAGGCTACATGAATTTAATGAGCGTGCGCAACAGGTTGTAGTGTTCACAAAGACCTTCGTTTCAAGAGTCATAGAATTTACTTATTTAAGTTTCACGTTCTTTAGCTCCTGGTTGACCTTACTCACATAAACTGCTTTTAGGAATATGTTTCCCAAAATGTTGATGTCACAAAGAATCTCTTATTTCCTGTACATATATATATATATATATATATATATATAACTTTTATTATTATGTTATATATAACTTTTATTATTATGTTATATAACTTTTATTATTATGTTATATATAACATAATAATAAATAAAATATATAATATATAATAATATATAATATATAATAAATAAACAAATTCCTATATCGACGCATACCGCCATTTATTATAAGGAAAAAAATATAAATGGACACCACATTAATTCAATGAGCATTAGAAACGTCGTAGGTTTCAAGTCTGTCCTTCGCTGCTTTGCATAACTAAAATTGTAAATGTTCGGCATAATGGCTTAATCTCGATGAAGTACCGAAAAACTTCGCAAAACCAAAATTACACCAAAGGAAGGCTAAGGTGGCTGTAATGTAATCTGATACTGGTTTAGCAATATTCCGGAAAATTCAGCAAATGCATTAGAAGCTGCAAGAAAAATATTCAACTTTAATCAATAGAAAAGCGACTGTTCTTCCTCATGATAACGCCCGGCCACAGATCTCACAAGAAATAGTTCAGAATCTGAATGAATTGGGTTACAAAATTTAACTCATCCAGCGTATTTACCTAACCTTTTGCCAACTGACTTTCACTAATGCAAACATTTGAGCGGTTTTCTGAAGAATAAAATATTGAAAAACCAGAAGTAAGCTGAGACGGCATTTAGAAATTCCATCGTCCTAGAAATCTTTGTATCAAAAATTGCATAAATAAACTTGCTATTATTTGAAAAACATGTATATCTACCGAATGCGGTTATTTTCATTTATGTAGTTAATTTTGAATTTAATAATGCTAAATTTTAGTTTAAATTATAAAAGCGCCATTAATTTCCGAAAGATCTAATACACCATAGCTAAGGAAAGCATAGGCGTTTTAATTTAGTTTCAATGTTTATATACTTAAGCGCCGCTGGATAAAAATATTGTCATCATTTGTTTGGGCATATCTAAAAACACTTTTTTTTCAAAGAAGACATTCACAATGTGCACCGTTTATTGCTGTGTCTGCTGAAGATTATGAACGACACTGGAACTGAGAACTTTAGTCTCCTGCAACCACCACGATAAATATACACACTGGATTCCCTCACTCTACGGCATGAGTCTATGCTACCTATAGTTACTTTTTTAAAGTAATTCTCTGACTTTAGCTCCATGCAGGAAGGAATGTTTACTGACGATTAAACTCTCACAACTTATTCTGCATAAGTAATGGAAATTACTTTAAAAAAAAATTAAAAAAAAAAAAACATGTGCTCGTATACGATGCATTTCATTCACTTGTTGAAATAAAAGAGAATGCCACGACGAAGTTAAGCATTTATTTGCCGTCAAGGCCGGAAAGCAAGTAGGGTAGCGTAACTAACAAGGTCGCTGTGTCTCACGGGTTGTTCCCCTCAGAGAAGAAAGTGTGCCACAAGGCTGCCTGCGTTTTTTTCCTCGTATTTCTCAAGATATCAATCGCTGCCCAACAATTTTGCACGAGAGTATACCATTCCAATATGAATGGAGCTTCTCCTCAGCCTTCTTTTGTTTTTTGTTTTGTCTTTTTTCTAGCAAATTTTCATCTAAAAGAAGTGCTTGCATTCCAGTACTCTCTGAGAATGCGGAAGGAAACACATTGAACTAAAACGCAGTTTTAACAAAGAAGTGACTAAACAAATGTTGAACATCCACCAACAAAATCCCAAAACGGAGATTTCGGAATATTAGGAAAACCATTAGCAATGAAATCAGAACATTATGGTGGCCAAACTTAATCCTATCAATCAGAATATGTTTATCCCGATACGATGCTTGTTTAGCCGATGGAGGATGATAATTCCAGCATCTCCTACAGTGTATACATTTTATCTTCCCATGCACATGTCGGCAGTTATTAGCTGCGCGCGCTGCCATTTACGCATGCGCATAGTCGCTGATAGTACGATTGTCTGTTATTGTGTGTAGTATAGCGTTTAGAATTTCAGAGAAGTGAGCATGATATTTTATGAGCAGTTTAAAAGACAAGGTGTACAAATTCAATCTGCAACATTGGAAGAACTGTAAAGCAGCATATGAGAAGAAATAGTCAATATTTGTAAAGCTGAGCTGCAACCTGTGAATCAAATATATTCAGGCATTAAACTTTTGCCTCGTAGCGAACAGAAAACATTTTCAGCATCATCTTTGAAAAAAGTAGGCAAGTTTTCTGTAATTTGCCAGTCGCGCGATGGGTGATATATATATATATATATATATATATATATATATATATATATATATATATGTGTGTGTGTGTACTGCCGCTTCCACTAAACTTCCATGCTAACGGTAGAAGGTAAGTTGTATGTTCGAGAGTAGAAGTGAAGTGTGGCTTCATCGGCTGTGATATGCTTAGTAGACGAAAAGTATATTACCGCCTTAGTGGATAAAAGTTTATGCTACAATTTGCTTTTTTTTAAGCTAGATATTGCGCTAATTAAAAACTTGAATTAGGAAGTTTGACCATGGCTGAAACCACTAACAGTATATTCACTTACGCGGACGTTCAACAATGAATAATTTTTTTTACAACATACTCATCCTAACAATTTTCATGATCTTTTTCAAAATCGTCCCCTTTGGATGCAACGCATCTGTTCCAGTTTTTCTTCCAGTCCTCAAAGACATGCCGAAAAGCATTTTTTACAGGTCCTTCAAAATCCCTTACGCAGTTTCCACCACTGCTACTGATGATGGAAAACGACTCTCACTAAAATATTTCATTTTGGATTTAGGGGGGGGGGGCACGCGAATGTCTTTTCGTTCCGGAATCAGCAATATTGGAACCCACCGTGCACAAACACGTCTCATATGCAACTTTTTTTTTTCAATCATCATTCAGGCACCCAGTGAAATTTTCATAATTTCTGAAAGTTTGTTTCTTAATATTATTTGAATGATCCTCTCTCACAATGACAGCAGAGTTGTTAACGCTTTCTTCCGTTAGAGCATCACTGGAAATCCTGGTCCACCTTATTTTGAAATTAATTGCTTCCCAGCTGTAAGCGTTTCACCCAACTTCGAGTTTACCTGTAGGAAAATACAAACTCTCCCTAGGCTTCCTGTGACATTGCATAGACCCCCAGATGAAGATTCATTGAACGAAAACAGACTTTCAGAGGAGGATATTGTTCGTCGCTTGTCACCTCCATTTTGTTGTGGGCAGAACTGAACATGTCTCAGCTCGCACACCTTTCACAAGCAGGAACCGAAAGTGAAAACAGTGAAACTATTATACGCATTAAGCTATCAAAATATTGTCAAGTTAGCTTTTAGCGTGAGAAATTATTTATGCTGCAAAAATTAAGACCATTCTTTATATAACAGCCCTGATACATTGCAGTAGTAGTTTCAAGCCGAAGTCATGTTTACCAATGCGCGAAGATGGGCTGGGAAGGCAAGGGCATGGAATATGCAGTATTTTTTTTTTTTTTTTTTTTTTAGGATCTGCACTGCTTTATGTTGCAATAAATTTATCAAGTTTAGGATATTTCTCCAGAATTTCTTCGGAACTATTTTGTAATTCACGTTAAATGTTTCGTTTTAGAGTACAGAAGCGGAAAGTACATCATTGATAAAAGGGGAGCTAAGTTAGTACAAAATATTACGTTAATATAAAACTGACGTAAAATATGACATGAACATTACCAATAAATACTTATAATTTTAATTAGAGTATGCTAAACAATTGTAATACCAGTATTTAATATGTGATGGAAATAAGGCAAGAAAAATATGGCATGTCATAAGCATTCAGGCCTTAATTGTGTCTTAATTATAAGATTTTCCAGATAAACTTCAAAACAAAATAAACATTAAAACAGACGTCTTATCAACAATTAAATGTTTTTAAACGCTTCTATGTAATTTAAGAATTAAGCAGAAAAAGCTTTCTGTCTTCAGTTTGACATAGTTTCCTTTTAACTTTTCTAAAGCTGGCTAAGATCCTAAGATCCTAAGATCTGTAACTTCTCATTGTTAGAGTAAACAGAGCTTCTTCAGTGAAACCAAACTGGGAGATACGGGCACAATTACCTTTTCGAACATGTTGACATTTATTAATCATTAATGCGAGAGTACTGTGTAATCTTATGCCTTTCCCAATTACGATGTTCGTTAAAGGACTGCAGGTGTGTTTGTACAACAAATGAATCTCAATATGGTGAATGACCGCAGAATAGATCGAAAGATGCCAGTGAATGAGTGGATTTTACTGGAGACAGAGCAGGGCATTTAACTTAAATTAATGATAATATCCTTTGGTTCTGTTAGGGAATCTCTCAGACATAGAAATGAAACACAGTGTGCCTCGCATTCCAATATTTTAACTTCCTAGTAGAAATATTTCCATACTTTCACTGTTTCTTTAAATATTTTCCAAAAAATGGAAAACTATAGATTCTTCACTGTGGCTCTGGACGTACGGAAATTACCTACATTGTAAGATTGCAAAGCGGGATGGCTTTGCCACTAACACTTGTCAAAGATATCTATGATCTGAGCAGTATAAACAAAATTACTTTTAACTTAATAAGTTTCCCTTACTATGTGTGAGAAACAAGCATAACTATGGATTTCAGTGTGTCCACTGGGAGCTAAAGTGCAAATAAGCTCTCACAAGGATACTGCAACTCACCAAGATTTAGATATTCATTTGTAAGGCGAGGTGGTAATGTTATATTTTTGCGGTTGTCGTTGATTTAGGTTGAATAACACACAAAATATTGCAGACATTATAGCTTGACATATAAATAAAGAAAGAAAAGGAAAAATTGCTAGCTAAATAACATTACGGCAAGCATTAGATTTCCGCACTTTAGTAAGACCCTAACATTATTGCCGTATATTTAGTAATATGGTTTTCTTTAGTTTAATAGTACGAGTAACTTTATTGATAAGTGCATTTCACCTTATAATTGTTTTATACATTCGGCTGCGGCGCAAATGTAGATATTTATATACCAACTGACATATGAACACAATTTTAGCTTTCTATGAAAACCTCCAATTATCATATTTCAAATTTTTCTAAAATCACCAGATTTTTCATGTTAATTAAATCATCCAGTTTTTAAAACATGTCCTTTTCATACTTAATTTTTGTGCTCAAACGGCTATTAATTTTCTCTTTACTTATTAATATTTCGTTTCAATTGTTGGTGTTCATTGTTGAACAGCTGAATGCAGTACTGGAGGAAGTTTATGTAGAGGCTTTGTTATTGACAAAAACAAGTTTTGTTTACTTGTAACAAATGAAGTTGCAAGATTCTTTTGGTAAAATGTAGAAAAGAGTTACATTCTAAGAATTAAATATCTAGAGTGGACTGTTTTAAAGTCATTTTAATGTTTATATACATTTCCGTGAAATTCTTTAATATCCACACTATGGGAAAGGGTAAAGACCTACTCAAAAGTGCAATGGACGAAAGAAAGTATTCAGAAAGATAAATTGTCAAAAGAAATCTGTGAGTAGAGCTGCAATGAGAGAAACACAAACATCGAACTAAGCAGAGTTGTGGACGAAAATCTATGCTTTCTCTAAGAGGCATTAGAAATCTCTAAAGTTTGACTCTAAAGAATAGAAAAGTCACTTCTAAAGACATAAGCACCAAGATGGCTAAATGTGGAACACAAATACCTGCTGAAACCGTGAGTAGGATCCTTTGTGCAGAAAGTATCAAGTCACGCCGACCAAGGAAGAAAGTAAAAATTACTTTGTTTATAGCAAAGAGGCGCCTAGAATGGACAAAAGGACCGAGGCATTGAACTTCTGATGACTGGAAGAAAGCATTCTTTACAATAATGCATGCTTTACTGTGTGAAGCATGTTCGTTCGACGTTGACCTGGAGAGGAGTTCAAGTTGGCATGTGTGCAACATACTGTAAATCATCACAGCCTCAATCATGTTATGGAGACATCAGATGGTTAAAGGAACAACGAAGTGCGTAAAAGTTCAACAATTTCTGCCACAGACTGCACATAGCTTGGTAATGATCCATTAATTTTTATGCACGATAGAGTATTCTGTCAAATATTATTACTTTTCTTTCATGGCCAGATAAGAGTGCCAAATTGAACCTCATCGAAAGTCTCTGAAACTTGTAAAAGATTAGCTAAAAAAAGAAGGCATTTACAACAAAACATATTGATCAAGGAAACAAACGTGGTTTACTGGTGTTTAACTGAATAAAAAGAGTACTAATTTTTTTGGAAAGCAGTCAAAAAATTGAAGGATTTGGTAAAGAACAAAGAGTTTCATATATAGTACTAACTTTTAGTATAGTTGTAATTTTTCTAAAGATATTTAATTTAATTTATGTTTGTACCATAGGAAAAGTGTTACAAAAGTATATGTATTTTATGCAGATGTGTATAATTGGCTTTGAATATCATGTATGCTGAATAATGTAAGCAATTAATGAAATATAATCTACACAAACATTTTTCTGTACAGTGTTATAAAGAACGTAAAATTCAAAATCAGTAATGAGTCCTGGCTCTATACAAACCCACCAGAAACTTTCACAGCCGTTAAGTAAGGCAAACCAAGGAAGTAGTCTTGCTTCAAGGACGCTCCAATTTCTAACACTCCATCTTGATGATGTGATTTCTTTTGTGATTATGATACTAAGGTGTTTATAAAAACTAAAACTACTAAACTAACTACTAAAACTAAAAAACTGTTCTGAAAAACTACTTCGAATTGTTTGAGGATATTTCAAAATATAAAACGACAATAATTGTCAATTAAATAGATTCCCACATATTTTAAAGTCGAAGCAGTATGGTTCGTCAACAGATACTACATTCGGACAGTGTAAATGTGGTGTAAATGATTAGAAGGGGTGTGGTGTGTTGATCATAACATTTTCCATCATTTACTTGTCGCAATGTGTTTGTACATAAATAGAATACTTTTACTTTGTTCTGTATCTGCGAATGATTTCCCCCCCCCCCATGTACTTAAGTTTTATCGGGTTTCGGCTTGAAGTAATTTCGAAATATCTGCATTTAAACTGCAAATTTATTAATTTTAATATTTGGGTTAGGCATTTTTATGACTTATTTCACTAATCTTTCAGTCAATTCCAGTTAATACTACATCATTTTTGTCAGTGTGTGACTCAAAATTTTATTCCAAACGCTATACTTTAATACATTACAAAAACGACCAATGTATGCAAGTGCGCACATGCACATGCTAATGAAAACTGGCGTTTTCTATTTGCACAATTCAAAACTTGATCTGAGTTGATGATGTACTTCATCATCATGATGATGTTTTTGTGCAAATGAATTTATTACCAAATATCTAGGACAAGGGATGTGAAACACTTTAAAAAACATTCCAAAAATTGAGATTATGGAATAACATGCTGAAATGATGTAGCGGAAAACTGCAAATATTGTGCATATTCGAGTAAATATATGATTTTGCAATTTTATTTCAAAACAAGTCTCATAAATACGGCATACATTGCATTTGCCTCTAAAACAGAATCAGAATGTCTGCATTTCACATATACATTAGATCAAGGTGCAAAAATTTTAGTACAATGAAACATAGGTAATCTTTTAATCCTATTTAAGGTTCCATGTCCACTGAAAGTTACATTTAAAGGGCTTAAGGCTTTATGTGTTCAACTTCACGCAAAATACTAAGGGTTTTCAAGACAATGAGTAAAATTAATGAAAAGATAGCTAAGATTAAATACGAAGTGTCTAAAACTACCTGGTATTCATATTTTCTTCTTCCCACCTTGAAGCTATTCAACCGTTAGTAAATTGTGCAGCTTAGATCAGTGCTGTTCTTTGGTTCCGTGCTCATTCTCTTTGATATGGTTTTATGAATGCTGGGGTACATACTGCGTAATTTTTTTGTGGGGAAGGAAGCTGATCCCCGCACTTTTTATTTTCCATTAATTCCTAAATTATTTGCTTCGGAACTGTACACTTTTGATTGCAACAAGTGTATCAGTACGGCAAATATTTAGATTTCTCAGATATCTCGACTTCGAAATATTCAAATACTAAATTACTAGCAACCGTTCAGTTAATTGCTCTTATTGCGCTTCAACAAATCAATAGATTGCATTTCATCACAGTCAATTCTGCTAAAAAAAAAAAAAAAAAAAAAAAAAATAGATCCATCATACACCATACGTTGACTTTCATTATGTTACATTTCAAGAAATTTGAAAACGTAGGGCCGTGGCTGGAATTCGAACCACGGATCTTTCTTTCCAACCCTTGATCTACACAAAATTAACTATATATAACGTCAATGTTCAGTGTAGGCATACGGTTCATTTCAACAAGAAGATGGTGCTCTTCCACATCACATGACTTTCCACAGCGCTGGAGAGAAAAGAATACTAGAAAGCCATGTTCACCACCATACCTCTGGCACTTCCTTGAGCTAAATGTGTAGTTTTCATGTCAGCGACAGTGCGCACTTGAAACAGCTAATCAGAGGCTCTAGTTCTGTTGTATTGTTAAATATTGACAAGCATGGCATAGGTCGTGAACAGATCTGCGTTTCGAATCCTGCCAGGACCATCCTCCATGACCGAGGTTTTTATTTTATCCCAGGTTTTTTATTTTCAGTCCTCCCTGTGGCAAAAACTGATGAGATACCCTACACTTAAGACCCAAATTGCTTCTTTACCCCCCAAAATATTTTCTTTTCCCATTTAAAATTTCATCTCATTTATCATTCTTCAGTGTGCACCAACTATGATTCCAAGGAATTAAACACTATTAAAAAGGGTGCTCAATGTCACACCTGATATGCTTAGTTTACACACAAACACCTACAAAATTTGTACATTGTATACCAAACGCTTCATACATTGCATATACTCTGACAA
This sequence comes from Metallyticus violacea, assembly GCA_030762175.1. Taxonomy (NCBI): domain Eukaryota; kingdom Metazoa; phylum Arthropoda; class Insecta; order Mantodea; family Metallyticidae; genus Metallyticus; species Metallyticus violacea. Next base: position 120,510,246 of record CM060833.1, read on the forward strand.
TGCAAATTTTAACTTTTTATTTTGCTCTCTTCCCTGTTTGGTTCGCTGACACAATTCATGCTTAACAGAAATCAGGAGGCTCATTAGAGTGGTTCAAAATGTTTCTTCTTTTAAATAAGTCGTTTACCCCTTCAACAATTTTCAATTTGGGGTGTAAACTTTTACATACTTTTTATTGAAAGTTATTAATATTTAGTGGTTACTCAATAGGATTTCCAAGATATTTAATTATTTTATTACTGAACTGCTAAGAAATCTAATTCCATACACTTAGAGTAAAATATTTACGAGAAAATGTGCCTTATACTAGGCAGTAGACAAGGATAAATAAATAAAATATCGTGAGAGATTTGGCACCAGACCGGCTGGTTTAGTGACAAGGCTCATTTTCTTGTTGGGAATAGACAACAATCAGTCATTCTGAGATACTGGTGGTCTTGAATGTTCTTATACCCACTGTTGTTATATGCATCTTCTTTGAACTGCTGTTACTTTTCTCAGTTTAGTGAAATAATATTATTTTCAAAACAAATTGCTAAACTAATATTTTCATAATATATTTGGCAGGTACTTGAACTTGGCTAAATACCTTTTTATTAAGAAAATCAAATACATTGATTTTAGTAATGAATTGTAATTAATGTTTTACTCGAATTTTTAATAATTAGTTTGGAGGATACTTAGAGCAGGGCATTTTGAAATTATTTTCCTGCTTATTTGTCTCTTGCAGGAATCTATACGCTGCGTACAGTAATGAAACAAGAGCACGAACTACCAATACCTATAATTAATATATTAATTAATGATAATATGTTATATGTAAGTTTGCATCCCTAAATGGAAGCTTTGCAAGGGGTGAGAGACTTATTTAAAAAAAATGTTTTTGGATCAATCTGGTGCTCATATTTGAAACTGTAAGCCATAAATTTAAATAAAGATTTAATATACTAAAAGAAAAAGTATTACTGAAAGATGTGCCACGGAAAACTAGAAAAGTATTAGTAAATACCTATTTAATGTCCGTTAACCTTTTAAGGAACAAACAAGGTAAAAGTAGTAATCTCGTAGTTTTGCCCCTTCTCTTCAGCTCCTATGCAATTCAGATATTAATATAAAGAGACACGAAAAACAAAAGTTAATATTCACATTGAAAGAGTAAGATTTTTTTTTTTTTTTGCTTGTCCTTGTCCTACATTTTTATCCTCTTCTTCTCCCACACCCTCTTTCTTCTATCACTTTAACTAATATTCATTCATTAACTTCTACTTCTTTAGACAATGAATTTTCGTTTAGTCTTCTGCAGCTGTTCTTAAATGCGTGCTATTTTCTTACATAACCACCCTTCAAAAGTTAACTTTCGTTTTCGGTAGTCATTGATAAAAAACAATTCTAATAGTAATCTGCAACTTTCTTAGTTTCTTTTCGTATGATACTTAATACACTATGTAAAGGAAAACTGATTACACTGCACTAACATTAAAACAAGAATGAATCTTACTCTAATACATTGAATCAGTGGCTTCAAAAACACAGGAATCTGAGAATGAATAACTGACTAAAGTCTAATTGGAAAATAATATCATCGTATAAAATATATACTCACTTCCAGCCAAATTTCATCCAGAAAACTTAACTTGATTGAGAGGAAAAGTAACTAATTAATATATTTCCTAATCAACAACAAGGACTCTAAATATCGCTAAAAACTTAACATTAAAGTTTTATTTTTAAAATAAACTAAGTTCTTTAGAGTTCCATGATAGTGAAATTCGACATTCGAAGCAAATATTCTAACAGTATACGTAAGGCGGAGTACACGTTATGCAAAGTATATTTTACCATGAGTAAATGCCACCATGGTATCTTCTATAGGCGATAACCAACTTTCTGCACTTGCTTTATAGTCAATTTTTCCTGTGCCAAGTGCACAGAGGGGCAGAAGCCAAATGGCGACGCTGAAGGTGAAAATGCGTTTACTGGGGAAGTCTCCATGGTAAGGTATTTTCTACGTACCAGAAAGGTGTAGCATCAAATGATACAGCTGTAAAGAGGAAAAGGTACTTTCACTATGTGGACTAAGCTGGGAGATGAACCTCGAAGTGAAAGACATTTCTCTCTAAGGAACCAACCGAGATTGTGAAACAGAGAAGCGTTGCTCCTATCTGTTAGATGCATAACTATCACAACTATCGTTCACAAGCTCTACATTAACCTTGGGTAGGTTTTTAATATCACTCACAATGAGCTACACATAACAAAGGTCTCTGCACGATAGATTCCAAGATTTACAGCAGTTCAGAAACAACAATGCATCGATATCTAAGAAGCTTTTGCAATTATATCAAGGTGAAGAAATGGATTTTTCTGACCCGCTGATCACGTTGGCTAAATGCTCAATCAATCATTACAATCCTAAAACAAAAGAAATGAGAAAGCAATAGTAACACGCAGAGTTAGTGTTTCCAAAGAAGGCCCAGTCCCAGCTATCATGAGGAAAGACGACATTGAACATATTGATGTCATGACCGACTACGGGCAAAAGGGCTTCACCGGAACCTTCCAAAATTTAAGGGAGGAATCAAGAAAAAGCTACACAGAATTATAGGGAGAGAGTCTTTTTCATGACAAGGCAGCGTTCATGCTGCTCATGCTGGACACTTATCGCCTATTTGGAGTATAAAATTCTTTCCCATTTACCATACTCACCAGACTTGCCACCCAGTGACTTCTTCCTCTTTCCATGGATGAAAAAGCTCACTTTTGGTAAGCGATTTCAAGACGATGCTGACTGACATCATTTCTGCAACGGTCTTTCTAAACAGTCGAGATGATATCAGCAACTAGTGCATCGTTGAGAAAAGTATGATTTTGCAGAGGACATATGTAGAAAAGGGCTAATTCAAATAACCGTTCTTGTGCAAGTGTTTCTGTTTTCTGAGAAACAATTTAAGTTTTATAATTCTCCTGTAACATTTAAGGAAGGCAACACCATTTGTGGAATGTAAGATTCAAATAATAAGTGTGCAAGTTGTTATGTTGTCCAGATAGATGGTTTACTATATTCTCCATATCTGACTGTGAGCACAAAAAAAAAAAAAAAAAAAAAACAACGAAAAAACGAAAAAACGTACATACATAAAAGTAACCCCAGAGGTGGATCACTCTAATGATTACAAACAAGAATGCAAAGAATTATGAGCTCTATCTAGAAGAAGCGACATAATGAAATACAAACAAATGAATAAACTGACAAAAATACTTCGAAGACTGAAAAAAAAAAAAAAAGTATTTCCCATAGGTAATCAAATAAGAGAAACCAAAAATGCTAATATGGATAGTAATTGGCTTCAGTCGAAAGATATATTGTCTAAAAATCTAACGGTCCCAATTAGAGTGACAGGATATAATATAAAACTGTTTTAAACAAAACATTAACTGGGGCGGAGACGACAATTTTTTTTTCTATCCAGGTCTTATTTCGACCGGGTTGAGTAAAATCCTCAGGAAACATAAAGACAAATACTATTAACATTGTCAACTATTATTACTCATATGAATATCACTAAATAATTACATAGATAAAAAAGTTTTCTCTTATCCTTTATAGGGCCTTTAGCATTCTGTTCTCTGACTAACTAACGTTTATCTTAAGCAATCGCGGACTATAGTTTTATGACTCCACTTTCCCATCTAGAACTGCTTCTGCGAACAGCGTAAATTTTAAATTTAAATAAACATTGATTATTGCGTCAAACTGTTTTTTTTTTTTTTTTTTGAATAGTGTTTAACGCCCATTTTTACTGCTGAGGCACCACATGCAGTGGACACTGATGATACATGAGATGAAATGATACATTGGGAAAGAATTATTTTAAGGAAAGAAATATATGTTCCAGGCCTAAGTTTTAGAGTACCTCCCCAGCATTTGCCATTTATGAAGACTGAGGAAAACCTGGAAAATACCTCAGTCAGGGAGGACGGTCCTGGCGGGATTCAAACCTCAGACCTCCCTTTCACGAGTCTGCGCCTTAACGATCTCGGCCAATGAAAGAAGCATATCTCCTGTAATTAGGGACATGCTTTTATGACGAACATAGAGAACGCGAATTATTGCGTTAATATTGTGGCAAAAAACAAAAACAAAAATAAAAACCACAAAAAAAACCTAAATTAGACGCAAGTTTTCTGATGCAATATTCCAATTTATTCGAAATTTTCTGAAATTGTAGCAAATATCTGTAGATATTTTTATTTTAGTTGCCAGAAGTTAATTTGTGTGAAATAAGATTTCATGGTTTTGATTTCAATACATGACAACCTTTGTCATTTAAAGGTCTTAATCTACCATCTCTATTTTCATATAACTACAGGAATGTTTGGCCAGAGTGTTGTGGTGACATTCTTGTGGTACTTTCGCATACTCGTTTATATGCTGCTTGTCTCCAAATTTGGTTACAGGAATTGCTGATGATGTGTGTTATTAAGAATTACAGGATTATGTCTTTGATACGCGACAGAAAACTATGCGCTAATAATATGCTCGACTGCTAATTTCATTGACTCGCTTATTACCTTAGATACGCAGAGTGCAACGTCGTTACTCAAGCAAAAAATATATTGCAGAAAGAAGATTGAAATTTAGGATATTTTCAAAAAAAAAAAGTCACAGCAATGGCAACTGGGCACGAAAAAAATGAGGCCATATTACTAAGAGTTCAAGATTTTAGACAATCCAGCATGCCCGTGATTTGGTGTAGGTTAAACAGTAGTCCTCTTGCTATGGGAATGTTCAAGGCAAGACCATCAATACAGTAAATTGGAATCTAGGAGCAGAAAAAACTTGCCAGTAAGTCACAGATATATAATCAATACAAATCTAATTGTGCCCTTGTTAATAGCATAAATTTTGACCAGTTATAAGACAGCAGTTAGAAGCAAGCAATAGTCATATATAAACTTTAGTAAATTAAATATACACATAAGTAAATAGTTCGAATAACATAATCAGTTTCAGATAATAGATATAGAGTCCTTAAAATATATAGCTGCCGCAGTTAGGACATGTACTTTCTAGAAACACTCCCTTGCATTGACCGTTATGCTTTCTTCCCTATTCACCTTGACATCCGTAATCTTAGGATCGCTCAAGCATACACGGCTCACGGCTCATGAGGCGGGGATGCATACTTAATCTTAAGAGTTATTATGGTTGTGACACATGTGTGGCATTTGACTGAACGAATTTTTCATTGTAAAAGTTACCTTTAAAACAGCTCTGCTATCGTGCTGGAAGAGAATTTATTGAATCTTTTCGTAATGCAGTATCTCCTTCAAGAAGTGTTATATAAAGACTAGTGAATAAATCTGAACTACAGATAGTGTTGGACAACACTGACAAACGGTTTTAATTGAAGAAAAAATTAATAACTAAACTTGTAAAACAGACAAACGTTTCTCCATCTTCTGCAATAAAGTTACTTAACCTCAAATCGTACGGATACACACATGTTCATGCTGTGCTAGAAGATGATCCGGTTTGAAGAGTTCATTGCTATAATTGATTTTGAATGAACATGAAATAGGCCTAATTTCAGTTGATGAACTTAGAAGAATGAGGACACCACATTCTCTCATATGTAGCTTGCATACGAGCGGAATGAGGGCACTTTCAAAATAAGATTTTATGTTTCCCACGTTATAAGGAGCATTACCGACCTGTCAAACGGGAGCCAGATAAATAATTCTACATACATTTTTGGAATTGTAAAATAATGTGTAGTAAACATATTAGAATATTGCCATTACTAGAAATCACGACACGTAGACAGTACACAATATCCTGGAATTACTTAATAAAAATAAGTTGATAAGCGGTTTACAAATAGATTATAATAGCGACAATTGGTAGATAGATGGTAAACAATGATAGTGGACATAGATAAACCGAAATTAATAATTTATTCCTTAACAGTAAATGCCTAAAAAGCCTATGATGATGTTGAAAAAAGTGTTTATATCATGTAATATTGCTTAGTGTATTTGGTCGTATTAATTGAAATACAAATTCTCTTTTTAGAAAAAAATTTAGTGTAAATGTGATACTTAAACATCTACACCACCAATCGGTTAGAAACTGGATGCATAAATGAGTAATATAAACGATTTCTTTATACCCATTTTAACCTATAATAGCGAACGTTTCTACAAGAATCCTTTTAAAGGTTTAATACAGATTAGTTTAATCTATTTTTCAATAACTATTAGTTTTCCGATTTGTAATTAGCTAAAGAAAAAATATGTGATAAATGTAAGCCCAAAAGTTTACTTTTTTAAAACACACGGGACATTTAAAAGACTTATAAAAATCGCATGCCTTAAGAAACATCCTTTCCTTACCAGGCGAACCAAATAATCTCATTCGTTGCTCGTTCCGACTTTATTCTGCTATTGATTGTATCTTTCAGTGACTGGTCACGTCCTATCAGAACTAACTTATGTTTACTGCACACATGAAATCTAGCTCAGATTTCGGTCATCTTAGAAGAAATAAACAAAGGTACTAAAGAGACGCCGAGTATACGTTAAAGACATTAAATAAAATTTGCGGAGTTTAATATATTTAACGAAATTTGATGAGAACAGGCAATAATAAAATCCCTTCAGAGCAATTGATGGGCATACAGCTATCCTCAAAATTTCTGTTTAGGGATATTTATTCTTGCTTTTAAGTAGTTAGATGTAGTTTTGAGTTTAGTTGATTATTAATACATTAAAATGAAAAAAAAAAAAAAAACTTGCTTTCCGCTAGAAGAGGCTACAAAACTTAAAGAGGATACATTAAGGCTTCCATTAGCAAAGTCCATAACTTAAATACATTTTAATGTATAAGCCAACGGTAGAGATTACGTAAGTAGATTACATCTGTGCATATTTATAAACCTGCTACCTTATTTCGATACACTGATACCAAAAGAAGGCGCTGCATTAGAAAGGGAATTCAGTATAATCTAACGCATAAAAAATTTCCAATCCCAAGCTTAAAAACACAGAAAATATCGATAGAAGGAGAAAAAATAATTAGTTTTCTATCTTTTCTCAAAGAGACAGAACTGCATACTGACTTTGGATGAATACACTATGCAGAACAAATTCATGCATATCATTATCGTAACTATATAAAGATTTTGGTTTATTAGGTTTAATTTTTAATAGCAATTAGTATTGGGACATGAATGTAATTTTCCTGCGCGTTTGATTTCGTAGCTATTGCCTCAGTTTCAAGTTTATTACATCAAAAATAAGATATAAAATACCGTTGTACAAAATTGTTATTATTTAATGTATTTCTCTCGCAGATACATATAATTAAAATATGAAGTATTCGCGGTACTTCAGGACACACTCTGATCCTAGCAGGAGAATTAAAGTTGTTATGGATTGAATGGGAAAATAGGCTCCTTTCTAAGTTTTGTTTAGTGGTTGGTTTAGGGTGTGGGTTCTGTTTTTTTTTTTTCTTTTGGTTTTTCGTGTTTATGGAAATAAAGCTTTGGATTATTCAATAATGTTTCACTATACATTTTCACTAATGAGGCATCACAAGCGGTGGACACAAGTAATACTAGAAATAAAATGATAATTTGTGAAAGGAATTTTATTTAGAAAAGCGGCTTCCAAGATCTAAATTTAGAGTACTTACCCGGCATTTGCTATCGAGGAAAATCTAGAATAAACTTCAGTCAAAAACGGTTCTGACGGGAACCGAACCCCTCTTCTTTTGTTTACGAGTTCGTGCCTTAACGATTCGGATATTGGTGTGTGGGTTATATAACACACTGTTCTTGTTTTGTGCTCTAAATATAATGCAACATGGAAAGGTTTTTATGCCATTTCTCATCTTTCTCTGTAACTCCGCATACATTTACAGGATGTAATGCACAAACAAACAAATGTTTATTTACTATAAGAACTCTATTCTTCGTGAGGTCATTGCAGATGCATTGTATGCTTAAAAGGAAGAAAGGAAGAAAGAAACAAAGAAGTGAAAAATCAAAGATTGTAGTTATTTATTCTACTTGCATTTATGGATTGTGTATCCTATAGGGATTTCACTTGCCTCTGAGTATTGATTGCGGGATATGCCTTTTTGCATTTATAAAGCAATTAACAAGCATTCGGATAACGTTGCAGTACCGTTTTCTGTAAGTTGTGTAAACACATGGGTATTAAAACCCCGCTAAAGGTGAACCACCTCAACTGCCCAGACCATTAAACCCTCGTATGAGAAAAGACGATCTTAAAGGGTAAATAATGAGCGAATGAGGCTAGCCGAGACATACTTAAGTCTAACTAATAAGAGAGCTGGAGTCAAGTTAAAAATTTACGTTTTTTGTACATTACGCGGGACTTAAGCGTCCCAACGTTACAGATACGAATTCTGTATAAATAGGCATAAATTGCTGTATAAAGCAATTAACAGGCATTCGGATAATGTTGCAGTACAAATGCCTAATTTCTGTTTACCTATAAAACATGTTTAAATAAAAGGTTTGACCTTGAATTGTAGAACCAAATAGTGTTTCTCTTTATTAACTTGGTCAATAGACCATACCAAGTGCATCTTGTTGAATACGTCACTCAATATTAACTTAAAGCAGAAAGAACTCGAGAGAAGTTAATGAACATTTACATTACATTGGGCAAAATGAAATTAAAGATGTCACATTATACTTGCTTTATTTTTACCGTCAAGATGACTACTAATATTAAAAGATGTTATATTAGGTACTTTTGAATTCTTATACACAAAGGTATTAAATGTGGCATTTATAGTTAGAAATAACGGTCTAATATAATTCGGAGGGAAAGTGCCAGATGAGGAATGAAAAAAAAATTAATGGTCTTAAACGTCTGTTTTTGCTACAGAGGCACCACAGGTGATGGACACTGATGATACACAGGATGAAATGATATATTGGGAAAGGGTTTATTTTTAAGAAAGGAATCGTTTCCAGGCCTAAGTTTAGGGTATCTCCCCGGCATTTGCCATTTATGAGGACTGAGGAAAACCTGGAAAAAACCTCAGTCAAGGAGGACGGTCCTGGCCGTATTCAAACCCCAGATCTCCCGCTCACGGCCTACGAGGAGACTGGTGCAGTGTGACAATGAAAAGTTTCTGCTCCTAATTGGTAGGAAAATGGCCCTTCTGACGAACTCGAGCTCCTTAGAGGGGACTCCGCCGGCGTCGGAGTGTTCTACCTATAAATAACGCTAGGGTCCCCTTCTACATGATCCCTTCCTCCCGGAGGTACTCCCCCTGGGGACGAAGGCACAAACAGCCAGTCCTTGAACAATGCTAATGAATCGAAATATCCCCTCCGTCCATAACAATCCAATCCACCATCTCTGTCAACTTTGAATAAATAGACAAAGTTCAATACTTTTAAAATTATGAAATACTAAATATTATTAATTTATGATTATTATGTATCACTCTATGGTAGTATATGGCACTTACAACTACATAGAACATTGTTCTTCTTGCAACGGCATTTCATTGTTTGGCATTAACTATGACTTGTATACTTCAAAAACTCCTGACCGAAATCGCCAGTTGCTGCAGTTTTCAAAACGACCTCCTTATCAGCTAAAATTTTACTTCTACTATTATACTTTGAGAGCGGTAAGTAAGTACCTTGTCTTGTATAGTTTACTGAGGACAACCACCTCTAGTACCAATCTATAGATTCGTCTACAACCTCCAATGCAACAGCTGGAATGGTTCTGGCATTTTGGTTAGCACGGAATGTGTCTAGAACAATTACGTCCTTTTCCACAGAGGAAAGTTGTCTCATGAGAGCTTCGTCCTTTTTTCTTGGTTTGATAGAAAATCGAATCCTTCCTTTAGATTGTTGCAGGCTCGTTAGGATTAGCTATTTTAAATGCTCTCTCTCTCTCTCTCTCTCTCTCTCTCTCTCTCTCTCTATCCTAAAGATGAGTTATTTAATTCTGACTTTTCCTCTTATTCAGTGGCTTTTTCTGAGACCATAAGATTGTATTATTCCGGAAGCATGTGGTTAACATATTTCACACTTTTCAATTAATCTTTCAGTACTTCCCTCACTGGAAATGCTTTGACTTTGCAGGGAAAATTTTAAAACTGGCCACTTATTTTATTTTTTAAATTTCCACAAATTTATTTACAGATTTTCTCCCATTGTTTCAAAATATAACACTTTTATACTCTGTAATATACTAGGTCAATTGACATCTAGAATTCAAGTCTTGAAATAGTACAGTATTTGTAACAATCCTTTTCTTCTGGCTGTTCTGCTTTTGCAAATAAATCAGATCTGAGTATTCATGTAAGTTAAATTTTGGTATTCTCTTTTCAAGCATTTCAGCATACGGTTCCAACCTCAATGTCCAATGAAAATGTGAATATCATTAAAACTGCAAGCTTTTCCTCATTGTGAACAAAATAGTTAATACAAGCAGTTCATTTACAGGTGTTATTAACTTGGTGATTTCATTTACCTCGTGAACCATGAAACAGTTTTATCAGGCCCACAAAGACTCCCTAAATTAAATACTAATATCAGCATTCAATTATTAACATAATTAATATAATAATAAGCATATTTTGATTGGGATCAAGGATTTCAATTTGTTCATAAATGTTATAAAGGCAGTTGGATGCCAACTAGAAAATTCAGAGAAGGAAACATGTTATTTCCTCCCCCCCCCTAACTAAAAAGTCCTCGAGCCTTATTGGCAGTATTTGAATATAGCGAAGGTGCGAAGATGCCATAAAAGTTGCTTGGCCTTCAGAAGGAAACGACAACCCTCTACAAACAGACTCAAGAAGGAGTAGTTCCGTTAAGGCCCCGAACAAGAGATTCAAAACAGAGATTTTGTCAGTGTTACAGGATAGAAAATTGCATGGAAAATTACCCGAGATTGTACCGTTGGGTCACGTAAGCGGGGGAGAGTGTATGTAGCAACAGACGCTCGGAAATTGGCGTTACTCAGGGATGATTTTATTTCCTGAGATAAAGCGACACGAAATCGCTGATCAATGGAAAGTGTTACAGATGATATTTTTAAAATTTTAAGATAGATGATGCATTATTCGACCGAACGACTGGGATTTTGTTAAAAAGAGACGAAAATTACTCGGCGGGGTCTAGTCTTCTCTAGTATACAGACGGCGGATTGGTCAGAATTTTCTAAAGCATACAGTACCGCAAATTTCGTGAAATCTTCTCAAGGAATACAGTACCGCGCGTTTCTTGAGGTAACCTAAAGCATATAGTGCGGCGAGTTATCTTGCGTTAGAGATTAGCAGTCACCGCCGTTTAAGCATTCTTTGCCGTCTGCAGTTCTATAAGAGGTTACAGTGACGCTTAGTTCAAAGTATGAGAACAGTTTTGAGTGATGAACTATATTTTCAAGTGTCCAAGGTCAGAATACAAGTTAAATCTGCTACGTGACTGTGGGCGTGCCTTGCCGTGTGGGGCAGAAATGAAATGTGTTGCGTACTGTAAACGAGAGCGCTAAAATTTAATAACTGCCTCCACAAAAGTAAAATATTGGGAACGGTGAGATCCGTGCATTTAGTAACGCAACAAACTGGCAAAGTTTCTCGAAGACGATATATATATTTGTATATGTGTGTGTGTGCATGTGTATTAAATATTCTGAGACATAAAGTGAAGTTATTACTAAACAATAACTCTTGGAGTGACGTCAGAGTGCATTTATTTCCAGTGCTTTAACCTCTCCCTTTTCTTTACCTGTCCGCGCTCCTCCACGACTAAAATACCCCTGTTCCCAAAAGAGCAACTTCTGATGTTGAGAATATTCTCTTAACGTTGTAATACATGAAGCAGGGATAGGTCAGGAGAAGATAGGATCAACTGGAAGATTAAACCGAGGACGAGGCTTCTTCCGCATCTTCCTTACGCACCTGCTACAGGAATAAGAAAAATCTACAATTCTTCTCCCAGAGATAAATCCCCATCGAGAGAAGTATCTCCTCGTCCGTAAGAATGAACAGTGTTTAACGCCCGTTTTTACTACTGAGGCACCATAGACGATGGAAACTGGTGATACATGAGATGAAATGATATATTGGGAAATGATTTATTTTTAAGGAAGGAATCGTTTCAAGTTTAGGGTACCTCCCCGGCATTTGCCATTTATGAAGACTGAGGAAAACCTGGAAAAATACTCATCAGGAAGGACGGTACTGAGGGGATTCGAATCCCAGACCTCCCGCTCACGAGTCTGTGCCTTAACGACCTCGGCCAGCCGTGGAGGTATCCTTGTCCATGAAACTTCATTAGAGCCACCATCAGTCCAACCTTTCCAGTCTCCTCGCCCGATTGGGATAAATTCTTGAGACCCGGTACAAGAGTTAACCGAGTTATTCCTTCACTTAATAAATCTTAATCATCCCATAATAAAATCCAGCTCTAATCACTTCAAAAGCCTGTAAATATTGATATATTTATGAAGTTTATAATTATATTCACAGAATTATCACATTTTGATTTGCTCATAAAAATACAGTTTATGCTAGAGAATTGAGGATCAACTCTGTTCTTTTTATCTTGAAAATTAAGAAACTTAAGTGGACATAATGAACATTTAAATGTGATAATTACTTGTGTTAAGCGAAACTGATAGTTACAGAGGAGGTGGTTTGGCCCATTTTTGTGTCAGTGCCATCTTAAATACTCACTTTTACTGAGATATGTTAGTGGGAATCAGTGTTCAGTAGTAAATATTAACTATTTTATACTGTGCTCATTTTCTAGATTAAAAATTAAGTGAACTCTGATGATATGGAAATGTATTTGTACATGGTTTGAATCCTGATAGGATTTTAACAATATTGTACTCGTCCAAGATTCGGGCACCTTTCAAGAAGGCCCCAGGCTTGGCTGCCATTACACCTAAAAGGATTACTAACATAACAACTGCATAAACACTCCAAATATAGAAGAAATTACCTAACAATGCCAGTATTATCTACATTTCTTTTGTTATAATTTACTATATATTAAAACACTTTTTCTAGCCACTGAAAAAGTTTAGGCGACCCGTCAAAAGTCAACATTGCTATTATGAATATTCAACTTTTGCTATCTTTTTAGTGGACGTCATCGTCACCAAGGACAGTCACAGTTAGTAATTTTCGAAGTTAGTAATAATTGCAGTATTCACCTTGTATTTAAGGTTTAAAATGTACTTAAGATTGTCTAAACCGCCTATTTTGACGATTTTATCTAGTTTAGCATTAAAAAACACGTTGATCAAGCATATAAATACATGTAATGAAAACTCAACGCTATAATAATAATAATAATAATAATAATAATAATAATAATAATAATAATAATAAAAAACAAAAAGTAGCCCGTGGCTCACTGGTACTGCTGCTGCATATAAGAGGGCGTAATATTCACACGTACTAAATTTACTACATGTCTAATAGAATAATACAACACTTTGTTTTACACAACACAGGACCTTTTCAAATTCCTATCCATATGAATATTCTTGGAGCCAAATTAGGAACTTATATTATGTTCATTTTTAATGAAATAAATCATCTATATCTTAAATTATATATATATATATATATCACAATATCGAAACACCTTACCTGCTTCAGCAGAATGTATGATGTAGGAATACTATTGTGGGTTTCATTATTTTATTTTCCTTCGATATTAAGGACATGCCAATAAAAAGAAGCAGGTCTTCTACTGCATGTCAAAGGTAATGTGTTTTAAAGAGAGAGTGACAATGTATGTTAAAGAAACTCCACACTCAGGCTCTGACTTTCACAAAGCAATGAGATTCTGTAGGTGAAATATTGAGGCAATATGGCCAGCAGCGTAGATGTCTGAAGAAAACAGGTGTGACATAAGAGTTGACTGATACCCTGGCGGTCCAGAGCGTTCTAACCAGATTAAGGTTCAAATATTAGCATTTGGTGCAGCTGTATTCTTTACTGTCAGTACTCTGTGAATTTTGAACAGGCCTTTAGCGAATTACTATCGCGGTTGTACCCATGAAAACTTTTTTTTTTCCTTCTAATCTTCATCGATCCTAATTATTAGGCATCAAAAAAGACGGCGAAATAAATTTCTATGTTTATTTACGTGTGTCTGTTAACGCTCTAGCGGTCGCATTTTTTATTCTGTAAAAAATGGGCATATAACGATCAATTACAAACAATTCTTGGACTTCGTTAACCAGCAAAATTGGATCATGAGGTGTGTGATGGTTAACCTACAGTAAACATTTAAAATTCGGTCTAGCGGCCGCAATTATTTATTTTTCTCGAAACTCGGTATGTGCCATTGAAATAAAATAAGAAAAAGAATTTATGAAAATCAGCAAAATCAGACTATTAGAAGTGATAGTTTATCTGAAACCCAACATTTAAAAATCTCACCAATATTTGTTTTTTTTTTGCAACAAATCGTAGTTTACACCATTTAAATAAAATAATAAAATTAGTTTTTGAAAATCAGAATAATCGGACCATTAGGAGTGGGACTATACCGAAAACCAAAATTTAAAAAGCGTCCTAGCGGTAACAATTTCTCTCCTCTTATTGCTCTGTAATACCCCTCACAAACTTAACTTGCTGAGGAATTCGCTCCTGCGTGACAGACTTTTTTCTCTATATTCACATATTTCGGTAATTTTGGCATCATAATTTATTTTATGCAAATCCTAAGCTTTTTACTAAAATTAATTTTCAGTTTAATGCACAAATTATTTTTGCAACATTTAAAAATGAAGAATGATGAATGAGATGAAAATGATGAAAATCGCAATTGCATATGGATGTTAAAATGTTTCAAATTTTCTTTAATCATGCATTGTTTATTTGGTGATCTTGGCCTTTAACGAGAATACAGGAAATGTTACGTACTTGTAAATATCCCTGATTCAGAGGTTAAGTTAGCCATCTTGCCTTGTCTATAGAATGAGATAAAAGTAGCTTTCCCCAAAAATTAGTACTCAGTTTCATACTTTTTCATGCATAAGCATATGACATACAAGCGAGTTCCAGTGTACCAGGTAACAGTATAGACGTGCGTGCAAGTGGAGTTGCAACCATATTGTCTTTATTTGTGTTGAGATGTTCGATTGTCATTGTCGTTTTTTTTTTTGTTTTTTGTTATTAATAACTGCATATGTTCCTTGCAATTCTCTGTAAAATGAACTACATAACAACACAGCAATATGTTATATTATAATCTAGGTGGAAACAACGTGATCACAGAATATGTGATGAAATTTCCTGGAGCTCAACATCTGAGATATCAAGCAGTGAGAAAGTTGAACAAGTGGTGTGCGAAAACAGGATTTGTCATGGACATAATGCCACGAACTGTTAGAACAGAAGAAAAAATCCATGTCATTCCTAAGTCCTCCAGAACAAATTCTCTCGAACTGGATAGATAAATTTTTTCAAGAAGCCTATTAGCCGATCTGAAATTGAGACCATATCGATCAAAACAACACGAAGATGATTTGGACAATCGGTTAGGTATCTGCCACGAAGGTCAATATATGGACTGGTGAAATCTCATTAGAACTGAACGACCATGTAAAAAAGGCACACTGTGTCTACTAAGATAGTGAAAATTCATATGAAATTATTACAGAAGACTTACACGATTTGATGTGATTGTTTGGGTTGACATTTGGAGTATAAGAGTCGTGATAATATTCTTTTATGAAGACGCAGTTACTTCATATTTTTAAAAACTGACTATTCTAGAACAGGAAAACAGTTCTCAATTTGCCGAGATGCAGGTGATATGGGAGCAGGAGAGTGTAATGTAGAAATAAGAGATTTCTTAAACAAGCATTTTCAAGGATTAATTGACCATTATAGCACAACAGAATAGCCATCTGGATTATGAAATCTAATATTATGTGATTTTTTGCTATGGGAAATCATGAAAAATGAAGTTTGTTTTCACTTCAGAAACCACATGTTCCTTGAATAGCTCGCGACTGTTCGTACTTTATCGTAAAGTCATCCAAGAACTTGAGTTTGGATCTTCGGTTGTGCTTGGCAGTCTATGAATTGACATTCAGGTTTTCTATTCCAATGAACTTTGTAATAAAAAATAAGATAACTGTTGTTCTTTGTCAACATTTTGGGAGGAAACGATTTTCATTTTGTATTAGATCGAAATTTGAATTCGTGTTATTCAGATTAAAGGACAGGTACGCACAAAGTTTTGGAGTTTGATTCAACACTTCTGAACGCTTCTATAATGAGCTCACTTTTCTTAAACTGTTATATAGAGGGCCATGAAGACAATGTATCTGTGTATCAAATAGATGTTTATTTTTTATAATGTGTTATGTAAGGCATGATTTCTTCATGTATTACCATTGGATGATAATACCAAGGATTGTGCTCAATTTGTGGAGTCAAATAGATCGCACTGATTAGAAAATTAAAAACTGAGCTACAAGCTAAAGAAAGTACGCTTACCAAGAATGAGATAACATATGATAATTCACGAAAGAAAGTTACCGCCACGTGAGGTTGTTAAGGCGCAGACTCGTGGAAACCCTGGGGTTCAATTCCCATCAGGACCGTCCTACCTGACTGAGTTTTTTTTTTTTTCCCCCTTCATTTAGGCCTGGAACACTAATTTCCTTTAAAAATACTTCTTTACCAATTTATCATATCAGTGTCCACCGCCTTAATAGTAAAAATGGGTGTTAAACACTGTTAAAAACGTTAATAAAATATGCATTTGACAGTGTGTCTCTAGAACAGTAAGGTTTCATTGAAACCCATGAACATGTGAAGTTGAAATGCGGCAGTGTGGTGGTGCGTGTCATGTAGGTTACTGGTTCAAAAGCAGGTCATGCGACGGCAAGCCAGTAAGACTACTTCCCGAACTCCGCTCACTCACTGACTGGATTTTGTGTTCAAGACCCAGAACCGCAGAATTCAACATGACTTCTTTGAACTGTTGCTGTACTACCTACCCGCCACGGGTGGCCGAGGTCGTTAAGGCGCGGACTTGTGAGCAGGAGGTCTGGGTTTCGAATCCCGCCAGGACCGACCTCCTGACTGGGGGTTTTTCCAGGTTTTCCTCAGTCCTCATAACTGGCAAATGCCGGGGGGTACCCTAAACTTAGGCCTGGAACGTTTCCTTCCTTTAAAAATATCCTTTCACAATATATCATTTCATTTCATGTATCATCAGTGTCCACCGCCTGTGATGCATCAGTAGTAAAAAGGGGCGTTAAACACTACTCAAAAAAAAAAAAAACTAGCATCTATCTCAAAAAGGGGCTTTAAACACTACTAAGAAAAAAAACTAGCATCTATCTCTCCACTTCTACAATGGCTACATTACCTCAGCGTACAGAAACACGATTGTGTGAAATTTGAATGAATCAAACGGAAGGAAAGAGGATAAAACTAGAAGTAACAACATGAAAGGATATAAAACATAATTTATCTAATAAATTAAAAGAACGTGAGTTATGGTTATTGCAAAAGGTATCACAAATATCATAACCTGGGTGCACCAATCCTGAAGCTCCGAGAACTGTGGAGTCAATTGCCCTTGTGGAGGGGCATATGGCCAGCGCAAGTGCATAAAAAAAACTTATATTTGACTTACTAGACCGGATTTACGAGGTTGTATCAACTGGCCAAGCGAAGTTGCTGTATTTACATTTGGAGTAGTGCAATCGGTATTTTTGTCATCACGTGCACTTCGTCATGGACAGCAAGTTGGAACAAAGAGCTTACAACATTGCTGAAATGCCTGGTATATCGTTTGCGTCAGTAAATGCAAAGGTCGCCGTTTCGACACCGTTAACGAGAATCGGAGTACATCGCAGAAGATTCTAGACTCACAAAGGAGATGATGTTCAAAATTAGGCAAGTATTTGCAACAGAACCCGTTCGGGAATATTTTGATAGCATCTCGTATTACTGCTCGAATCAAATAACTCCTACTCTCTTCACAAGGCTGGGTGAACCCCTTTCTTTTAACAGAAAAATCTCAATAGTACCAGAAATCAAACCTTATATCTCCGAAACACGAGATCATTGAGCCGTCTTTGAAGCAGATCTGTTATACAAATTTTCATAGTGATAAATAAATTTGGTTTAGAGCATTAAAACGTCTATTAAAATATATAGCATGTAATATTATTTTCACCTATAGTGAGGGTATACAGGGATATACTTTTATAAGTATCCGATAGCAAGTCGGCCAACCAGCGTCGTGACGCCCACGACATTTCTCGCATCTCCTTCCGTGAGATGCACAGCGCTCCAGCGTTTCAAGTTGTAAAACCTAAATACTACATATTAAATATAACAGAATTTGGTACTGGTGCTGTTCGCAGTTGGTCGTTTTCTTAATAGATAATCTCCATCGTCTTTCGAAACTATCATTAACATTTAACAACTCCTCTGCATTAATAACGGTTTCATTAAGCTCCTTAAGTGTGTGGACTTTAGTTGCACACACTTTATTTTTCATTGCTTCCCAGAGATAAAAGTTATAAATTATTAGGTTCGAGGAACAAGCCTACGGCTAAACAAATCGCACACTTTCAACATGGTGAACTAGGAGTATGCAATGTAGACGACAATTAGTTCATGCTGCTAATTCATCCATGATGACATTGTGTTGCATCTTTGGCCGCAGAATTAGAATTATGATTTATGGCCCGCATTTTTGAATAGTTTGTGATTTCTGTCTCTAGGGAATACTGAAAAGCAAAAGGAAGCAACAAATTCCCCACAGACTGTAAAAGCTTAAAGAAAACATAAATTAGGTTGATTAGTGCAAAGTAACTGATTAATGTGAACGATAATTTTGACAGAAGATGCGCATTATGTACCATAGAAAATTAGCAGCACTTTCAGCATCTACTGAGATACAGATGAATGTTGAATTCTGTAATTAGCATGTGATGTTAAAGTTTTATAACTGTGAAGCTTTTAAACGCTATGAATTCAAGGAAGGAGATACCAGCATTGGTGTAGAAGTCGTGCCACTGGCCAACCACCTTGCGAACCGATACTTTTAGAAGTTTCTGTGTGGATAAAAAAGAAATTTGAATTACAAAAGACTGAAGCAAGAGGCAATCCATTTTAAAAGATCATTCACAAAACATGCCAGATGACCAAAAGTTAATGGTTCCTAAATTGGCCCAATATCGAGCTGTTAGGATACTAACATTTTCGAAAAATAGAATACATATCAGTGTATGAATGAAGTAAAAAGCGTTAAATAAAAATTTGAAGCTTTATACCTACTTACAGAAACCCTTTTAGGGTAAAATGTTGTTGTTGCTGAAAATTGTGTATTTTATGCATTTTATTAGGAAATATTTTCCAAAATTCGTGTTTCATAGTACACTTTTAACAAATAAAAAATTAACTAATATGGTAGTTACTAAGAGGCAACAAATGTAATAGGGAAACTCATAACCATTCTGTGTATTCAACTGCAATTATTATATAAAACTAATAACACGTTTTGTTTCCGATACCTAGTTTGTAGATGTGTGAACTTTTACACGTATAATTACAGAGACAGAATCCTGATGGAAACGAGGGAAGGATTTAGGCAGAAAAGCTTTGTTTTTATTGACGCTGTTAAAAAAATAGGAAGAAAACACACTCTTGAAAATTTTCATGTTGTCTAAAGTGTAAGTAAGTTCAGGTTTCATCTCTCATAGTTGCGTAGTAAGCCAGGATTTCGTTAGATTTGAAATTTGAAATTCACTTTTTATTAAAGACCCGCTGATAAAGTTATTTAAAGGGTCTTGCGCTTTGAACATATTGCATATTGATATATTTTTTACAACTTTAATCATATCGAAAACAAATTCTAGTTTGTTTAATCCAAAGTTGAAGATTTATGGAAACAAAACGATGACCATTTTCACACAGTTCCTTTATTTTAGAACAAATTACTGAATTTTCCTTTGAAAGTTACTCATTGCATTTACTGAAGCTATAATATTGTTCGTGTGAATCCAGAGTAGACACTGTGAACTAAAATCTATAGTGTTAATATAATTTTATGTAATTGTTCAAGATCACAACATTTCATAGTTTCCATTCTTCATTTTTTTTTTTTTAAATTCTAGTAGCTGCCAACCAGTCTCTTAAATAGACATACAACCTTGTGCATAGTCTCAAGCATAACACGGCTATTCAAAATTCTCCTACGCGAGTCGGTCCTGGCGGTGTAGCGATAACCGCACTTGCCTTCTAAACCCGGTTTAAACCCAGCCAAGATCGATGGATTTTTTTCGGGCGTAAAAATCCTAAGTATGGCTTCCTTCGGAAGGGAAGTAAAGCCGTGGGTCCCGTGTCGTACATTTACGGCACGAAAAAGAACCTCAAGCCTGAAAGAAGAGGCCTCTGAGCAAAAATTGTCGGTCGTTTCACTCCCTGAAATGAATAGGACGCTAATGACATGAGATGTTACAGAGCGTCCTTAAATAAACCAAACCAAATCCTACGCAGGTAAAGGTTTCAGTAATTAATTGCCATTAGTGGAATACCAACGTTCTGGGCGAATTATTTTTGCTGCAGGATCTTAAAGTACTGGTTGGAATATATGTTTTGTATATGTATTAAAACGATTTTAAGGTTTTATTCCACACGTTGCGAACATAAATACATATACATATATGCATGCACATAAATATAAGCATAGCTAAAGAAATTACGTGTCTGAATACACGTAAATACATTACTCTCTTCAGCACAATTATCTCAACAGTTAGTTAATTTTAGAAGCATTTAATACTAAGAATCCAAAATAAATGTGATTATATACGTTTTAAAGATCAGAATAAAACCAAGCCTCACACAGAGAAAGCAACTTAAAGTGACGCTGAGAAATGTAAATATTATATGAGCTCTAAGATCCTTCTCAATTATTCTGCCCTGCGAAAGCACATTACATCCTTTCAAGAGCAAACAATTGATCCGCGCAGATGCAGAAGCTTTGAACTGGAGAAAGAACATATCTAGCAATCGAGGTAGCGCAAGTAAATTAGCTGGAGGTATTTTAAGGGTAAGTTATATGCCATATATATTACGCAGAAAACTGTTAGATATGGCCTGCAATAAAATAATGTGATAGCTGTAATCCTTAATAACTGCATTTAGGTATTAACTTATAATGTACGTAATTTGTAGCAATATGATGTTACTAATTGCCAGGTCATAGCACAAAACACACTCAATTCAAGTAGCTTTTTATATTCTATATTTAATACATGATTTATAAATGTAACAATTTTATTTAATTAACAATGGTTTAAATTTTAATTTACACGCATTTAGAAAGCATTATGTGACTATTTTACTTGTATTATTCGAAATTTAACGTAGCAACAAATTTTCATTGTTCAAATAAACAATTGGTAACCATTTTGATATCCTGTTATAAAGTACGTAATTCCAACACAATAGTACTATAAATTATAAAGTATTAATGTGAACAAACACTTTAAAAGGAAAGTTCTGATTGCGGATAAAATGTCACCAAGCCAAAATACTCTTTAAGAATACCAAATAAAGTATGTTTGACCTCGTATCTTAAACGTATAATAAATGTGCACAAGAATGTTTGATTTGTCAAATTAAAGACAATTTCTGCTAACACTATCGACACAAGCCCGATAGGAAAACTACTCTCTCCAGCTGGGCAAATAAAATGCAGTTTTATATTCAAATAAACTAATTTTTTTGTGGTGAGGACTAGCCTTCCTTCCTGAAAACGTGTAAGAAACTCTATCGGATTCTCATCTACCTATCAGATGAAATCTGATAAACAAACTCTCATAGGCTACCGAAGAGTAACAAGGAGAGCAAGGACGAACCTGATGTATCTCAAGTTAAGTAATAGAGGGAGAGAGATAACTGCTAACCTAAGGACAAACTTAAAGGACGAACTTTCGAAATTATAAATCCACAAAGAGCCATTTGTAAGCCACAGATAGCGGTTGTGTCATAGAACACCGAATGCTCTTATAAACATGGCGATTGTTGATGTCATAGCAGTATGCAGGGAGTGCCTTTGCCGCATACATAGACATTTTTGTATGAAAAACTGTATTCCTCATAAAAATGATTTAGTTACATTTGCCAATAAACAAAGATAAACGTTGACACATGTAAGCATTTTTTCATTGAGCTATTTACAAGCAAGCTAGCCAAAATCATTCCAACAAGGAGTTAAGTAGCATATCAAGGAAACAAACGCACAATTGAAAAATTTGAAGTAATAATTTACATTACATATTTACTCATATTAATGTAATCTTATTACACATAAGATTTTAGGTTACTTTTAAATCTTGTCAGAGAAGGACAACCCCCAAAGACAACTGTAGGTATATAATTCCAGTCATCTATGGTTTTATTGTTAAAGGGATTTTACCTATATCCGCTCCCTGTTGCCTACAATTGACTATAAAACTACAATCATTCCTATTGGTAATATATCGATGTTTGTAATCTAGTTGAGATGCATGCACTTTGTTCTATCCTCGCTTTTTTATTTTCGTCCCCATGTTCTTTTTTTACTTATTACGAATTTTGCTGTTTTACTGGGGATTTTTTCTAAGATATTTATTGTATGTATTCTGTATAAATCCCAACAAGCTGCTTCATACTCGATTAAGGGCCGAATTAATGATAAATAAGCTTTTCTCTTTGATTTTTGACTGTTTTTGTTTTTAGTATTCTCATTATAAAATGTAATGCCCTCTAAGCTTTCCTCGTAACCTATCAATTTATTCGCACCTTGTAAGTTTTGAAGCAGTATTAACGGCTTCACCCCATACTATTAAGCTTGCAATTAATATCACTATTTATAACACAAATATTATTGATATCAATGTTATTATACCGCCACGGAAGGCCAAGGTCGTTAAGGCGCGGACTCGTGAACGGGAGGTATGGGGTTTGAATCCCGCCAGGACCGTCTTCCCTGACTGGTGTTTTTTCCAGGTTTTCCTCAGTCTTCATAAATAGCAAATTCCGGGAAAGTATCCTAAACTTAGGCCTGGAACGTTTTCTTCCTTAAAAATAAATCCTTTTCCAATATTACATTTCATCTCATGTATCATCAGTGTCCATAGCCTGTGGTGTCTCTGTAGCAAAAACGGGCGTTAGACACCATTTATTACTGTTATTATTATCATTATTATTGTTCTTGTTATTGTTGGTGATGTGTGTGTTTCTTTAATTGATATGTGGTAATCATGAGCGCTGTAACTTCATCAATTTGTATTACTGCGCACATATTGTATATAAGAAATTGCAGTAACATAGGAAAATGCCTGTTGCCGTTTGTAAGTAGTAAACCCTTTGTACAATAGCAAGGTTGGTGAAAGAAGGGTCAGGGTAGAAAGGACGTCACAGTCCTTTTGTTCGATCCTTTAAAGGACTTACTGTGTAGGAAGAAGCTACAGTTTACTGGAAGTTGTGTAAACACGTGGGTATTAAAACCCCGCTAAAGGTGAACCACCCCAACTACCCAGACCTTTAAATCCTCGTATAAGAAAAGAGCATCTGAAAGAGTAAATAATGGACGAATCAGGCTAGCCGAGACATACTTAAGTCTAACTAGTAAGAGATCTGGATTCAAAGTTTAAAATTTACGTTTATTCTACATTTCGCGGGACTTAAGCGTCCTAACGTTACATATTCGAATTCTGTATAAATAGGCAGACTTGGAGGCCGGGGTTTTATTCCTCAGTTTGGGCAACTCCGAAGTCATCACTCTGCACTGTTCTTCACTACGCAATATTTGTCCAGTCGTCACTCAGTGTTGAGGCATACCTTCATTTCATTGTTGAGATTTATTCGTCATTTTGGTATGCGGACATCCAGCATTCATACAACCAACGACAGAGCACTTAGGCACCTTGAAATGATTTATTCAATAAATCATCATCTGAACCTACTTTCCGACGCGTATTTATTTGCGTCAGCTACACCTTTTCCTTATCCATTTATTCAGTGTCAATAAAACAGCCGAACACCCTGAGCCTTTGCTGCTTCTAAATTAGACGGGAGTAGTAAAGAAACTTCATCGAATCAACATACTGTGAGCAGGTGAGATAACACACCGCTAAGAGAACCTACACTAGACATGGCCATACTAGAGAGGTCATTTACTGCTGGCCCAGTTGAAGTCGGCCCCGCACATAACTGTCGCATAAATCACCGACGTGGGGCTACTGACTACGACGTCGTGACGCAGTTTCGCCATCCCCAAATGCAGTTCCATGTTAGAAATTAAATAACCTCCTAAGTACCTACAGCATATTTCTTGGGGAATTTCTCCGTCGGTCCTGGTGGTCTAGTGGTAGCCATACTTGCTCCGTAGACCCAAGGTCCCAGCCAGGCATAAAATCCTAAGTATGATTTCCTTCGGAAGAGAAGTAAAGCCGGAGTCCCGTGTCGTAGATTTGCGGCACGTAAAAGAACTTCAAGTCTGAAAGAAGAGGCCTCTGAGCAAAATTTATCGGCTGTTTCACTTCCTAAATTGAACGGGACCTTGATATCTAAGATGTTAAAGAACATGCGTAAACAAACCAAATAAATTAAAAATAAAGGCATTGGAGAATTTTACCTCTTTAAGTTTATAATTATAGTTAATTTCTTCTCGGTTTTTACAAAATATTATTGCCTTATTCTTAGGAAATTTTATATTCATCACATGTTTTACCATCCAGTTAAAACATTAATAAGATCGCTTTGAAAAACAGAATATTTTATAAACAATTCAATCGTAGGCAAATAATCGTACTGAAGACTAAATATCTAAGCAACGATCATTAATATAAATTATAAATAATAGTGGCTCAAGAGCGATTCTTGCGAAACTCTACTTCTCACAATATCGATAACTGACATATACTCTACCTTAACTCTTTGGGTCCGCTCTTCTAAAAAAATTTTTATCCAAATCATACCCTTATATCCACCCATCTATCTATAACAAATCCTGTGGTACTAAATCAAAAGCCTTCGAAAATCAGTTACTATTACCTTATCGATCTCTTCAGCTAGGCCCTGAACTGTTGATATAATTTGACTGTCGCAAGAATACTCTTTCCTGAAACCATGCCTAGTTGTAGAACAAGTTTTTATATCTTTTAGGAAATTATTGACCTAACAAATGTTTCACAACTTTACAAACTACAGATATAAGGCTGAATTCCTAGTAAAAATGTGTTTATGTTTATAACCCATGTTACTTAATTACACATTTTATGCGAACTTAACACATTTTCTATCTACATTTCTGATTATGATTATTCATTTAGTTTTTACCTTTTACTTTGTTACGTATCTTATTACTCAATTTCCTTCTGTGTCACTTTATATGGATCACATGCAAATTTTTCACTTTATTTGTTTGCCCTTAAGACATAATGATCTTAATCTTTCGGACGATTATAAATAATTACAAGAGCTGAATACATAAGCTTGCAGTTAACTTTAGTGACTAAATAAAACTGAAACAAATCTCACGTTGTTCTCAATGAAGTAATCATACGTTTTCTGCACTTCACTAAGTTGAATTTGTACCAACACAAGAGTTAGACCTGCAAATCCTTTTCGGTCCCAAGAGAGTTGACTGTTTTACATTTTTAAAACATACGAAAAATATTTTTAAATTAAGGGCATTTCCTAGCAATTTATTACTGCAGTAATTGAAAGGAAAATTGGTACACCTGAATGTATTTAGTGTCTGATAAATTTATTAAAGTGCAACCTTTTTAGAATTTTTTTTTTCGTACCTTTTGTGATAAAATGCACAGTGTAAGGAGAATAAAGACTAAAGGATTAATGGTTGAAACATCTTAGGATTTTGTTTCATATCAGTTTTATTTTAATAACATTTTTTCTTCCTATTTAACTTTATGTGCATGTTTCTGCCAATGCAAATTTGCGGAAATTCTTTAATATCCATGAGACTTTAAAGTTTTCAGTTATAAGACATTATTTCTAAGGAACTCTTCATTCCTACATTTAACTGCTCCTTTCAGCTTCTGTGAACCATCATTTCACTTCTTTCAGTACCTTAGCTTGCATATTCCTTGCGTCTAAGAAATCATTCCCCACCTCTTTTTTTCTCTCAGTGCTATTCATTCAAATACACGTTTAACGTACTTTTTTTTTTCTTCTACCTTTCACATGTCCCTAAAGTTATTGTAGATGTTAAAAACCACTTTACTAAAACGAGGAAGTGAAATGAATAACATTTGAGATAAACAGTCATAAGCAAGAAGTTAATAAAAATATTTGCAAGATAAAGAGATACTCAAGGAGAATAGAGTTTATAGCCATTATTTCCATCATCTTTAAAAATATTCGTAGAAAACTATGAGCCACTGACTGTGATAAACTTCTGGAGGATCAGATTCCGTTTGAAAAAATTGGTACCAATAAAAGTACTTTGTCTTTTGTACAGTCGGAGCCTATGTGTTTTTTTTAAGAAACATCTACACTTCATTAACACCGGAAATGAAACCTTGCTTATTTCTCAAGGACGATCTTCAGCAGAGGTAGCATCACCCGGTATTTGGGTGAGGTTATCCTTGACCCTTGCAAGAGAGCGTTAGGAAACGCCGTCACCTGTTGACTCGCATTCCACTTCCTTAATCGGAAATGGCCGTTTGACACGTTCACGCATACGAGCTCTATAACCATCTGACATGGCTCCACGCATAGGAAACAGAAGTACATTGCTTTCCGCATTTCCTGCACGTTAAAGTCATCACGGCATAATTTATGACATTACACAAGGTTTAATCAAGACAGCACCCTACAAATAGAGTTAACTTAAAACGAATCAATTTTAGAAAATGCTACTAAATTATTTGAAACTTTCTTTGTATTTCCATAAAACTATTGAATAAGATACAGACATAGAAGAATTGTTCTTATTTATAATATATTCTCTTTGTACCAAGTCTTCTTTACAGTTAACTTTATGTCGGGAATTAAAATCCCACAGCCTGTTCTGCGCGGGGGGAGGGGGTTTGAACAAAGCTCCGAAATCAGCACTAAATCATTACTGTGCAATATACAAAAACTTATCGACATTCTATTTGGAGAAGAAAGCTGTTTTATAGAGAGAATTATCTGTTATGAGTAACTCATTATAATGGAAAGAATTCCGGAATCAATCTTTAGCTCGCAGACAGTTAAAATATTGAGAAAAAAGTAGTGATGGTAAAAGCAAAACGAAACTTGATATCTCGCATGTTACAAATGTTCTAAATTGAATAATTTAATTTTAGAGCAGAACCGCAGAATGCAGAAAGTATTAGAAAATTAAATATTAAAACGTTTAAAATATATGTAGTACAAAACAATATAATATAATTCTGGGTTTGTGTTTTATGTGGCAATGTTAAAGGTATTCAAGGAAGAAATTAGCAAATTCACAAACTTGAAAGATTCCATTGATGAAAATAGCAAGAATTTATACTCGTTAGGTTCATGCAAGGTTTCGTTGTATAGAATCTTAACTGATCCATACAAAAGAAAATTTCATTTGGTTAAAAATACTCAGTATTCAGCTTGCTCCTCATACCTTATCTTGAGTACCTAGTTCGCGATACTTAATTCATTGATCAGTGTTGATAATGTTAAACTTGATTCTACAATACAATCAAACCTTAAAGGATTAAGATCTGGAAACGAAACAGGTGAATAGCGGACATATATGACCTATCTATTGGTTTTAAATTACTATTATTGGGAATGCATAAAAATGTACTTGTTGATGCAGGCAGATCTATTTTCTTTATTCACCAGCTGTTGAGTATTTGATCCTACAAAGGAACTAAACGCCAAAACGATTTTAGATAAACATAATAATAATAATAATAATAATAATAATAATAATAATAATAATAATAAAGCTTTAATTAAACAAAATATTATTTTATATCAAAACTTAACATTTCAAAAGGATGTTATCAATTTGCGTAGCATTTCTTCATATTTATATACGATATGTACAATTTGTGTAAAACAAATATTAAATTTCTTTAATTTTAAAACATGTGGGGGATGCTCTAAATGCCTTTTCTTACAAAAATGATACTTTATAATATATATTTTCTATTTATGTGTATAAATAGATTATAGAAAGGGGGAAATGATATACCTAATAAATACAATAAAATATTTATATTATCATTTTTTTCAATGAACTAAGTTTTACTTAAATCGGAACCAGTTTTCTCTAAATGCTTTTTGCACTTCTTCAGGCAAATATTCCATCACGATATCGGATCCCACTTCTTTTTGCTAATTCAAAACTGAGTGTTTATTAGTAAACCCTTTGTTCTCTATAGTTATTAAATACATCTCAGATTTAAAGTGTCAGAGTCTTAGCCTTTTTATACTTTTTGTGCTTATTAACCTATTTGTACAATTGTAAGCTGACTGTATTAATGATGTGAAGACACTTGGAAATGTAAACTTTTCACAAATCCCTAACTTGAACCACGAAACTACGTTCTATGTTTAAATTGGGATCTCTCGAACCTGCTAGTTTCTTTTTACCTATGGGTTCAATATTTGTGACATAATGTACATTAAACTCCGTAGCACACTCTGAATATTCTTGATCAGCTATTACAGTGAGCTAAGGAAGGGAATTCACTGGCAAATTTATTGTTGCTTAAAACCTCTACTGAGAAACAGGATTGTGATATTGAGGGAGCCATTTCTGGATACTGCATTACAAATTTTATTTCGCTTAGTGGTGAAAGTCAAGTTGCTAACAGTTATGACATTTAAATAAAAAAAGTAAGAAATTTTGTCACTTAGGCATTTTTAAGATTAAATCTAAATGTTAAATGCAAGATAGATTAGATAATATCTGGGACACATATTTTAACTGAAGGTATATTTTACAAGGATGTTAAATTTACTATTTTATACTGTAAGATATGAAAATTACATCTTATCAAGTATTTTTATTGACTGTGGATGAACTTTTATGCTCTATTAACAATAAAAAATTGGGCGTCTTTCAATTCTGGAATATGAATGTTTAAAAAAATTAACTTCTTGCAACCTGGAATACATTAAAGTCTATTTTCTAGTACATTCTTAATAAAATATTCCGGCCAGGAACTGTTGCTTTGTTTTGGGAATATTACTATCCTATCTTTAAACAGGTAACTTAATGTAAACATGTGATAAATGCATCCTGTATTCTACTGCAACTTTTTTCGTTACAGTGTAGTTTTCTTTAATTTCCTAAATAAATGATATCGTAATTAAATGATTTAAGATCTCGATTCTCCGGGCTTTATTTTTAAAAATTGTCTTGTTTCTTTCATGTTTTGAAAAGAAAATTGAATAGACATTTCTACATTTTTATTAGAATTAATATTTGTAAAAATATTATTTTTAATATATTATTAGTAATTTATTTTTCAGAATAGAATTTGTATCATTTGTATATATTTAATTTAAAAATAGAAAAATAAATTTATGATGCAAACTGCAAGGAATATGTACTGCTCAGCATATGTGTTCATGATAGCAAACATTTACTAAGGAACTTTCGTTTATTTGTGATATTGGGGTTTGCAATTCATTTAAATTTTTGCCGTCCTACTTGGGCTCCATTTTTACTATACATATTTATGTTCAATCTAGATTATAGAGGTACACAAGTTTAGAAGACCATTTGCGGTACGCGGTCAATAGTTTGAAAAACGCTCTTGGGACATTGGCTCGAATCAACATTGAAAGGCTAAGAGATGAGCATTGTACTGCCGACTTAGCAAAATGAAAACAATGAACTGCTGGCCTCAGAACTAGTAATGCCAACTTGACAAACCTAGGACTTTTAGTCAGAGTTAACAACAAAATTTAGGTTTTAGCTACTTTCGTGGGTTAATTCATTTTTACTTTTAATGATTTAGGTATTTTTTCTTTATTAAGTAAGGTATAATAAAAGCTCAGTTTTAAATCTTTATTGTAATACCTTCGTGCTATGCCATGATCCTTGCCTGACACAGAAAGTATGACAGATGACATATGAGCTAGGAAATGACAGATAACACACATTCCTTTCGTTATCTCCTCCGTACCGGTACCTCACGTCTGAAGAATCACACGGAATGTGATGCAGAGCGCATATTCATCTCATTAGGTAATTTTTCTCCACGCTTTACGTCACGCGAAAAGTCACATGGTCACTACAGTTAGTGTGAGATAACGAATTGCACTGAGTAATTTGTTATCAGTTTGAAAAAAATGGAATTACTTTTACAGAAAAAGTTCTATCCACAAGACAAGAATGAGCTGAGGCATAAGTTTGTAGCGATTTTTTGGCTGTATTACTTTTTTTATTTGAGATAAACGGCATGCAGAAATGAATGCGTAATATATTCTCTTCCTTTATTTATGACTCTCCCTCATTGGGATACTTTCCTCATTCCACCTCTAAAGCGTCGTCAAGCTAAATCTGTAAAGCGTCTTCGTTGTCGACGGAGTTCATTCGAAGATTGCTATATAGAGAATGGAAAGGTGGAAGTCGAAAAACGCGCAGAATATGGGGATGTGAAATCTTTCCCACATCTTGGACAGCAGCTTTCGTCGTGTTAGAGGAGTATGGGCGTGCATTAACGTGTTTCAGCAGATGCAGTTTTCTCCGTCTTTTATCTTTAATTGCATCCGCAATGCATCTGGGCTTTGACAATACACTTCGTTATGGTATTCGAAGTAAGCGACCGCCTGTGGAGCCTCAGTAGTAACAACGGGCGTTAAACACATACAAATAAAAAAGAAGGAGAAGTAAGCGACTCCTTCTTTATCTCCTAAAACGCATAACATCAACTTCTGTGGATGGACAGAAACTTTTGTACGTAGTGTTGCTTTTTTGTTAGGACTTAAGTCATTTCTTTTCTTTTTCTTTTTCACGCTCTATTTTTATATTTTACATAGAGGCACCATTTTTTCGTCACCAGTTACTAGTCTTGAATAGGAATAGTTGATGTTGTTCACTAGCTAATCGATGACGTGCAAACAGAGATGCACAAATGGCCATTATCAGATTTTATTATTTTCTCTTAAAAGCGTGCGGTACACATGCATCGGGTTTTTTTAACCTTGCCCATGGAATGAAAATGTCGCACTATGGTTGACTGGTCACAATTCATCACATCTGCTGATATTCGGGTGAAATGATATGTATAATCATGAATTAAAGAGTTCAGAAGTTCTTCCTGAACGTGGCGAATCGTTGATGTCAAAGAAGCCCTGTTTGAACTGACAGAACCATTTTCTTGCATTGCTTTTTCCAATGACATTCTCCCCATTGAGGGCTCAAACGTTACGAGTTGCCTTTGATCCTCTATTAAACTCAAAAATAAGATATATGTTACTTTTTTCTACTTGACTAATAGAATAAACTTCCTTCAAGTCTGCAAAATTCAAGGTGTATTTACAAGCACAACACTGCAAATAACTAGTGAGAGAAGACAAATGTTCTAGCAACTCTAAGAGTTTGTGTATCAACCTAATATTCTTGTTAACTTCGGTGAGCGGTAGGTCCGGAGTTCGATTCCCGCCAGGACCGTCCTCCCTAACAGGTTTTCATTTCATAAATAGCAAATGCTGGGAAGATAGTTTAAACTTAGGTCTGGAACGTTTCTTTTCTTAAAAAAATCCTTTCCCAATTTATCAGTTCATCTCACGTATCCACCGCCTGTGATGCCTCAGCAGTAAAAACGGGCGTGAAACACTATTAAAAAACTTGAATGGTTCTCAATAGAAACAGCTGTTAAAATAATTTTGAATCAGTGGGATGAACTTAAAAGCAGAGTCCGCCAAACCTTTGCAACCACTGACTTGGGTATTGGTATTCAATTTCCAGTAACGTATCACGGCCTTGTACCAAAATTGAGAATGATGGCGAAAATGTAAAGAGTAAATTGGGTTCTTCACCATAACTCGTGTGCATTTTCAGATAAAAAAATTATTAAGGACGCTTCTTTACAATGAAGGGGAACTAATTCTATGAAAAAGATTTACCGAGTTTATAAAGGAATAAACTTTGATTACCAGAAAATCTAAATACTTTGCAAAGAAAATAATAGATGTGGCAAAATATTTAAGAAATTCAGATGAAATTGCAGATAAAATAATGATTCAACAGCGGACAAAACAAAATGTGAATTGGACCAAAAAAAAAAAAAAAAAAAAAAAAAAAAAAAAAAAAAAAAAACTTTACGTTTTGGGGCAGAGGTGTTAAAATACATCCTGCAGATTTGGATCCATTGGGTATCTCAGTGCTATCACTGCTTCATTTAAATACAGGGACTGAATTTAACACTATGCATATTGCAAAAACCAAACTACACAACAATATGAAACAAGACCCTAAATGCCGTCCTAAGTATAAGAAATTAATTGGAACATTTTGAACTTGGATGTTATTCGTACGGATTTCCCCTAGAAGTACGCAAAGCGATAGGCATGACTGCAGTATATTCGTTTAGCACTGCATTGATATCAACATATGCAGCATCTCTCTCCTATTACGTCAACTGCAGTTGCTAATTCTAATTGAAAGGAAGGCGAGGATAGCGACGTATATTTAGACAGTAATTGTTAATTCTATTAATTCTATTGTTAATATTAAACTTTCGTTTTAAACCCACTCCCATTTAACGACAATGTATTCTCAAAAGTTAACAACACTATGTAGAAATATTCATAATATCCCTTCGCTATAAGAAAAATGTAAATGTAAATATCATTTCGTTTAGTTCCGAAAAACTATCAGTCAATGGATGCTTGACTAGGTATGGTACACCTAGACGCCCGGGCGTTCCTGGTTGTGTAGTGGTAACCATACTTGCCCACTAAACTCCAGATCGCGGGTTCGATTCCGACCAGGGTCGATGGCTTTTTTCCGGTGTAAAAATCCTAAGAATAGCTTCCTTCGGAAGGGAAGTTAAGCCGAGGGTCCCATGTTGTAGATTTACGGCATGTAAAAGAACCTAAAACGTGAAAAAAGAGGCCTCTGAGCAAAAGTTGTTAGCCGTTTCACGCCTTGAATAGAAGGAGACGCTGATGACCTGAGATGTTAAAGAGTGTCCGTAAATAAAACAAATGAAAGACCCTAGACGTTCTTTTTTCTGGAAGTAAGATTACAGCTATGCAACTGTTTATTCCTGTTACGCTGATATAATACGCGTGCGGAATGCGGTTGTCACATCCTTGCGACCTCTTCCAGTACTAACAGTACTCTGTTTAGTATTAACAGAGACAGGGTATGGAAGTAAGAATAATTAATTAATTTATTTATTTATTCTTTATTTATTAATTAAGACATCCTCAGAAATTTTAATAATATGAGAAACAGGAAACATTCATAGTTTGTGCTCATTCTGTGTTGCACGAAAATAACAATGACAACGCTGGAGAATTACCAAGAAACTCGTGGTAGTGTGTTACGTATGGCCAAAGGGAACATTCGCAGAACTTCAGCGAACTCAGTTCGACTCTTGGAAGCCACGCCTACTGCAACTTGTACTGCCAACTGCGTTGTGTGTGCAGTAGGTTCTACACCGTAGTATTATTGCGGTGTCAACAGACATGCCTATCTACGGCAGTTTGGCAACTAAGGAAAAAGTATGCGATCAGGAAGAATGGGAGGAGCTATTCGTTTGTTGTGAAGAAGAAAAGCACATTAGATATTTGTATTGGATGTGAAAACGAAGCAATATCCAGCATTATTATCAATGTCGTTATAGTCGCAATTAAATGTAGGAATTGCATTTTGATAATATCAATAAATATTAGAATAAAATACTAAACCTATTAATAGGTCTGAATAATATATTTGTATCTTGTTTGTTTTTTCTTTATATGTTTCACTAGGAACTATTTTTGTCTTATTTTCAGGTCTTGGCAGTGCCAAGCTATTAATAGAGCTAAAACAATCATATGAAACTGAGAAAACATCAACCTCATCTTAAAATTATGGTTACGTCTTCTCCAGGTCAGCTATATGATAGCAGGCTAACTAAAAACCGTATGGCGAAGAGGATTTTTTAAATCGTGTCTTATTAAAATAGCTGAAGTAATTTGCTCGCAACATTGTACTTTCGAAAAATTTTAGTTTCCTCGCCAAAAAAATTTTCGTCGAATCTCTTAATATTGCGAAGCTAAATGGACGAAAAAAATCGATCATTTTATGAGTATTGGATTACTTTGAACGACAGCACTCATGTCACTGATGCCATTCAGTTAGCACTGTTAATTTGATACTTTTTATACTATTGAATATATCTTGAAATGATGTTAATGCCTCAAACTGCCATGGGTTAATACGAGTTTAATTGTTTTTATGGAGCTTTGGGAAATAAAGAAGTGAATCTGTCCAATGTGGTAGCTGTTATAACAGATGATTGGTAAAAACTAAGCTTTGGTGGGTAGATTTAGATGCTATCTGAAGGAAAGTGAAATATCTCACACTTTATATGGTGTTCAGTGATTCTTCACTAAGAAGTATTATGTGCTAAAGTTACTAATGTGTCATGTATCATGGACGTAGAGGTAAAAATTGTTAATAAAATCAAACACAGGCAATTTAGGCTACACTAAAAGGCCTGGGTGCAACTTTTGAAGATTCAGTTTACTATACTGATAGCTCTTGGCATATTGCTTAAACATTTTTGTTGCATAATGTAATACAGGAGTTCTAAAAGCAGCAGGTAATGTTATTAACTAAAACGAATTTAAGCATTATTTCTTTACGACATAACAGAACACCTTAATGATTTCAATTTCACTTACAAGGAAAAAACAAAAACATCGTCCATATATATTATTATATAAAACATCGTATTATACACATAATAACACAACTTCGTTTATAGGCGGAACAATTAGAGCAAAGGGAATTATAAATTTTCTGTGTTTAAAGTCCGTAATAAACACATGTGATAAAATAACTGACAGTTTAGTACACAAAGTGCGAAACAAGTTTGTCACAAATCTCTAGTTACATATTTGATGTTTCAACAGCTTAGAGAATGAGTGCTTATAAAATTCAAACCCCATTTGTCATTCACATGTGAGTATTAGGTTAAATTTACAGATGAAAGTTATTCGTCTACAACATGACATTTTCGCCAGAATATATAAACAATATATAAACAACTGCCAAATTACACTATCCAAATCTGCATATCTTTGCCACTAAAATATTTGCTTCCACCTACGCTTTTTTCACAGACGAAACTGTAAAATCCAAAGCAAGATCCAGACCTCCGTGCTACGAACGTGATAGGCTCTTCCTAATATACGTGTACATGTGTTTATATCCTTGTGATGAACTTCTTTCTCAATTGACATGCAATGTAATTACAAAGTTTGCAATTCATCTAATTCAGAGGCCATAATTATGCATTATTTTATTTTCATTCGTTCAATTCATGTTTAGTTTGCACCGGTCAACTTGAGGCATTGCTAGACAATTATATGACACAATAGGTCACCATGCTTGGCAGCTTATCATGAACTCAGTAGAAAGGCGCAACTGCAAAACTTAGCACGACTGGTTTAACCGGAAGCGAAAAGAGTAGTTAGGAAGTCGGTGGGGTGCAGCGAGGTCATTAAGGTTTATTACGCAATATATATATATTTATATTTATATATACATACTGTATATTTATATGTATATATACATACATTAAGTTTACTGAACAGTATAAAAGCAATAGCTATTTATATCGACAGTTTTACCAAATTATTATTATTAGTAGAATGTACCCAGGGATTTTCACTTGTCTCATTAGCATTTCAAAACGAATGCTGTTTTCCATTATTCAAACTTCTTATAAAACAATCTCAGGTAAAAATGCTGAAATGACACAATTTTATAAAATAGACCGTACCATTTTAGGTAGCTACTACATTCTTCTAAAGAGCGATAGTCCTTGTTTAGAAGAACAGCGCAAGACATTCTGAACATCTCGAAACCCGTATGTGCGGTGCATAATAATGTGTTGCGTTATGGCGCCGTGTCATATGATGGATGTTAATCAAGTGAAAGTTGAAAGTGCTCATGGATAATTAACATGATAAGAATCAGAAAAGAGGAGTATGAAGGAGTAGCAGTCTGATTTATGGCCGTTGTGAAAGGTTAGTTAGGCACGCAGATTGTGCATGTTCATGTTGATCCAGAGATGTTATCTGTAACGACATTTATAGCCGTTATCCTAAAGAACTAGTTTACAGTTTGGTGGAATTCCAGAAAACTACGTAATGGAGACTGAAAAATGCATGAGCAATGAAGACAGCACAAAGTGTGCCAGAAGCTGTTTGAGTCACATAAAAGATAAACATAAGATACGTATGTGCACACTTGAAGGAAAACACTAGCTATAAAGAAAAGTGACTGTCGCTATACACCACTACTTCAAATAACTCACGATCTACATTAACATTCACATCTAGCACGTTCCTTGACAAGGCTGTTAAATCGGAGTCAGGAAAACTTCTTGAACCGTTTTGGCTAATGCATTACCGTTCTCTGTTCAAACTTCTCACATACCCTGGAGACGCTGAAAGCTATCTTGTTACTATTTCTTACAAGAGGCGAAGATACGTGGTTCGAGTCCCGGCGTGATCTCGAAAATTTCTTGTCCGACCCCTATTTCAAAAACATCACATATTTTGTGTGTCACTTTTCTGCATTTCATTTTTATGCTTCCTAACACCTTCAAGTAGCCGTGTTTTTTATTGTGTATTCAACAACAAAAATTCTTAAAGGTAAGTTTTCAATAAATATTATCTAAACCTAACCATGGAAGGATGGTCTGGGGTGGAGGATATTTTCGGTACTTGAGCCTTGTTCATGGCTTGCCCTTGTGTCTACACTACCAATGAAGTAACCTCCGGGAGGAAGACAGCGGACGGTGCGGATCTAAGGGCGGTGATTGCGCGGACGTAAATGGGTTCCCTAACATGTTTCCAGATAGAACACCTCGACGCTGGCCGAGCCCTCTCCCTGAGTGGTTCGAGTCCCTTAGAAATTTTGCTACTATTTCAGACGAAGGGGCAGAAACCTTTCCGAAGCGCAAGCCATCGTACGCAGCACCAGCCCACTTCGTCCTGGCACTTTCTTCCATGTAACAGAACCAACGTAATGAAACTACGTGGAATGAAATGGCGGAAAATTCTTGGAATATAAATATCTATCCCAGTATCTACCTAAGTAACCAGGGTAAGCTGGAAGGAGGGGCAGGGGAAACCAGAATAGCCGGCCTAACGGGAATAGAACCGGGACCTCTCAAATGGGAGTCTTAAGGGTTACCACCTGAGCCGCCCGCTCGGTAAAACTAACCATAATCTAACGTTAGAACTCAATATCAGTCTGGTCATTTTAAATTATTTACTCTAATGATCAATAGCTAAATGAAATACTAGATTTGTGAAGAATAACACATCAACTTCGAATAAAATAGGCAAAGGTTTGCAATACATTTTAGAATTGTTTACGGCATGGCGTTTAAGCTAGTATGAAAGCAATTACTTGAATTGGATATAAAAATGCTTCTAAACATGAAATATTACAAAAGAAATAGGAACATTTTGACATTATAAATCTTAATTGCAAAATATGAAAGCATTGTTAAATAAAAAAATAGGAACACATTACTGAAAGCAGCAATAGAAGGAAAATTAACCTCAGAATTTGCAAAATAATTTTCAAATCTGATATTGAAGTTTAAATCAATTCCAAATTACTAGCAACGGAAATGAACACTTGGCGAAGTTTTTAATATATGAAAATAAAAGTAAATTTAATGTTAAAAGTTCAATAACATACTATAAAAAATTATATGTATTAACATGTGAGAAGGATGCAGGAGAAAGGATTGCTAAGTTGTAGAAGGGACGCCCACTGAAACAATGAAAAAAGGGAACGGATCAGTGCAGCAATGAGAGAAGAGTGTACATAATGGGGTAGATAGGAAAAAAAGAGTCGTTATTTTCAAGTTAAATATTGGACACCGGCTGACAGTAATACATCATAACACACTTTTAGATTTAATCTGATTGCTGTGGCCATGTAGTAATACAGAGAATTATTTTTGGCCTGCGACAACAACTGAACGCAATCACGTGGTTTGCCTCAAGGTCGCACCAGTCATTAGCTTCGTCGATGGGTAAGTTTTATTGTATTTCTACTCGCGCAACTTTGGTCGTCAATAGCACGCATACAATATTATTTTTATTTAATAATTAATACTAACTTGTTATAGCAGTTTTTGTAGTCCGTATGCAGCTAAACATTTCTGGCATTTTTAATGAAATTTGCATTCGCTCGCAGTAGTTCTGCTTCTGTCTGTTATGACAAGTGACTGGAGTGGCCTTGACACAGAGCACGCTACGGTCAGCTGCGTATTATAAGATAATAACGCATACTAATAACTCTTCATAAAACGGAAGTTATCGCTTTAAAGGTATTTAAAAAGGTGCTCATGTTGAAGCTGAACTATTGTTGTAATATTTATTTCCTGTAGCATGTCAAAGACCTGTTTTACTCTTCATGGACACTTCATGGCGGGGGAGAAAAAAAAAGGGAAAAAAAAAAAAAAAAGGGCAAGTTAATTTTTGGACCACGGCATATAGAAGGAATTACATACTTTTTAACCACATAATTTCTTGCGCTAAAATTTAACTTTAAAATATTTTGTTAGCTTAATGAGTAATGTACAGTTAGTACTAGTTTCATTGTTGTCACTTCTGGTTTCCGCCTGTGAGAAGTGTGCAATTTGAGACATGATCAGTTCCATCTACAGCAAAATGGAGATGACATACAGCTATATAGCACACACAGCTCGAAGATGCTTTAAATGTTTACAGAGGGTCGGCAATCAATTTCAAAGCTGGAGTCGGCTAGTGCTCTAATATAAGAAAACATTAACACCGCAGCGGTCATTGTGACAGAGGATCGTCGAATAACATTAAGAAAGCTTTAAACATTTCTGAAAATTTCACTAGATGCAACCCAATTTAATGTTGGTAACTGAAAAGTTGCACATGAAACATGTTTGTGCAACAGTGGGTTCCAACACTGCTGATTCCCGAACAAAAGGACCTTCAGGTGTAGGTTTGCATGCAGTTGAAAATGGTATTGTAGGAAGATACGGAATTTCTTTCGAAACTGAAACTTGGGTACACCATTTTGATCTTGAGAGCAAACAGCAAAGTTCTGTGTGAAAATCACCATCAATATTAAAAAAAGCAGACGTGGTTGCTTCTGTTGGGGAAGTTATGGTCATCTCACTTTGTGATATTTCAGGAATGCTTTAGCGTGTAGACCTACTTACACAAGCAACTTATTATGAAATATCATTATTAATAAACTTCATAATGAATTAAAATTATTATTAGAATAAATTAATAAAGGGGGGTTGCATCTGCCTTAACCCCAATTCTTGAAATTGTTCAAGAATGAATTATGTCTTCTGACGTAATTAAAACTCGTGAATTCTAACTGGACAATGCTAGAGATATAGATATTGTGAAAACGCTGCAAGACCTTATCAACGAAAAAGGCCAAATTTCCATGCAACAACCTGGATGCTGCACCACGATAAAGCATGGCAACACATCGCCAATGTTGCTGAAATGTTGTTGGAATGGTTTCCATTATGTCTTTGAAGAGTGGTAGAAATACTGGGACAGATGCATTGCATCCAAAGGGGTTGAGTAAAACTATGTGTTAAAAAGTATGATCATTCTTTATTGAACAACCCTCTTATTATTACTGTTTATGTTGTATATTGTCTTAATACTTATATATTCAAATAGCAATCGCTGGTTTTATAGTCGAAATTATTATAATAGCAAGAACCTCAGAAACAAACACTTTTTCAACAAATCTCACCTATGTGTTAATAGGAATGATATTAGTTTTATTAATAGAAAAAGATATATCTGGGCCTATATGAACTTATTATAACCATTACCTATGCAAATCCCTCATATGTGGCTGCTCGTTAGAATTTTTTACAGAACGGCTTAATCAAATTAGTATTTCAAAACGTTTCAAACAATAACTATTTCTAATATAATGTTATTTCCCTTCCCTTGAATTGGGCATCTGCCTTCCTCGATATTATAGCTGTCTTTTGAGGCCGGCTCGCCTGTAAGGCGCAGATGTGTTGACTTAATGGGGATGATGATTATGGTATGTCAGGGAACCTGGTGAGACCTAACCTAACCAGACCATGGGCACTTCCTAATCAAAGAGAAATTCCTTTGACTTATCCCGGTACTGCAGCAGTAGTAGCCAGAAACGCTGACCACTAGACCATGGAGCTGGTGAAAACATACTGAACTAGATGGACCGCCACGGAGGAGGAGGAGGAGGAGGAGGAGGAGGAGGAGGAGGAGGAGGAGGAGGAGGAGGAGGAGGAGGAGGAGGATTCGTCACTTCAGTATCGCTTAAGGCTGGTCCAAACCTCTCGGTTGCTCTTAACACAAATATATAATTTATGTTTTCGAGAAAAACTTTAGTTTCCTTCTCAATCTCATACTTTCTATATTTAATATCAGTGTTTCGCCTGTTTGGAACGATGGTATGCTAGATATTTTGTGTTATGATGCAATGTTCTGCATTTTACCTAAATCTTTGGGGTGACGGTGGAAAAAATTCCTTGAGTGCACGTAGCCACTGCTACCTTTTATCCCAGCTAAACTTTCCTATGGGGCAGTTACAGTATACTATCAATAGTTTTTAAAGGTGAAATTCAATAACTATTCCCACATACCAACTGTAAATTTTTTTAAAAAAAAAAGTTTGAGCACGGTGAGTGTCCTCACCATGTCCTGCACACTGGCGTTCCATCTCATTAATTCTGATCTTATACATTTTGTGAGCAGTATATTAGTAAAGACATTTAGTTACCATTTCTCCATTTTCCAGTACTTTTATTTACATTTGATGTTGAAAAATGGTTATGACAGTAATGGAAATAATGATAATGATAATAAGAAGAAGAAATAGAAACTCATATACACTCACTTTCTAAACACAGTTATGGACGTTTTTACCATATAACAAACCAGAATATGAGTAAGGTGCAGCAAGGAAAGCGTGAAATAACAGCTTTTACCACGTTTGTTATAATCGTAACTGTGACGAGCAGCAGAAATTATTAACCGTTAACTTGCTGACGACTTGGAAAAAAGAAAACATTGTTTATATCTTCGGTATCATGAGTTTGTTGATTATAAAAAGAGAAGAGATTGCAACTTCTCTACAAACGCTGAAACTGCTTCGCCTTCATCTGTTCTACACAATTGAAGTATAAATGATATATCTGTGAGTTTTGAGACACTTGCTGTATTATAAGGGGGCGGGGTTTATGAATCCTCATTGCGTTAAAGTTTCAAGCACATGCATTGCCTGTAAAGAAATCGAGATATTGGCTTTGCTTTTACGAATGGGGGGAATATTCCTTCTTTACATTACAACATTGCACTTAATGTTGCGGTAATTTAACACAACTTCAAGGCGAAAACATCAACTTCTCTAGCTCCAGGCATGTCCTTAAACATCCCTGATCCTGTCTGCTGAGAATCATACACAGATCACATGGAGGAATTTAGAGAGATCTAATTTGTAGCCTTCTCATTGCATCAGGAATGGACTTGCCACTTTTCTTAGACTCGTATTTGTGTCAAAATAGTTCCACACAATAGAGCAGGTCACTGGGTTAGGTGCATGGGTAAGCTGAAGAGGCGAATATTGTACAATCTCAAACAATGTCTGGCACAATTGTTAACACCCACATACAGTTAGTAGCATGCAAG
Source organism: Metallyticus violacea (assembly GCA_030762175.1). NCBI lineage: Eukaryota > Metazoa > Arthropoda > Insecta > Mantodea > Metallyticidae > Metallyticus > Metallyticus violacea. The sequence continues at coordinate 120,552,193 of CM060833.1, forward strand.
GCGGTCTCTTTGAACTATACTTCATGTCTCTCGTTGAGTTTCAGTTTCATATGGTCTAATGAATATGGTGAAGTAATTAATGTACTACAATCTTGAAACTCAGCAACTCTAAAGACAGAATTCTGCATAAAAGAACAGCCGCTTATTGAGATGTGTTGATTAAATGTGTTTAGCTTATTGGAACTAAGACTTGTGCTAATCTTATATACTATAAAACTTATTAAGAGTCCATTCATGTATACTCTAAAATCAGAGCTTCGATGCTCGAAGAAAGAAAATGCAGTTAATGTGTGTGTGTGTGTGTGTGTGTGTGTGTGTGTGGCTTTCATGTAAAAACTATCCCGCATGCGCGGTGTTTGATTCTAGGTGGCTGGGCGTGCGCCACTCGCCGCCGACGGGATTCAAAACACCGCGCGTGAGTGTAGTTTTTACCTGAAAGCCCTGCATAATATATCTACTATATGTTACGCTGTTAATACAATCTACGGAAGGATTAAGATAATTAATGTTCAACTAAGTAAATATTCAATAAGGTATTTGTGATATTTATTTTAAAGAACATCTATTCTTTACAGACAAAACAATTTTTGAGATGTATTTCATAGATCACCAATGTAGCATAAACGGTTACAGCTTTTGTCAAACAAGTGTATGAAGGTGTTTCAAAAACTAACAGCAAATTGAAATTATTTCATGCAAAGAAAGTCATAGAAACTTCAAACTCTCGGGCAGGGAAGATATAGGCATGTTTTGCTTAACTGAACGTGCAACATATACAAAATGACGTCACGCACCGAAGAGAGCAACTGAGGATATAATGATCAGTGATAAAAGAGCTGCATTCAATAGAGAAAACGGCAAGGGCATGACAAAGGCAAATTTTATAAATGTGTGAGAATATTTTATGTCTTCTAAACAATTTAAATTATTATTCGGTAATGAACAAAAATATAAATCTATTTTTACAGAGCACCTTATTATTTTGCAATAAAATTTATAAATGAATAATGATTGTTTTCTTTAATAATATCAACAGTCCCTCCCGTTGCATATTGCTTGTATGTTAAATGTGTGATTCCCCTTTCCATTAATGTATTATCTGGATGGACGGACCGTCCTTGAACAGTCAAATCTTCGATCGCAGAAGGAAATGAAAATTACTGCTGCCACTCACTCACTGCATTTTGTAGTGCATCAGCAGAAGCCGGAAATTTAACCCATAAATTGCTTTGCTTGTAACAGCAGCAAAACTTGAGCAAAAGTGATGGAAGCTGTTATTTTGATGTACACACAAATTTCGGGCAGCCCATTCTGGAAGCCTGCAGTCACTCACGTCTTAGAAAAATTCTCACTTTCTGTTTGTTGTTTAAAGCCCCACATTCAGCATCCACAACTTACCTCCTTGGTGTTGAGTCTATTACAGAGGTGCCTTCGTGTTTCTGATGAAAATTCACCAAAGTGTGAGAACTGATTCCACTTTATTAATAAGGAACTGCAAGTTTATCTCACGTGATTGCCGATGATTCGATGCAATTTACTCCAATTTACTCAGTTTTATTTACAAGAAATTGGAGAATTATCTATTTTTCGTTACCTTTTTATACGGGACCCCAATATGTACTCTGCAATTTATATAATTTAAAACAATTTCAAGTACATCTAGCAGAACTTGATATGTTCTAAGTTTACAGTATTTCTTCATGAAACTTTGAAACGTAATTAAATGCTATGTTATGATTCATAATTATAGCTGAACTCAAAGATATGCTAAAACAATTATTGAAGCAGGCATTACTGAATGTTAAAAACTTTTTCAGGTCTCCTTTGAAAATACGAAAATTTAACTTTTAATGTGTATTTGATACTGTATACACATGTTAACTAAATCTTTATTTTTAGCTCTGAAAGTTTTGGAAATATTTAGCAATATTTTTTTAATTTGCTTGTTTGCATAAACCTAAAAATTCACTAAAACAGGAAATAAACAATCAAAAATATTTAATTTTTTTCAGTAATTTATTCATTAACAGAAATCTTACTAATGTTTAAGAGATAGGTCTAAGGGAAATAAAAAACAAACAAAAAGAATAACAAAATCAGATTTCAGAGAAACATATAAAGAAAGTATAATACACCGTTTATAATAAATAAATATACATAAGACTAAATGTATGTTCAGAGCTATTACGATTGAAATAAATCTTAGCTTATATTAAAACAAAATAGCTAATAAAGTCTAGGAAAAATCTGCATATGATGAAATACTGGTAAAAAATAAAAAAAATTACAGAAAAATATAGATGGAAAAAATGCCTTTTTAATCATTTGGTGAGGTCAAACTAAAATGAACAAAGCAAACGTAATAAATTACAGTGAATTATGAGAAAGCTTACAAAGTTATTAAAGAGTGCAGAATTCCCTAACCTGATTCTTCTATAACCTTTAAATTAACACCACAGGAAATAAATAAACTTTCATAATACAGAGTAAGACAAACACAGTTTACTGCTGACTTAAATCTTAGTAAACAATTGGTCGACATTGAAATTATAAAATGCAATTAAGCTCCATTTATTAGTAAATTCCTAGAACTGATAATGATTTAGGTATTTAATAATATAATTTAATAGTTAAGGTATTTAATGCTTATCTGATAAGAAAACTTTTTATTTACAAAAAAATCACTACATTGCTCTAATTGGATAGGAGAAATTTTGTTATATGTTTATGAAGTTTGTGTTAAACTTTTATTCAATAGAGTAACACAACAGTTAAAAATCATTACAAACTCCTGTAACAATATACTCTTTACTGTTATGCCTCTAAATTTATTCATTTAATAAAATAATAGACTTTTAGTTATAAAACTTGCCCGCTCTCATGGCGTTTTACGTCTGAGCTACTAGGCGCACCCCAGCCTTGGCGCCTGCACTTCAACTGCGCCTCCACCTTCTTGTTCCTGAATAGTGCTTGCTCAACCTATTTTCATACCCCCATGAGTGATTGAAGTTGTTAAGGAGCGGACTCTGAGCGGGAGGTCTGCGAGTCGATTCCCGCCAGGTCCGTCCTCCCTGACTTTTTTTTTTTTTTGAATAGTGGTTAACGCCCGTTTTTACTATTGAGGCACCACAGGCGGTGGACACTGATGATACACAAAGTGAAATGGTATATTGGTAAAGGATTTTTAAGGAAGAAAACGTTCCAAGCCAAATTTAGGGTACCTCTACGGCATTTGTCATTTATGAGGACTGAGGAAAACCTGGAAATAAATCTCAGTCAGGGACAGTCTTGGCGAGATTCGAACCCCAGACCTCCCGCTCACGAGTCTGCGCCCTAACGATCTCGGCCACACATGGCGGTCCAACCCTGACTGAGGTTTTGTTTTTTGTTTTTTTTTCAGGGCTTCCTCAATGGCACATACCGGGCAGATACCCTAAATTTAGGTCTGTAAAGTTTTCTTTCGTAAAAAAATCCTTTCCCAATTTATTATTTCATCTCATGTATCATCAGTAATAACCACCGCCTGTAAAATGTGGCAAATACCAATGTGGCGGGGGGGGGATGGTTACAGAAATGAATTATTTGGAGAGATTTACAAGAAAATCCAGGGGAAATGGTTGAAATATGAACCTATAAAACTATTATAAACAACAAAAGAGATATTATTTGTCATGATGTGTCAAAAGTATGATATAAGAAACATTAATTACATTAACAATGGAATGCTGCATACCAGTAGAAAGAAAACAAGGGGGGGGCGGCTAGAATGTGCAACAATAATGAAATTTACAAGAGGAATAGGCAGAGAGAATTGGCGTTTGGGCACTGGAACAGGGGGCATATACAGTCTTTATGTTATATAAACCAGTAGTTTTCACTATACACTATATGAACAAAGTATTTCACTGATGAAAATTTTAATCAAATTCATCGTGTTCTCGGACGAGTGTAGCAAATGCACAGTTTTAGCGATCCGGAGTGTACCAGAGGGGCTACCTACCAAGCTGATGGAATGCACTTCGTATGAAGCTTCCCTCACAGGTAGACATACAGGTGTTCAAAGCGCTAAGCCAAATCTAACCTGTTGTCTTTTCATTTCAGTTCAGTGTCTAATGAGAAATGTACAATGAAAGATGATTGTTTATATGCACGATATATGTATTCGAAACTCATACAACAGTCTTCGGATAAAGATAATTTAGGCTTTTAAATTATATAAATAATAATAATAATAATAATAATAATAATAATTATAACTCATTTTAAATAATATAATATAAATTAGCAGATATATGGAAATGTGCAAAATCATCCAACCGTCAAGACTTAAAAGGCCTTTTTATTGATCAAAGTTTAAATGCTCAGCTCACGTCCTAAACTAAAGGGTGGTAAAATGTAATACAATCATCTGAACTAGACTATCAGAGATACATTTTAAAATTAAAATATTTTTTATTTATCTGTTCATCTCTCATGCCGAAAGCAATGTTTATTTTTATTCGATGAAAATAGCAAACTTTACGCAATCATGAAAGGCAAATTAAAACATTTAAATGTTGCACATTACAATCGACACATAAAGACTAAATAGACACTGATGGGTTGGCCGATGTGAATGAGGAGAAGAGGAAATTCATAACAGAAAAACCCAAAATGTTTTTATGTATGTTTTATTTGTTGTCGGTTTGGTTGCAAAGTTCTTCTCACGACGTCTGTGGGCATGGATTCAGTCATTAATTAATAATGGCGCAAATGTGCTCGGAGTCCTTGATACCTTAAAGCTTATTAGCATAAGGAACTTTAAAAATACTTTACCAAGGCAGCTTGAACGAACCGGAAATTGTACCCAGAACTCCCAGATTAGTAGTTGCAAATCACCACACCAAGGAGGTGGTTAAAATATTGTTATATAACTTAATAAAGATGCTATCATAAATTATGAAGAAAAAAATCTTGGTTTACCCGCTTTAACTTAACGGCAGCATTATTTTCAATCTTCCTCCATATTAACAGAATTAGAATTGTACTTTTTAAAATCATTTTCCTCTCCTCCCTTTACAAATTTCAGAAACATTTTCATAATTTTGGGTTTCAAGATTCTAACGTTAATAAGTCAAACAGTTTTTAATTTTTTAAACAGCTGTTGCTCCCATAAATTTTATTTTATTTTCTTATTATGATTTTGCAACTTTTCCTACGTTGTTTCATAGATAATTTAGGTTTCCAATTAGTTGCTAACCTACCTGAACTGATACTTAAAACAACTAAGCGATCGCTGTGTTTTTTATAATAATAACTGCTTTGTTTTAAGCAGTCGCATTTGAGTCAAAACAATGTGTTGCAAGCACAGATAAATATAAGGAAGTGTTAGGCTTGTGATTGTTAGTAGCGATACCAAAGTTTATTTATTTTTTGGTAGTATCTGATGGGTCTCGTCGATCAGTGTGGCATAGGCCTCAGCCTCTCACGAATGAAGAAATGTTGAGATTTTCAATGATATTCTCGAGGAATATCTGGGTCGAAAGGCAATATGATAGGGATGCATGGTAATGATTGAGATGAAGATGACCATCTTGCGCTTGTTTCGGAGAGTAACAGTTCTGATAATGAAAATGACGTTACTTCAAATAAAAAATAGAGTGAAAGCAATGTATTATTATTATTATTATTATTATTCCATGTGAAATTACTAAAAATTTAATTGCCATAATATCCATAACTACACTTACTGAACCTTGACCAGTTGGCACTTCTAAAGTCATTCCTGGCCGAACCACCAATCACACTTCCGGACATGTTCCAGCGGAACCTTGACGTAGAGAGGGAAGTGTAACTAGGAACTCACTTTCTGAATCAGGGTCAAATTTCTTCAGCAAGGACGGAATCACAGAGTAGACTGTAGGAAAATTCCACGTTGCATCTTCAGATAGGTTTTCTTAGCAAAAACATTGAAGGGGGGGGGGGCAACAACCTACACCACATTTAATGCAACATATGTTTAGTAAAAGTTCCCTGCACATCAAGAAACATAGAGATACAGAGGCACGTGGGTACATGAAAAAATGGCTTGATTTTGAGTTTGAGAGAGGTGGATGCATTTATTGCTTTATCACATGTTCGTGGTACTTTAGAAGCTATAAGCATAGAGGTAGAGGAACTGTGGCGTACTATTGGGGCCCTTCATTCTTCAGTAGGCAATGAGTAGGAATATGTTATGCGAAATACTTATATTTATGCGCTTTGATATGAAAATTACAAGGTCATGAAGTTTGAAAGCACATATCTTTGTACTAGTAACAAATATGTGGAACAGATTCATCGATAATTGTCAATTATGCTACAATCCGGGTGCAAAAGTCACCTTAGATGAGCAACCTTTCCCCAGCAGAACACCCTAATCTTGCTTGACAAAGGTAAACAGAGAGCAGCTAACGAAACATTCCCCGAGAGTGTAGTGAGAAACTGGTATCACTATATCGCAACAATGACTAACATTTTACTACAGTGAAACTAAGCTGAAAGTTAACGTTTGGTTGGTACAAGAAGGGAAATACCCGATATTATAAAATATATGAAAACTCCTCTGTACATGTGAATTTTTCAATTCAATTGAATTTTTCAATTCAATTCAATGCATTTCAATGATGTTGAGATACAGAATAATGCAAAACGATTTCCGGAAGCAATTAGTTTCTACAACAAAACCAAGTTTGCAGTCAATGGCATGGGCAAGACGGCAATAAAACATTCTGTTCGTTCTGGGACACGTCGATGACCAGTCCATGTTTTCTACAATATCCTTGGTATCCTGCCATCAATGGTTATTTTCAAGGATAGAAAGTAGAGTATGTTGCGGAAATATAATCCTAGAACTGGTAGAAGAACTAAGCACGGAATATATGGAAGCTTGAGATCAAATATGGAGGATGGAGGAAGATAAAGAAGAACAAACTTTGAAGAAATCCAATAAGGATAATTGGAGACGACAGCGCCAAATGAAGAAATGTAGAAACAAGAAAAATGTAAATTGCAATAATTAGAAGCGTGATATGTATCTTTGCACAAAAGAAACCATAAACAAAGTAATACATGTTCCATGAAAATTAAGCACGGGAATCATCTAATAGGGGCTCATCGTTATCTCATCTAAAGATATGGGGAAAAGACTTAGATACACTTAACGATATGTCAACAAAGGTTTTTCATAAGAAAATCACTGTCTATTATTGAGCTACATTCCTATTAAATATGCTGCAAAGACATGTATTGATGTGTCATTTAGTATATACTAGTTAGTTATTGTATTTATTATATACTTTACATCAGCGATCAAAACAAACGCTTCGACAGTTCTAGTGCTAAAATTTTTTTATACCCTATAGACACAATGCCGATTTCAATAAAATGAACTAATAATGCGAGCACGGTATGCTAATGCACCATTGCAAGCATCATGACTGAACTGTAAATAAATTGGAGTAAATTATTTGTAACCTTCTAGAATATGCAGAACAGTTTTTTTTTTTTTTTGTAGATAGTTTCCTTATCTCTACTACATGTTACCAATATTCGTGTTTGTAATTTGTACAGGAAACGTCTATATTATATCGATGTGAAACATGTCAAAATATTTTCATGAAAATTATAATTTTAAATAAAATTAACTATATATTTTCACTGTATAGGTAATGCTGCAGTTTGTGTTTTGTGTATAAATGGAGCTTCGTCCATTGCTGATTTACTCTCTACCACATGTTACAGAAAAATGGGTTGGTTTCTGTCAGTTTAGTCAAGGGAGTATGACAATTCCAACAACAAGATAAGATTGTATGCATAAACGGAGTTAAAATACTGGCGCCGTCGACTGCGGCACGATTAGTAGCCAAGATGCAAAATACCGCAAGAGCGAACCAGGTTTATATCTAAAGTCCAGAATATCATACATATATGTGAAAGAGAAAATGCATGTAATTCAAAAATTATTATGCAATAAATACCCAGAAGCTAAATTTTGTTTAAGAACAAATGACGACAAATTAAGAAAGTAGTTGCATAAAATGAAATAAAGAACTGATAAACGTAACAATAAGGAATTCTCAGGTTATTAATACAACGCATAAAATATATTATGGTATTTTAACTTCAGGATTTGCAGATATTATTATGAATTATTTTTGTTAGAAAAGAGAGGAAGGAAAGGAAATAATGGAGGAAGACCATGACAAAAACACAAGGAAAGTCAATGACCGAAGGAAATGGTGTAGATCAAAGGTGCGAGGAGGGAAAAAGTGAGTTAGCTGTGCCTATAACATTAAGGCTCTGCACCTAGAGTTAAAGAGAGAGAGAGAGAGAGAGAGAGAGAGAGGCAGGCTAGTTTTATGGCAAATATATGCGTATCAAATTCATGTTCACCTGAAATTATTACCCGTTTCAGCTAAGTTAGCGCTGAGCGTGGTGCCGCTAGTAAACTTATTAACAAAAATCTTACGTAACTGCGAGAAGCCAGATTAGTAGGGAAGTCTAAAGTATGGCTTATTCGCGTTAGAATGTTATAAATAGTATCGGCGTTAAGATGTGCGTGCATACATGAGTCATCAGTACCAAACAAAATCTTTATAACAATTATAAAAGCCGAACGGGGTAGCTCAGGCGGTAACACTTGGCACTCGCATTCAGGAAGTTTCAGGTTCAAAATCCTCGCGGCCGGCAATCCTGATCTTTGGTTTTTTCATAGTTTCTCCTAGTCGCTTAGGAATGGAGAGATGAACCTTTCCTTTCCATAAATATTTAAATATCTATCATCTCAATTGTTTTCATTGGTTTTGTTACAGGATCGAAGGTCCCATGCGATTGGATTGGTGTTTTGTGCGGCGTGATGGTGGCTTGAGCTTTGGAGAAGTTCTTTTCCGGAGTCTAGTACAGAAGGATCTGGAAAGTTAAGGACTCCGTCTAGTAGTAGTAAAGAACTTGAATTGTAGCAGTTTTTAATTACACACAAGTAAACACACTGTCGCGTGGGCCTTACGGCCGTACATGCTATCACCGTCCTTGTAACAATCAAAATATACATACATACTTACAGGTTTACACGCACGCACGCGCACGCGCATATATATAAAATAAATGCAAAATAAAAATAAAATAACGCTATTAACAATGTAACAAATTAACAGTAATAATAAAATTAGAAAAGGATAAAACACTAAGAGAAAGTCACACTTGTAATCGCTACATTTCGAACTGCTAGAGTTCTATGGCAAGAAGACAAGTAGCTCGAAATATAGCGATTACAATTCTGTGACTTTTTCTTAGTGTTTTATCCTTTTCTGGTTATCTATATTTGTTCATATATATATAAGCATATAGAAGAAGAAGAGCTCAACGGCATCGAAATATAGCAATTTCAAGTGTGACTTTATCTTGCTGCATTATCTTTTTTTACTTTTATAATTATATATATATATATATATATATATATATATATATATATATATATTAACAGTAATGATAAAAGTAGACACTTGTCTACCTTCTTGCCATAGAAGAACTCCAAGAACTCCAGTAGTTCGAAATATAGCAATTTCAAGTGAGACTTTATCTAAGTGTTTTATCTTTATCTACTTTTATTATTACTGTTAATTTGTTACATTGTTAATAGTGTTATTTTATTTTTTCATTTATATTGTTTGCACCTCTGGTGTTACATATATATAAATGCTTACATCATGGTTTTCTTTGAGTAATTTCATCTACATATATACAAAATGAATAAAACTGACTCACACCTCCTCCCCTACTCCCCCTTCTTCTCTATAGTCATTAACTTTCTTTCTCTGGTCTTCGCTAGAAACATTCCCGAATTGTGTATCTGTCATGCACCAATACTCCCCAGTAGATGTTAAAACAGCTGTTGTATTTAAAAAAATGGGAAGGTAAATGCTCACTTCTTAAAATGTCCGTTTTCCTGCCTTCTGCAGAATATGCCTCCAGGTATCGCTTTCTCCGCATCTGGGTAAATCGTTTCCCCGAGAGTATTAATTGTTTTATTCCCTTTCCAAGTTCCTAATCTGAATCACTTCTTTTTTCTTTACCATAGACATTTAGATAATCCCCCTCTCCCACACCGGATGTATTTGAGCCTGCAGGTTAAGCGATACTTTTTCTCCGCATTGAGTCTCAGTATTTTGCCTATCTATATCTCGCAAACATCTGTTAAGTATTTTCGAAATATTTAGCGTAATGGCCTCACCTAAGGGGTGAGGACATTACCAAATATACCCTAATCCAATTTTGTCTAAGCCTTTCCTCATTACCGCCACGGGTGGCTGAGGTCTTTAAGGCGTGGACTCGTAAGTGGGGTTCGAATCCCACCAGACCATCCTTCCTGATTGGGATTTTTTTGCAGGTTTTCCTCAGTCTTCATTAGTGGCGAATGCCGGGAGGTACCCTAAACTTAGCCCTGGAACCTTTCCTTCCTAAAAAAAAAAAAATCCTTTCCGAATATATCATTTCATCATTAGTGTCTACCGCCTGTAGTGCCTCAGTAGTAAAAACCAGCGTTAAACATCGTTAAAAATAAATAAATAAAATATAAATAGAATAAAAACCTTTCCTTATTTTTGATGCCCAACCCATATCCCATCCTTCTTTTATTTGCTCCCTCAGACAAACTGCTCCAGGAAGTGCTTGATGCCACCGTATTATTTTAACCGGTACTTAATTGTTCTTAATTTTAAATTCACACTTTCGTTAAAGATACCGAACTCTTTAAGAACCCCACAATATTCTGTTCCCTCCCTATTTGTAGCAGTAGTTTTAGAAACTGCTTTTTGCACCTGATTCAAAGCCTTTGTATCTTCCCCCCCCCCCAAATTCTGCCCCATACGGTATAGTTGACCTCACAACCGCCCTATACATCATCTTTATTGTTCTCAGCGGTGTTTTCGACAAATTTTCTAATTAATTAAGCACTTGCGTTTTCCAAATATGTGAATTTCTTCTCGTTTTCTAATACCTGACCTGCATACTCCCGCCTTCTTTCCTGCTGTACATAGCACCGCTCTTGAACGTCATTGTTTTGGTTTTCTTCTTATTAACTGCCATTCTCCATTCTTGACAATGCACCTCTAAGTGTCTAGTTATCTTTGCGATTCGTCAATTGTTGTGGATATCAATACTAGATCATCTTGGTAAATCAGCGCTAGGACGGTACCCTCCTATCTTCGAGGCATTCTGCCACACACATTTTCTCCGATATTTCATCTACAAACAAACTGAAAAGACGGCGCGATAGGACACAGCCTTGCTTCACTGTTCTACGTGTTATTACACTTTTTGAAACATTATAGTGATCATATTTTACACAGAACTGCCTTACTACATATTGATTCGAATGCCTTAATCATTTTACCCGAAACTCCTTTCAACCATAATTTACTTCATAATGTTTGTCTTTCCACGGAATGGAAAATCTACTGAATCTACTGAAGGTACAATGTAGTTTTCCTCTCTTTTTCTGTGTGTGTGTTTCTATTTTTTTCCACTCTCAATGTTTCTAATACAAAAATATTGTCTACCATGCTGTATCCTTCCCAAAACCCTGCTTGGAATTTTGAAAATGGGTTGTATTCTATTACCTATTGTTCGATTCTCTCGTATAAAATTTTGCAATAAAATTTTCTCATTGCTGGAATAATTATCTGGTATTTTTGGGCTTCCTTTATTAAATATTGGACACATAATTGCCGTTGTTCATTCCTCTGGATATGCCTCCCTCCCCCAATTGAAAACAGCATTATCTTCGTCATCATATCTATAAATTTTACACATCTTAAACCCTGCTTAAATATTTTGAAAGCAGTCCGTCTAGCCCAGGTACTTCATTGTTCCTTAAGTTTTTTATTGCTTTAATTACTTCCCCTATCAAATGTCTCGATCAATTTTTGTTGTTCCTAACAGCTGCATCTTTGTTCGTGCCTCACCGCCCATGGATTGTGTCACTCAACCCCTGCCTCCTATTAGGGGGCATAGGCACAAACGGCCAGATCTTCAGCAAATATCAACCGTTCCTATCAATTCAATTCAATTCAATCCACATTCAGAATAGTATATAATGCTTTTTGTGTTGTTTAACGCGCCGAAAGAGACAAGAACTGTAATTCAATGAATTATATTTCTGTAGTGACTGAACACAGCATGATGAAGGAAGTAGGAAATATTGAGTTCGCCAACGGGTAAACTGAACACGTGTGGTCAGTAGGGATGTTTTCTTAGTAAATGCAAAAGCTTGATTGTGATAAACTGATCGTTAAGTGCAATTCGAAGCCTTCGGCAAGACACTATTGGGACAAAGAAAGGTTAAGATTTGTAACGCAAGAAAGGAAAAATGCACAATAGGAGAATTAGAGAGGCAAATAGGAAAAGAGACAGAAGAAAGAATAGGTAAGAAAGGAAAAGAAATTAAACACTTTGCCCTTTTTCGTATTAAAATATCTTTCATACAAGCCAATTAACAGCTGAATGATTTGGGCAGAGATTAGACTGCGGCAGTTTTAAAACTGTTTTTGAAAGTAAGGCAATAAACTGCGACCTTCCATAGGGTCACACATGATATCTCAGAAGCCAAAAGCTCGTAGACCCTCCCAAACCACCGAGGCCAAGCAGCGGAATTCACCTTGCAAGAGTAACAGTTTAAACTGGTTTGAAAAAAAAATAATAAAATAAATCTGATATCTCGGATTTCATTTATTTGAGTTAGCTAATATGAGAATGAAACTCGACTATGGCTTCAAATAGTTGGTTTTATGGTTCCTTACTCAACCAAATTACGATGTGTTGCAATTTTCTTGAAAGTTGGAGAACATTATTAAAATCCTCAGAGTTGCACTCTTTGACTAACTTCCTGCACTCTAACAGAATCTTCAGAGCTGTTGTGTTTAGGAATATCCAATAACTCTAAACAAATTTACCCCACTATCCTCCCATCCACAGTGCTATATTGTACAATCATTTCGCTTCACTGACGCAACACGTGCTATATATAAACACTTTCTTACCAGCTAGATTCCTCTTCCAAAAGTAAATTATATATGTATATATAAAAGAAAAATAATGTAACTATTAACAATGTAACTAAATACAATAAGTATAAACGCTGAAAAGGATAAAACACCTAGAGAAAGTAACATTGTCTTCTTGCCATAGAAGAACTCTAGTAGTTCGAAATATAGCTATTACAAGTGTGACTTTCTCTTGGTGTTTATACTTTTCTGCTTTTATAATTTTATATATATATATAATTATATATATATATCCAATCTATTCATACTTATTCCGAACATGATTGAACGTGAGATTAAGCGGCTGGCACCAAGTAGATCTACTGCCCAAATCTGGCATTTTCCAGAGAACCAGTTGCCATTCTGATGTAATTTGACTACATTTGGTTTGGTTTTTAGGAGCATGTACAGTTTCACTTAATCAGCAATTTCTATATAGCCCCCCTTTAGATTATCGCAAACTTTTTTCATTCTTAAAAGGGTTATGTTTTTATATATATTTTTAAAAGTTCTTTTCTCATTACATGCGTGTAATTTAAGTCGTTGTTGTCTTCACGTGGGAAGCTTATTTTATAGCATGCCATTTCCGCATTTCTATTTGTTGTTTGATCAATTCCGCTGTATTATAACTCCGTGAAAATTGCGTATAAAATTGCGCCTTTGCAGCATAATGAAAATTTTTTCAGTCAAATGCAAAAAGACAAGCAGACATAATCAGATTGTGACATTATGAAGTGTCTATAAAGGGCTGCCAAAGATTGCCATTGTTTGATTCTTCTTTTCTGTTCTTCATACTAAACGTGAACCAGCAATCTCACTCTCATTGGTTGGTCCGGGTGATCTACTTGCCTTGTAGACCCAAGATCGCGGCCTGAATTCCGACCAGGGTCGATGGTTCAGGCGTAAAATCCTAAGTATGGCTTTCTTCGGAAGGGAAGTAAAGCCGTGGGTTCCTTGTCGTAGATTTGCGGCACGAATTTCTTTTACGAACCTCAAGTCTGAAAGAAGAGGCCTCTGAGAAATATTGATCGGCCGTTTCACGCCCTGAATTGGATAGGGCGCTGATGACATGAGAAGTTAAAGAGCGTCTGTAAATAAACCAAATCAACAACTACACTCATTGCAGCAATATTAATTTATTTATCCACTTCAGTTCATGCTTCATGGACTATGTGAAAGCGAGATTCTGTATTTTTACACTGTCACTAGTATTACGCCCTAGGCAGTCTTACCGTGCATACAACGAAGTTTTAGTAATTTCTATTGAACCGCTGTAAAACACGTTCATGAATTTTATCTTTAGCAAAGCAGCTTTGCAATAAACACTACCTTCGCAAATTATTATTGGAGCTCTAATAAAGCATTTCATTATGGACTTCCAGCATTTTAATTTGCTTTTCCAATATTATTTGCATTAGTAGAACGAAAAATCAAAGACAATATTTTTCCGTGCTGGGGAAAGGAATTATGTTCCATAACAGAATCAGATTCTAAGTTTAAATGAGCATATCTTAGACTTGATAATTATTACCAAAGTTTACACAACCGTCAATGGAAGATTGTAAATATTTACTTCCTAACTGAAGTCCATTTTCCATTAGAAATCAAAACAAAAACCTCTTTACAATCGATGTAAACACATAGACGTAGAAATCACACGGGCCTGTTGAAAGAGATTTATAATTGGAATATCCTCCAGTTCTTTTAAGGGCATGAAAGATGCAGCAAAGTCTTTACCTTCAAGAGGTTTTTAAATGCAGTTCGTTTCTTTCTCAGTAGTATGCTTACATTGAAATGCATTAGCAATCTATGAACCGCCTGTATTCTTTACATTATAGTGTAGTTCTAGAGTCTAGAGAATATGCCACATTTAGTGTGAAGGAACAGTGCTGACTGCCTATAAATCAGGGACTAGACATTAGATACAAAGCAGGTATCAACCCAGAACCCTCCTTTTAGAGAAGTACTCCATTAAAGATTACCATTCCAATCAATTGCGCCCTGTATGTGGCTCTCAAATATTAAGTGAGAAATTTCCTTGCTCTTTTTCCATTTCTTAAGCCTTCAATAATAATGATGGAACATTTTCTACCATGGAAGTGAAGTTGCCTTAGCTTCAACCAAGTGTAGCTGCCTCTGAGTTCTGCCTGGCATTCCGATATATACATACAGATGTATGTATCTGTATTGTAACCCAAAACTCTGCAATTCCACTCTCTGACTTCATGTACCCCGACTTGCCTCAGGGTCTAGTAGTAGCGTTTATACTATAAATCCGGAGATTCTGGGTTAGATTCCCGGTCAGAACAAGCTGTTAGGGTAAGGATTTTTTTTTCGGAGCTTTTCCTTATCCTGAGAAAATGCGTCCCGGATAATTTTAAGGAGTCAAGGACTTGAATCGTAATTACGCAATCATAATTCATTTCTTTCATGACTAAAGACCTACAACTGCAGGGACAGTATTGACATTCACTATTTACAGATGTCGCTATGACCAATATAGGCATAGCGACTATAAATAAATAGGTATTAAAATTATTGTATATATATATATATAAGCCCAGGAGTGTACTGCCGTAAAATGCAGCAGAGATAGAAAGCCTCGTTCATCTTTATTTATATCTCCCAGAGGTAGATCCACAAGTTTCATTGACCATGAACTAGAGACCTCTAAGTGATAATATGCCACTTAAATTTTAAATTTTTATATTTTTCTTGTATTTTGTATTACACAAGTAGTAATTTACTTTGCAAATATTTTAGAAAATTACCAAAAAACAGGGGCATTTTTATAGTTTAGAAGTGAAAGAAGTACTTTATTTGAACTACTAGTTACTGTTCTTCCAGTTTGAAATATAAAATTATAAGACAGGGTTAGTTTAATCTACCTAAATGACACGTGTTTAATTCCAGCCGCTGGACAAGAGTTATATGGTAGATTTCCTACGGACACTTAGGCTTTTTTGCCTCTAACTTTCCATCATCAGCTCTCGAGTACTATTACTCGAACATATGAATGACCAAATGCACGAATTGGCATAAATATCAGATAATATAAACATTTAGTGTATGACTTTACTGAATACAAAATAAACGGAACGCCTGAAAACCTGAAATTCCAGCTGAAAAGTAACTGAAGGTTAAAAAGGTACCGTGCTTCAAAACTAGAATTAATTAAAAATAATTTAAATGCAGTAAATGTTTAAGAAGAATAATAATGATTTATAATTAAAATATTTATTCATTTTAATTGATTTATTTTTTAAATTTAAAACATTTTTGCTATATTTTTACCAAACGTCTTCAGATATTTGTATTGTTCGCCATGCTACGCCGCCGCCTCACCTCTCTGCGCCGCAGAATTCATCTGTTAGCTAAAGCACAAAATGACCTCTCACAATAAGCGGGAGTACGTCAAGGTCACA
This sequence comes from Metallyticus violacea, assembly GCA_030762175.1. Lineage (NCBI taxonomy): Eukaryota > Metazoa > Arthropoda > Insecta > Mantodea > Metallyticidae > Metallyticus > Metallyticus violacea. The sequence goes on from CM060833.1 coordinate 120,568,676, forward strand.
ACCCAGTTAACGCCTTTCAGGTTATTCTTATCCCATTAAGGAGCATCGTGCGTCTCCCCGCCTAGAATACAGTTGACAGACAATTGAACTGCACGTGAGTGAACTGCATAGTTCCAATCTCTGCTTAGGTTTTTGGACATTTGCTCCACTTGTGGTCATCACTTATGTAACGGTAGCAGGCAATACTTTCATTTCACTTGTAAAAGGAAGTTATGTGAATATTAGTAAAAGGCACCTCAATCTTTGATTGGTGTCGTTACTCGATTTGCATGTGCTTTTGCAAAAGAACTCATGCACACTATTTCTTGTTTTATAACCTTATTTTATACGTGTTTAAGCTGTTTTGCAGTATTTCTATTTTAATATGCCAAGTACAACTGGCCAAGTAGAGGGAAGAAAACCACATAGAGGTTCTTATGACAGGTGATATTAAATTAGAACTTAAATACCATACGTACTAGTCAGCCATCTGCCGGCCACGAACACAGGCAGCAGTAGCTAATCGACTCACTAAATCCCTTGCGTTATCGATCCATAATTTCGTCCCTCAAGGCCGTATTTCAGTTTTGTCACGAAATCACTTGAGTAAGGCTATTCATAGGTGAAAAAATCTTGTAGAGCAATGTGTAAATAATTTGTAGAGATATTTGCTGATGCTTTAAATTAGATTTAGTGAAATAGGATCAATAAACGATAAAACTCCTAACCGAAGAAACACTTGATGACGCTAGAAAAAAATTAGATTGCTCTCCAAAGAAATCTCTAGAGCCAACAGACGTTTCAAAAATCTCCGCACTTACTGCTACTTAATTGCTAAAACGAAATTTTAGAGTCATTCAAATCCAAGAGTTACAACCGCGTGACAGTGAGGTCATGTGAATGTGTATAATCGGCTTTTGCAGAATATTAACAGCACATGCATTTCTCCAATGAGACTTCGTTTAATTTACATTATTATGTTTATTCGCAAAACTATGTACTGCAGCATAAAAAATTCGCAATCATTCACGAAAATCCCTTGTATGAGAATGCCATAACTGCAAGGCTATTAATAGCTCATATTTTTACAACGTTCTTTAAAATCAATATATACTCGCACAGATATTTTTAACAGTTATCCTATAATGAGGCACAACACGGATATTTTGGAAAAGATTCTGCCACAGCCCACACTGTTCGTGATTCTATGGAAATTTTGATGACACAATGATTTCTACAGAATTCATCGTCCTCATTGCTGAATTAGTGTGAGTTATCAGTAGGTTTTTCTTAAAATGGCTTACAAAGTATCTGAAGAGCTAAATCTGTAGAGGTTGCCCCTCCCCTCAAAAAAGAAGAGAAGAAAGCTAAAGATACATAATTTAAAAAATGAATGCTTTAAATAATTCATACGCTAAATATGCATACAGAGTGGGTATAAACTCAACCAACAAACTTTCAAAGGTTGCTCAGAGTTTGGATATATGCAACCCATGGTCTCCGGTAGTTAGTTACCAAGTAATTTGATGTTGATATGTTAGATATTTAATGTCTCAAGGACTGTGACAGAAGTAAGTCAACCATCTGCTCATTAACTTCTGACCGACTGTAATACTATATCATGTGTACAGAAAAAGATATCCAAAACTTGCAAAACAAATTATAGTATTGCACAACTCTCAGGCAAAACACGTACAATTTTGTTACATGACTGTTCAACTATTCTGTTACTGTAACAGTACTGTACTGTTTCTTTATAGCAGCCTGTTCGAAATGTCGACCTGCATAATCACGGTTGTCACATAAGCTCTAGCTTCCCAGGAGATGTGTACTTCTGCAGTTTTGCGACAATCCCGGCAGCCAGGTACATGCGAGTCAACTGAAATCACATTTTGAACAGTTGCTGTAAAGAAACATGTCTGTACAGTACATTGTCATAAGAGACCGCATAACTCAACGTACTGTAATCCTGCTAGTTTATTATAGTAATACTGCCCTTCACCTAAAATGTCGGTCAAGGCTCTCTGGAGTTCACTTAATTCACTCATTAAGATTGTTTATTTGCTTTTAAATAAATAAACAAGCAAAATTATCTTCAGATAACTTGCGAACAGCAGGAAAAAATCTCAACATTTCTCTTCTCTTGTACAGATACTTCTATACTTCATTTAAAAACTGTTTGTTCGTTCTTCCATCGTTGGAAACAAGAAACATCTGTACTAGTTTTTTACTTTTTAGCGTTCAATATCGATTAATATAATTCTTTGGGATGATTTCTGTAATTAAACTGCTTTTATGTTTGGAATTCTTTCATGCATGTTTGATCACTGAATTTTGATTGGACTCAATAGTTTCAGCAGCTCGAAGAATTTTTAGTTTGTTAGATTTTATAATGATATTTACCTATCCATTCTAGGTTTATGTTTATATTCATCTTTTCCTATTTGAAAATTATTTCCTGAATTATTTGCAATTAAGCAGCGAGAAAAGCAGCATTTTTCTGAATTCATAAATCTGTTGTATATTCATTTTGTGTTCTTAATTCTATAATTTCCTTTACAGTTCGTGAAGAAATACTTAAAATTTCTGTATCGAGCACTAACAGTGTGCAACTACAAGTGCTGTTCAATAAAGATTGGTGATCATTTTTTACAGGCATAATTTCTCGCGCTAAAATTTACCTTTATAATATTTTGTTGCTTAATGCGCAATGTACATACTAGTTTCATTATTGTCACTTACGGTTCCGCATTTAGAGGGTGTACAAATTGAGACATATTCAGTTCTATCTAAAGCAAAATGGAGGTGACGCGTGACGAATAATATGCTGCTCTGAAATTCTATTTTGGTCTCAACAAATCTTCAGCTGAGGCTTATGCAATGTTACGGGAGGACTATGGAGAGCTTGTTCTTATCTACAGAACAACTCTTAGAGGGTTTAAAATGATAATATAAGGAAGGCAATCAATTTCAAAAGTGATTGCAGCGCCGAGCCCACCTCCCTTGCCTCCACTCTCGGTGCTCCAGTTTGTGCTCTAACGGAAGATTGATTTATTTATTTATGGACGCTCTTTAATATCACTCTAACGGAAGAAAATATTAACACCGCCGCTCTCATCGTGAGAGAGGACTGTCAAATAACATTAAGAACGCTTTCAGGAATTCTGAAAAGTTCACTGAGTTCCACCCGCTTGTTGGTAACTGAAAAGTTACACTTGAGACGTGTTTGTGCAGGTGGGTTCCAAGATTGGTGTTTCCCGAACAAAAAACAGGTTTACATGCAGTTGAAGAGGCGGAATATCTTTCAAAGGTAATCACTGCTGATAAACTTGGTTACACCGTTTTGATCCTGAGAGCAACCAGCAAAGCTTTGGAAATCACCATCCAAAACGGTTGCTTCTGCTGGGGAAGTTATGGCCATTTCATTGTTCAATATTCAAGGAATGATTTATCAGCATGTCACAATTGTAACTGGGTGATACTGCAGAGGTGTCAAGAAAACTCTTCAAGGGCATATCATGTTCGAAAGGCAACAATCTGGATGCTATATCACAATAATACATGGCCATACATTGCAAATGCTGCTGAATATCTCACTACATATACCGAGGGTACCAAAAAAATGTATACACACTTTCACAATTGATATCTATTTAATATATTTCAAAGTTGGGCCGAAAAACTACAGTAATGTGTAGTATGATGTTCTGTAAACAGATGTGACTCACATACATCATGATTACGTGACAAGTAAATCAACAATGAACAAATGAAGCCAAGATTATCGTATGATGTTCTGTAAACAGATTTGGCTCACATTACGTTATACTAGCGTTGCTACAACAAAATGGAGACAACATTATCGTTTGAACAGCGGAAAGCAATTTTGAAGTGGTAATGGAAAACCGAGAATATTGTTAAAGTTCAAAGGCAATGGAGACGTGTGCACAGAACAGAACCGCCAACACGAGTTCGAATTACACGCATTCGAGACAAATTTGAGACTCGTAGTACCGTATGCGATGTTCATAAGGATAGATCTGGGAGACCTCGTAGACCCCGCACTGGATGCAAGGCACGAAGAAGTCCGATTGAGTTTCCACCGCGTTCTAGGATCTAACTCCGTTGGACTTCCACCTATGTGGAACTCTTTAAGGTTGTTGTTTACCGTAGAAAACCAGTTACACTGACAGTACTTCGGGAAGAAATCGAAACGGCATATGGTGTAATCGCTGAGTACGCTTTCGCAAACGTTGCTTAATCAGTAAGTTCAACGTAGTCAGAAGTGTATCCATGCCGATGGTGAACATTTTGCGCAACTGTTGTAACTGTAAAAGTCTAAGATGATTAGTGCTCATCATTTTCTGTTTGTGTGAATTCAGTTTTGTTATGTTAACAAAGTTTTTTATTTGCTTGAAGTGTGTCTACATTTTTGTCACGCTCTCTCTCTCTCTCTCTCTCTCTCTCTCTCTCTATATATATATATATATATATATATATATATATATATAGGTAAATTCAGGATAGAGAACCTCTTGGCTGAAACGTTGCAGCATATTTGTCATTGTATGCTTCACATGAGATTACAAAATTAACAAGTTTTCGGCCGTGATGATGATTTTATGACTGCCAATAACAACTACGGCCGGGCGGCTATTATTCCATATATATATATATATATATAGAGAGAGAGAGAGAGAGAGAGAGAGAGAGTATATATGTATGTATGTACATATATATATGTACACAGACACACACACACACACACATATCAATGCGATATGTGTCCTTCATCCTTAGATTTAGCCATGTGTGGCTTTTTCCTTTTCCCCAAATTAAAGAAACACCCTCGTGGGAGGCTTTTACATTATCAGAAGCAATGGTGAAGACAGCGGAGGCGATTCTTAAAACCTGTCAAAATGGTTTCGAGCAGAAAGCTGGGACAGATGCATTTTATCCAACGGAAACTACTTTGAGAAAGATCGTCAAGATTATAGGGACGAGTGAAAGATACTCTCTCAAAAAAGTTATGATATTCTTTATTGAAAAGCCCCCGTAACACTATAGACCACTTTTGAGCTCTTTGCGTACTGTATTTCTTGCTATCGCTTAATGAAATAGCAACTCTAACACACTTGGTGGATATAGCAGCACTTTACCTTATCACTCGTTAGTGTTTCGAAACTATAGCATCAAAACAACTTGACGAAGACAACAATCTTACTTTGAACTAGGAAAACCGCAAGATTTAGAGTATCACTGTATTGCTCCACAACAGTTCTTCCATTGTAACTGAAGATTAATGGTAAAAAGTATTAAAAATAAAATGTCAGGAATTTGGGAATTTAGCATAGAATATTCCGAATAATCTTCTGCGTCTTGTTCGCGAGAATAAACAAACTTACAGCTGTACAGTTGGCACAATGACCATTTCGGGACTTAACCATTTTGCATTTCTCATAGCTTTATGAAATTGCTAGAATGCTGCGTTTTTGTGTAGCTTCTCATATATCTATGAAAAAAAGTTAGGCTTAAAGAAACGTAGTTGTAGTCATTCTCGATCTATGTTAAACGTTCATTTTAAGTTCCTATTGTGCTGAAGATAAGACTTTCCAGAATTCTGTTGTTCTTAAATATGTATTTTCTGATAAGTTTTAAAAAATCGTTTTGGGTGCAGAATATTGAATTTTCCAGTTTTATTTAGCAATGTATTGTAATCAGAATATAATAGAATACGGTCTTTTATGAGGGAAGTCATTAAATAACGGGAAATTATGTCCAAAGCTCATGTTGATAAAAATCTTATTTCGGGACACAAAATGGCTCTCCTTTTCAATTAGCCAGATAGAAGTTTTGCAATCGACTGAAATGAGCCTTGTAAAATAAGGCCGGTATACTGTAGAAGTAACAAGAACACATATATCAATTGCTTGTGACTTGTTTTTCGATATAGTTCCCTTGCTTTTCAACACACGCGGTCATCTGTGCACAGTGACCTCAAGAGAAAATTTTTTAATGTATCCTGTAACCAACCATGCCTAAGTTGCTTTGCCCCATTATTTGCTAACATCTGACCCTGCAAATGTTCTTTTTGGATTCATAAACGTGAAAGTCTGATGGCGCCAAGTACGGATTTTATGTTGGAAGATTCAACACTTCAAAATTTAGGTCTCTAGGGTATCCTTTGTGCGCAATGAGGGTAAACGTTGACATAAAGCAACTTTTTGCGGGAAGTTCCTCGCATTTCCATCGTATCGCTTACTTCAAAAGTTCACCAGCTTATCATGAAATATGCAGCGCTATAGATACACCCTTTACCTGGAAGTGCGCCTCGAAATATCTCAACAGAAGTCCATGTCTTGATTGGAAACGACGAATAAGCCACATTTTGTTCTTCGCACCTGTGCAGGGAATGCGTGTACAGCATATTGCATTTAGGATATAAAACAAATACTGAAGGAAATATTATAAAAATATGTAATATGTTAACGTTAAAGCTTGCTGTGTATGGGGACTAATATTAGGAAACTTATATGTCATAGTATATTAAAATAAAGTGCTTAATGTTAGGAGGCCAACCACCGCACACACTGTCAGCTTATTTAGTGCATACCAAAGTGTTGCAGTGGCTACACAGCTTTGCTTGATACCTTGTGAACCGCGCGCTATAACGAATCGGACTTAGAAGAATTTTGCATTCAAGAGACGACTCATTTTTTGTCACCAGGGGTACACCTTTTGTGAGCTATATATATATATATATATATATATATATATATATATATATATATGTATAGCGATCATTTATATACACATAAAATTAAATATTTACTGTGTATATGATCGCCATTTCTACTGTTACTACATCGTCTCATTGAATGAGTAAATAAACAATTTGATTTTCACAACAATGAACACAATGACCTAATTGCTTCTATCCACAATCCATTTGCAATTAATTTTTATTGTAGTCAAATTCCCTTAGTCATTTTAAAATCTATTTTAAATATTTATTTTCACAATTTCTTTATCTATTTTAAACTACCTGCCATTAATAGAATGTGTCATATACCTATGTGGAAAGTATTATTTATGTAATTGATCATTGATTAGGAAGTTTGACTTGTCTATGGATATATGGAAAAGTGAACTCTGTGTATGCGAATCACACCGCAACTGTTTATTCAAAATCGTACAACTTTACATTATTTTCTTTTTAATCATACTTGCTCATTAACAGAACAAATTATAAACATGAAAGTTACTTCATCATTGCGGATACAAAGCTCGTACTCGTATAATGAGGGTCCTGATGGTGTAGTGGTAACCATATTTGCCTTCTAAACCCAAGATCGCGGGTTCAAACCTGGCCAGGATCGATGGATTTTTTCCGGTGTAAAAATTCTAAGTATGGCTTCCTTCGGAAGGGAAGTAAAGTCATAAGTCCCGTGTCGTACATTTACGGCACGAAAAAGAACCTCAAACCTGAAAGAAGAGGCCTCTGAGCAAAATTTGTCGGACGTTTCACGCCCTGAAATGAATGGGATGCTGATGAGCTGAGATGTTAAAGAGCGTCCGTAAATAAAATAAATCAACAATACTCGTATGATGTTACTAGGTCGAACGGGCTAGCTCAAGAGATAACGCTTGAGACTCGCATTCCCAATGGCCGGGGTTCAAAGCTTTTGGGATAAGTTACCCTGATCTTGTTTTTTTTGTTTTGTTTTTTTTTTTCATAGTTTCCTTCGGTCGCTTAGGCGAATGAGGTGTTGCGGTGTGACGGTAGCTTGCGCTTTGGAAAGTTTCTGCCCCTTCAAAGTGGTTCGAACTCCTTGGAGGAGTGCTCCGCCAGCACCAGGGAATTCTATCGGAAACAATGTTAGCAACCTCATTTTTGTCCATGCCCATGATGTCCATGGATCGATGTATCTCTTACTTCATCCCTTCCTCCCGGAGATGCCCCCAGTCGGGGCATAGGCACAAACGGTCAGCCCTTAAGCAGTGCTGAAGAAACGAAATGTCCTATCCTAACAATCCAATCCATACCGCCTCCGTGATCTGGTGGTAGCGTTTGCGAATTACTAATCGCGCTCCCAGCTTTGATTTCCAGTCAGGTTAATCTGACTAAGCAAGGTTTTGCCTCAGGGTTTCCTTACCCAGATAGCTTTAAGGCGCAAAGTACTCCCAGCTCATTTGTGTCATCATTAATTCATGTCATTCATCCCTATAGGCCACAGATCTACATTTATAGTATTCATGTTCACAATCCACATATGTCGCGATTAAACCAATGCAGTTAAAGCGACAATAAACAAAACAATACTAAAACTCCAATTAAACATATTTATTATATTTGGTTATTTAAGGGTGCTATTTTAATATCTCTGATCATTAGCGTCATATTCAATTCAGGGCATGAAACGGCCAATGAATTTTGCTCAGAGGCCTCGCTTAAGGTTCATTTATGTACCGTAAATTTACGACCAGGGACTCACTGCTTTATTTCCCTTCTGAATGGAGCCATTCTGAGGATCCAATCCAATGTCACAACACTATATTTATTTTAATAAATAAGCATCTTATTCACACGAAAATATACTTTACTTTCGTATTACTTTCTGTATCATTTATGAAAGTAAGTATATCCCTGCAGTTCTTTCTATTATTAAATCCAAGCAATGTGCTTAATATCTTTTCTTTTTCCACACTGGGCCATTAGCTTGTATAATACTCCTTCTTTGTTCTTTTAATGTCCGTGCACTCACTTTATTTTGCCTTTGTTCACTTTATCAAAGTCATTCTTTTTGCAGATTGTGTTTTAATTAAACATAGAGTACAACCGACTTCTTTTCTTGACTACCATTTTTATTATTAATATTACTATTATTAATTTTTTAAAATTAATATGTATAAACCCAAGGTATTCCAGATTAATTTGTAGTCGGTCCTGGTGATGTAGTGGTAACCATACTTGCCTCCTAAACCTCTTAAGATCGCGGGTTCGATCCGGCTAGGATCGATGGATTTTTTTCGGGAGTAAAAATTCCAAGTATGGCTTCCTTCGGATGGGAAGTAAAGCCGTGGGTTCCATATCGTACAATTACGGCACGATAAAGAACCTCAAGACTGAAAAAAGAGGCCTCTGAGAAAAATTTGTCGACTGTTTCACGCCTTGAACTGAATGGGACGCTGATGACTTGTGATGTTAAAGAGCGTCCGTAAATAAACAAAATAATGAAAAAAAGAGATTAATTTCTACACTCATATTTAGCATCTTTTTACTAGTAATTAAACTTCTTTTACGATGTTTCCTCCTTGTAATTTCAAAATTCTTTACGAATATTTTAAGACTCTTTACATAAACATTTCCCACTCGTTCCATTTTCATTTGTGCCACATATTTTGAGGTTCCTCCCTAACTCAAATAAATCCCTACAGCATTCTATGTTCTTAGTTTATATTTTCCTATTCTTTTCTAGTTCACAGATTTCAACGCTACCCAAAAATCCAGTGTCAATCAGCATATCATCCCAAATTTCCCATTGTTCATACATCACTTCCGTTGTTATTTTTAAATACATTATTGTAGTGCAAATCAGAACCATACCATCTGTGAAGAAGTAACCCTGGAATGAGCACAGTGCTTTTGTCGGCATACGATTATTTTTATTTCGACCTTTTCAATATTTGTCAATTATAAATTAAATTCTGTTGAGCTTAATTTGCGTCATTGCTTTAACTCATTTTATTAATAATATTATTAGTTAATTCTCCATCTTTAATTACTATATGTTATAAGTTATTATCCTTATATTCTAGGTTCTTGTACACATACATAAGAGGCACTAAGATGTTGAATATTAAAAAACTTGACACCATAAAAAAAACTGAAAACTAAAATCACAGGTTATTACTGTATTATTAAAGTAATGCTGTATACCTAACTCTACAGACTTGTAGTAATAGAAAGTTCTTTGTTCATGTTTACAGTTTAAACCGTGTAACATACACAGAGTTCCATGTAGCTAAATCTTTGAAATATTACAGCTGTATTCCAAAAGTAGACATTTAATGTTTGCAGGTTGTCTTAATTGAGCAATTTACTTATATGCAGGCCATATGCAGAACTTTTTTTCCGCGTCATTTTGTAGACGTTTAACTCGATTTTTATTTGCAATGGACTCTTAATGGACCATAACATATTGAAACGCTAATTTATCAATCATATACAATATAAGAATCATATAAAACGCCTAAAGAAAACAATACTTGAAATATTTGGCATCCATATTACATTTTTTTAAACATTGGATTACTTACTTCTTTCTCAGAAATCACACTTACCCTTATAATTGCGCAGTTAGTACAAAGTGACGTTTTAAGCCTTTTTTCATTTAGAGTGACATCTTTTTTACTTAACAGCCAAAGAGTAATTGGGCACATTTCGTATATAAAGCAGAACGATTTCCAGTTCAATGAAACGGCACCAATTTGAACTTAAAGACGATTCCTGATACCCCTGGGTACTTCATTTGAAACCAATTCGTTGGTTTATACACTCAAAGAAAGGCAACGGCTATATAAAAAGCGGTTTCAGTAATACTTCTCGCTTTGAAACGGTTAAATGGCAGCTTTCACAGCAGCAGCTAACTGATTTAGCTTGGCTTGCAACACTTTCTAGGTCAGCGTGTACATACAGAGATCGCCTCAATAAATTTCAGGTATCAAACTGGCTAACCTGTGTTTCAAGGACTCGAATTGAAATGCGCAATAAGATTTCAGAAAATATCTCAGGAATATTAATTTATATGCATTTACAGAAAAGGGAAAACGAATCTCTGCTTTAAAAACATCAACAAGAGCGCCAGTAAAAAATTTACTCGCCTCTTGACTATGAAACGTAGGGCTGCAGATAATTTATCTTGCGGCTCTCAAGGAGGAGAAAACTTATATGAACTATTTATAATAAATTCGTTCGAGCTGTATTGTTCAATAAAACAGATTCCATTCGTTGACCACAATAAAAATGATTAAACATAACAATATGACACAGAAATACTAATGATAAATTTAAATGTTTCAGTAATGATTTTATTAAAGTTTCAAGTTTCATGGGGGGTCTCAATTCTATTATTATTATTATTATTATTATTATTATTATTATTATTATTATTATTATTTTGTGTAGAAATCGGTGCTTTGGAATTATATATTAACCGCACTAAGTATAGGCGAAGTAAAATCTAATCCACTTAATAAAATTATTATCATAATCATAAATTACAAGTTCATCGGTTTCGTTTAAAATTCATTGCATTATGGGCAATTTTAAAATATTTTATTGAATTTGAAACTATGACAACGGAAGACAAATAGGGGCGAGTTGTTTATGCTCTAAATATATTCAAACATTGACCATCATGCCATAAAAACAACGCGCAGAAGATTCCTCCCTCACTGCAAACTCAGTGAAACGAAACTGTAAATCAGAGCTAGGTATGTCGACATAATATGCAACCATTGCAATAAAGTACTCTGTAGGACAGGTTTTGTACTTAGAGGGAGTAACAGAAAAGTACATTCATTTTGAAGTACTTTTATTAATTGACTGACTTGGGTAAGAAGCAAGTTGCAATATAATTTTCAATATACAAAATGGATGTGTAATCATAGAAACTACGTTAAATTTTTGGAAAAGACCAGTGTTGATGTACGATAGATAAGTGTATAAATAAAGAATGTAAATTTATAAATGCAGCGATTTGGCAAATAAAAAAATCGTAATATCTCAAAAGAACTGTAAAATGATTTTAAGTCATTGTTTTATCCCCTTGATAAAGATTCTTCTGAAAGAATTTTTTTTTAAGTTTTCAATATTCCAATTAACTATTACATTCTTCTTCTGAAACATATATTCTTCATGGACTAAACATTTAATTCTTGCTGAAAACACAAATCTTATACATAAATACGTTCGCCATAGGCACGATCATCATGATACTACGCTTTGTAAAAAACACTTAATAATATTTGTTCAAATTTTAAGTAACCTAAATTTGTCGTTATAATTTAAAATATTTCATTGTAAAAAATATGTTTTGAATACTGAACACGAAATGTGGAATAAACATTTCTTACGTTGTGTTATATTGTCATCAGCATTACATAGGTATTAAATGCTGATATTTCCAGTAAGACTTTGAATATATGAAACATGTACATTTTCATCCTACGCAGAACAAATAAATTGCTTCTCACATTTTTCATAAAATGGGTATCCCCCCTCTTTTGTAGCGATTACTTATTAAACTTAGCCAAGGTTCCAATACAGCAAAAGATAAATAAAGAGGGATATGCAGGTATGTCGGGGTACATCACGTCACTACTCACTCACTCACTCAACGGAGTGAGCCAACTATTTATCACTAGAGGCATTAAAGGGCATTGCAGCTCTAAGTGATAGTGATGTTTATGTGATATATTTGGACAACTGTGCGATCTCATCGGCACTCCTGACTTCGTCCCAGAACACTCATCACCACAACTAGAAGCATTTCCATTTGCTTGATCTTTTGACTGGATTAGCGCCGCAGATATGGGGAAACGGTCCATGTCCTGGTTCCCGGTATTCTGCATTTTATCCTCTGGCAAAATGAGGCCGTCAACTCCATTGCAGGGTATGTGTTCACACCAACAGGTAACGAAGATATGGATGAAGAACTCCGAAAGTCGGGGCGATACAGTGATCCATAAATTTCCTTGGGCTAAATCCAATAAAACACATTGCGAGAGGTATCGCCGACAGGGACGAACAGCACAAGCCCTCAGAGACCGTGCCCGAGAGGTATAAAGATGCAGGGAGGTGGATATTGCAGTTCATCTCATTATTACTTAACGCGATCATTGATAACGATAGAAAGTGGATATCATTTTTATTAAACAAATGACTATTTTCATTGAATTTCCTTTTCAGCTAGAATAAAAGTATGTTATTTTTCAATTTTAATTTTATAATAATCCTAATTTCCTCCCACTCATAACTTTCTTTTCTTATTAGCACAATTTAAAAAACACATTTTCTAATTTTTAATTTTATATTGTTCTAATTTCATATTATTAACTTGCTTCTAACTATGCAAACCTCAGCAGTAAAACGGGCGTTAAACACTATTAAAAAACAATGCAAAAGTTATTTCTAAAATCATTAACGAAAGTCTATCATGTCTTTCCCACCTCTGTAGGTTTCTTATTATTTCCATCTTATTTCTGTTTATCTATCTTCCATTTCTCTATGCAGATAGAATCTTCAATAAGCGTGCACTATCCATACATTCTAGCTAATCTTTCCATTATTGTTTGTATTTTGAACGTTTCATTTGAGGAATATTTATTTAAATGTTTTCTAATTTCTAAATTTCTTTTTTGTTCTAACAGGAACTGAACTTATGCTTGTTTTTATAATGTACATAATTTAAGAACTTGTGTTATTTTGGAAGGTATATCTTCCTCTTTTGCTACATTTCGAGAGGGAGGCGCTAACGTTTGGGTCTCTCTCTCTCTCTCTCTCTCTCTCTCTCTCTCTCTCTGTCTAGTTTGCACTGTTGTTCACACAAATGCTGGGTTGGGTCTTTGCTTTTCACGATTTTCCGCTCTCCCATTTCGAATCATCTCATTTCGTTAGTTGTAGTACAGGATCGAAAGTACCAGGCGAGGTGGGCTGTGCGATTGTGTGCCGATAGCTTGCGCTTTGGAAAGGTTTCTTCTCCGGTCTGGTATGGAAGCGAATCTTCTGAGAGGATTACTCGAATGGGAGGCGTCCACCGACGTTGGGGTACTAACTGAAAACAATGTTAGGTACGTCGCCTATGTCCCTGCCTCACAGAACGTAAATCCTGGAAGTTCGGTTAGCCCTCGCATCATCCCTTCCTCCGGGAGGTGTCCTCACTGAGGACGAATGCAAAAACGGCCAGCCATTGAATAAGGCTGAAGTACGAAATATCCGTCCTTAATAATGCAATTCAATTTAATCTCATCCTACTTTCTTCTTAATGCGATCTTCCATTCCTCCTTTAACAATAAAGAGCGTCCATAATCAAATCAATCCTTTAACAATTTATGAAAATTATTCTCTGATATCGGAATTTAAGATAACAAATACAAGAAATAATATATATATATATATATATATTAAGTTTACTTTTATGTATTGAAATTTAAGTGGTTGTTGCGTTATTCTTTATACTATATATGTAAATCGAAATTCCATATTATTCTGCCTCAAATGTCTCTTGAGTTTTTCATGTTTCTGTTTCTCTCTGCTCTCTCCCGTTCGCAAACAAAACACGCTACTGACATTGACACCTGGCAACAAGAGTAGTGGAGGCTGTTCGTAGTTGTCTTTTCATTCTAGCGACCCTACTTTTCCCGTGTTTGTACAGGTTTATAAAGAGATGATTCGTTTAGTGAATTAGGAACTATATGAATGTGTGAAATTGTTGAGAAATCTACGCTGTTAATTTGGTAGTGCTGTAGAATAAAGTTTTGTGTGCAATATACCCCAATGTTTATAGGTCGTTTTGTAAAAAAAACATTGTCTAAAAACTAACGGAATACAAATTATTGAATAGTGTTTAACGCCTGTTTTTACTACTAAGGCATCACAGGGGGTGGACACTGATGATACATGAAATGAAATGATAAATTGAGAAAGATGGGAACGATTCTTTTTTTAAGGAACGAAATCTTTCAGGCCTAATTTTAGAGTACCTTCCCTGCAATTGTTATTTATGAGGATCGAGGAAAATCTAGGGGGAAAAAAAAAAACCCCCAGTCAGGGAGAACGACTCTGGTGGAAATTGAATCCCAGATCTTCCGCTCACGAGTCCGCTTCTTAACGACCTAAACCACCCGTGGCGGTACTGACTACAAAGAAAATGAAAAAGTATGAGCATTTAAAAAAAATTGAGCGTGTTCCTGATATTTTTATTTTATTTATATTGCGGGTATTTAGAAAGCTATTGTTTATGATCATAAACGTTACATGCTAACTTGGGGATCTACAGTTTGAACATCTGAATGTAATTGTTTATTCTATATTCACAGGATCACCAGATGTTTCACGTGCCTGTTTAAGATCAACTATGTCAGGGAAATTGCCGAGAGCCATCTGTTTCTTGGGATGACCAGTCAGCATGATGGAATAACAGCAAACAAAGAACGGCCAGTTCATAAACCGTACACTTAAGCGATGTCTTTATGGTGAACTGGCAAAAACAATATCAGGGTCAGATCATAGCACAAAGAATGTCTTTAACTTATTTCCAGTTTATTTCTTAGAAAACACAGAAAAATTCTTAAACTCTAAGGCCTGGAAAGAAAAAAAAAAGCAATATAATTTTAAACTGATTATTTATTGTTATTTTGAATGCCTTGATCTTATCTTAATATTTCCCGTTTTCTGTGCTTGTGAAACTTGGTAGTTGTTTAAGTTCAGTTCTCCCCTAACCTCTCCAGACAATCTTTTGTCTTATGTTTTGAAATTTTGCTGAGAAGGGAACTAATGATGGGGGCAATACATATCTCCGAAAACATTAATTCGAAAGGAGTTTGTGAAACTATTTACATTTATTTCCCACACATTTCTGGCATCAGCTTGTAAATTGTCCATTTACTTCTCTTTGAGAAACTGAATTAATTTTTGCTGAATGTTATTTTTCAGTTCATCCAAAGTGATGAAACTATCAATTCTGGTTGATCCGGCAGGAAGAACATGCTCCGCGGTTCATGAATTTCCTGCCATGCTCACGTATTATAAATAAATCGCCCATTCAGTACTAACATTAATATAAACTTTAGATATATAAATTTAGCTTATAATTTTTATACTTAGCTTATAATTATATACCTTGTTTGATAAAAGTCGAGACATTTATTTCCTCTAACAAAAGTACACTTAAACATTTAAATGCTACTTTTAAATTCCTCCCTGGAAAGTCTATTCCCATTTCGCGAATAGTCAACTTTTATATTCGAGAAACTCAGAAATTTTCAGCTACCTCTTCATCTGTATTTTGTGTACCATCTTCAGGCCACTTACCTTAAAAGGGGCTAACAAAGGTAGTCTTTTAGTCGTGCCCGTAAATGTAAATAGAAAAGGCTAAGATTTTCCAGCCCATTTTGATAATAGATAACAGCATGTGTCTAGCATTATTGTGCTGTGATATAATCCTTTTTTGAAGAATCCAAAATTTTTAAGAAAGATGCACTAATCAGAAATCGAAGGCCATACGAAAACTACTTCTGCAATACACTCATCAATCTAGGAACATCAAACATTATTTTATCTTATTTGCAGTTGAAGGTTTGCGTAGTTCCATCTCCTTTCATGTTCCAATGCCGTGATTCCTTCTATCCATGGAAAATTATACACAGGGAACTAACAACAGTTATTTAAAATTCTTGTCACAGTATTTTGTTGTTGTGTACTTCATAAACAAATCTCTGTTTCAGTGAACAGAGCATGGCTACTATTATACGAATAATCAATCCATCCGAATTATATTATAGCACATGCGTTATAATTAATTACATTTTGTTTTTTTCTGCTTATTTAAATAATTTATCATCAAAGCGTAGCAAACATTTCTGGTAAAAGCAGCATGAAGAGAGTAAATGTGGGCAGAAAACTTAAACAAGAATTGAAGATGGAATTAAGAGACAGAAATACAGACAATGCTACGATCGGTCTGGTAGTACGGCAGTTAGAGTTGGCACTCATGTCAGCTCTGCATCTTAGCGCACATTTAACAAATTAGGTGTGAAAGACCCGTATGTTATTTGATCTTGTGTTAAATATAATATGTATGTACATAATCTTCCTCGTTCCTAAAATAAAGCAAACATATTTCCATGTTTAATCTTGTGCCCTTCAGTGCTCATTATTTTTGCTATATTACGTCTACATATGGTAGGGAGGTAATACTGGACGTACTGAACGACACCCTTCCAAAGCACAAGAAAACCTAGAAGCACGCATATGTACATGATGTCCCAGAATTGCCATTTACTTTTTCGGAATAAGCAACTCATTTAATGTTGTAAGGGTTGGAAAAGCAACACCTGAGTATTTAGAATAGATACTTTGTATATATTTTCTTTGAAAGTTGTTCTCTTTGTTTCACTCGCTGTCACTGCACTTTACCCACATGACAGTAAATTCAGCAGGCCATAATAAATAACACTAAAAGATATTATATTTAATGTAGGTACACAATAGAGGAGGAAATGAACAGGAATTAATAATTATGTGTCAATTGGATATTAAATTTCTCTAATATTTAATTTCTGTAATGTAATATTAATATAAAATTAAAGCAAAGAAAAGTAATTTATAATTCCTAAAACCTCTGAAAGATGCAACCAATATGGCATGCATGTCATAAAAATTACATTTGAGCATATAGCTTGGAAAAATAGTACGGCGATTCTGGGATACCATGTATATAAGCCTATTTTAAAGTAATTTTCTATGGTGCTACACATTCAAATCTATTAAGAAACTTTCTGAGAGTGATTATGACTGTTATTTTGTAACGGTTTACAATAATTGCGCTTTTAAAGCAAATGATCAGAAATACGTTTTAAAAAATGACATGACAAATGAGCTAATACAGCCAGCTTTTATGTACTTCCAAAATTGACATTCAGAGAGAATTTTGTTTTATTAATTTTTCTGCAGAGTTTGTGTAAATTTCGGAAAAGGAGTGGCAAGTAAGAATTTTGTTTTCTCATATATATATGCATCATTTTGCGTTTTGAGAATCCATTAATTTGCAAGCAAAATCTAAGTAGCCCAACTAGTTTGAATACGTTTGAAGGACGAGTGCTTCTATTTAATTTCCATCGCCTAATAATTGCTTACTTCTGTTGTGTTGAGTCTGCCACTGTATTAATCTGTGTACATTCGTTGAAATGAAGTAACAACCATGTCGTTTAAGTAAACAAAAACAGCACATTTTCCGTATTCATATAGGCTATTGTTATATAAGTTTATAAAAAAATTACAATATAGAAAAATACAGCTACACTAATTTGCATCTTCAGAGGTGACTTCAAATATACAAGTGCAAGTAGTAACGAAACGTTAGGACAATGAAAGCTGTGACAGGCTATTGCTCGGTTTGAGTTTTTGATTGGCGTAGCTGCTTCCAACAAGGAAAGAGAAGACGAACTTTAAGCTGCATCAGAAACGCAAGGGGGGGGGGGGGGGGTAAGCGGGAGGGGGAGACATATGGCTCTCTTATTCATCACCAATAAATGTTATCTTAAATCCTCTTTACGCGCCAACCGCGCATAGTTATGTTCTAAGAGAAAAACGCGTTTATTACTGTTGTAGTGTCAGGAGTAGACATTTTAGTCTGTTTTTATTTTGATGAAAATGAATTATTTTAGTATATCGGACAACCTACATTTTGTGAACCCATAGTGTTAACTTTTATGGAAAGAAAACAAAATAGGCCAAGAAGTACATATGGAATGCTGTAAAATGAACAACTACCGTTCAAAGGGAAAGATAGGAAGGAGGGGTTTCAGATTATAAACGTAAATCACATTGAATGAATTTTCACATTCTTCTACTCAAGAAACCGTCAACAATGCCATTGCTAATGGATTTTGACCATTAAACACATCCTTAGATAATGATCAAAATATGAAGAAATGAGAACCGGTACAACACACTAAACAATTTTACAGTATCTCTCAGACAGCCAAGAAATGGTCTTATACTTTTCAATTTCTACATTCTTCACCATTATATAAAAAACTGTTATTATATTGTTTAACTAATATATCAGAATATACAACCCTTGATCATTTTGTAAACTTAGATGTTCTTATCAATTGTATGTCACGTTAAAACCTTTTTGATGAATAAGATAGGAATTCTCGCAGCTTTATAACAATCGTAATAGAAAGAACATTTGTAGTCAAGCGACATTAAATAAACATTATCCAACAACTTTTTTACGTCCAATGCTCTATTTCGTCCCAAATGAAAATTAAAAATGTTTTCTTTATTAGATTATGCCAGGTTCGTTCTTCAGTTTTGTGATTTAGATGTCAGTGCATCTATTTTAAACCGGAACATCTAAGCAGGAATTATCAGACAAAAATTGTTTGCGTCACGATTGCTCTGGAAAAGGCAACTGGTATATTAGAAAGCCGTTAACCTTATTTGTATTTGTGAGAGAAAGAGGTGGACAACAAAACGAAATAAAGAACATAAAATTGAACAACAATATATTGGCATAATTATTAATGGCAAGGAAAGTCAAATTTTTAGGAATTCGAAGATAAATGATATACATTTAATTCGAAGATAAATAGGACATGTTTTAACGGAGTTTAATCAATTTATTACAAACATGTGAAATTAAGAGAAACATTTTTATTAACACTGCCGTTTTTGTTAGTAGTGTTTAACGCTTATTTTTACAGCTGTCACATCGCATGCAATGGGCGCTGATGGTACTTGAGATAAAATGACAAAATGGGAAAGCAATTTTGGAAAGGAAGCGTTTCAGGTCTAAGTTATGGGCACTACTTGACATGTACCAGGACGAGGGCTGAGGAAAATCTGCAAAAAAAAGTTCAGTAAGAGAGAACGGTCCTGGCGGGATATTTCTCGTGTTAGCGACCTCGTTCAGTCGTGTCGACATAAATGCTACTTAGTGCCCCCTGATTAGCTAAGCGTAGTCTAGCGAATCTGTAAGTAAAAGTACTGTAAGCGCTGTAGGTTATTTTAGCAACCGATATGCTCATTAAATAAACTGTAATTCATTTCATTTCAAGATATGAAGGGTGGAGGGGAAAAGGTTATATGAAAGAAAATAATCCATCCTCCAGGAGATATATTTTTTCTTCTTTTTTCACTCAGATAAATTAGCATATGTTAATATATTATGCACAGTGAAAATGATATCAAACTTATGATACAAAAACTAAATAGACTCAGCACTTGAACCTGCTAGAAATTTATGTTAAACTTGTAAAATAAGAAACATTATAGACTTAACAAACTCATAGGGACAATATCTCATATAAACTACCTCACCATATGAGAAATCAATGAGCCCCCCCCCCCCCCGGCTGTGGAGGTCCTAGCCTTGGATGGGACATAAGTGACTGAATTCATTCCTAACTCAATATATTATGCGTTTCGTATGTTATTTATATAACATATATTTATATAAGGTGTTGTTTAAACACTTATCTTCGTATAAATGTGAGCGAAATGCTAGCTGGAATTTATCGATAATAGTCCTATAAAAATGTACAGCATTTATTTGCTCTCGCAGAACAAATTTATTGTGGGTTGTAATTTACTTAGTACGACTCTGATAAAATCGCAGGTTCATATTTCAGAATAACTGAATTAAGGTCGAATTAAGATGCAAGCATTTTTAGTGATAAGTATTTATGCTTATGCTTATGGTAAACTTTTGTATATATAATATTAGGATAATGTATTTTTCTATCATACAGTTTTACAGATTTTTACAGTTTACAGTATTTTTGAATTAGTAAATAAATTAATTAACAATGGCGCCTGGATTTCATTTTTCCTAACAAAAATACACTTTTTCCTTTTCAAGGCAGATACCAGAGTGAAACTCGAACACGCTAGATAGGAAACAATTACCACGTTTACATGTCGGACTCAAATCGATTTGAATAAGCTTTCCGGATTGAGATGCATTTAAACTGAAACAGAATTGAGTACTTATATTCATGCGCACAAATGTTAGCCATTTCTCACACCGCCACGGGTGGCCCAGGTCGTTAAGGCGCGGAGTCGTGAGCGGGAGGTTTGGAGTTCGAATCTCGCCAAGACCATCCTGACTGAGGTCTTTTCCAGGTTTTCCCCAGTCCTCATAACTGGCAAATGCCGGGGATGTATCCTAAACTGAGGCCTGGAACGTTTCCTTCCTTAAAATAAGAAAAAAATTCCTTTCCCAATATATCTTTCCATTTTATGTAAATCAGTAGTAAAAACGGACGTTAAACACCATTAAAAAAAATCACTTCTGTCACACATAGCCAACATGCGTATTATTTTATTCCATTTAACATCTGCGTTTGTTGTTGTTGTTTTTTTTTATTGTTTTATTTACTCTCGCTTTGGAGGCATTTGTCTTCTCGCGACGTCTGTAGATTGTGGGCGGAATACTATAGGTGTAAGTATGTAATAGCTCAAATGAGCTTGTAGTCTTTAGCGCTTTAAAACTATCTGTTATTTACCTTCTCAGAATAGAAAAAAAGAAAGAAAAAATGTACCCAGACAACTTCACCTGACTAGGATTCAAACTCAGAACCGAACTCAGGACCTCCGCTTTTGTAGTCGCTAACTCTATCACTAGACCGCAGGAGCGGTCTATCTTGCTAGGTTTTAATCTTGACTCAATAATAATTCGCGGTAAATAGGTTATTCGGTTGGTCATCCTACATAAAAATAAAGTAGGATAGGTTTATCAACATAAAAACTTATGTATAAATCTATAACAGATTTCCATATAGACTGAAAGCGTCATGTAACTGGAGATCGTACTGAGTTCGAATTCAATCAGGAAAGCATATTCAAATCGATTTGAGTCCGACATATATACATGGAAATTGTCACCTAAATTACTTCAAAGTTCTTCATTGATTTTTGCGGCATTCTCAAGAGTGTGGAATAAAACAATTTATGAGAAAATCACTCCTACCTGTTTAAAAAGTAAATAATAATCCAGAAGTACTATTGAAGACAGAAGACTTCTGCTGATGTATCCACCAAAAGCCAAAAACTTCCTTAAAATATTTTTTCGCAGAGCACACTGACCGCCGTTATAGTCTTAACAGAACTGTTTAAGTCATCCTGTGTTTGTACTATGCTCGCAGCACACTAGTCACGCACTCGGATCGCCTCTTCCTTTCACGAAGAAGCTGCGGAGTGTCAGTTGGCTGACTACACGGGAGTTGCTTTGGAACTGGCGCAGTTCACGGCTGGTGCTAACTGTACCACTGTACGAAGTGGAACACAGTCATAGTGTGCCCAATCTCTCTTCCTTCCTTCCTCCTCCCTTCTCTGACGTGCGTGCACGTGGTATAGTCCCTCTTCTGTGTCTTGTGCTCGCACGCAACCCCATCACATATGTACGCATCAAGTCACAAGTTCGGGGGCTATTTCTCTTATTTCATGTTTATGACCGTTCTGTCTGCTACTTCTATATTAGTTAGCTGAGTTTATATCCTGATTTTTTTCTTTATCTGTTCTACCTACTTATTTTGGTTGTCTTAATTGGATAGCTCTGTATGTTATTTCAGTATTTTTCTCTTAATTTGTTATTTTCGTTCTGTAGTGTTAAATCAACTCAAAATAATTCAATTGACGCATAAAAATAAGGAGTAATACATTAACAGCCAAATCATTCAAGTGAGAATAATTTAAGGAGCACTTCAGTTATTTTTTAATTAAGCAATTATAGTTACAATAAATATTTATTAGACTGATATTAAAAACTATAAATACGTAAAAACGTTTGTATCATAAAAGCACCAAAGTTACCGACCGGTAAAATATTGTTATAACACGATGTCCCAGAATCACCATCCATTTCTTCAAGTTATATTCTATTTGAGTGTCTATACTCTATACAGTTTATTTTAAGCTGTTACTGATTCTGGCCTTTGAATTTTGTATTTCTATGGGTTGCTAAATCATTTTCTGCCTTACTGAGTTCTTGTGGCGTAATGTGGGCTGCCTATTCCGGAAACTTATAGCGATTCCGGGACACCATCTGTATTTACACATAAAGCGATGGAACTAAAGCACTATAATATATCTAGTTTCATTCTTTAATCCATTCAACTTTAATCTTCTTAACTTTAGCTTGTTTATGATTAAATGGATGTCCAAAATCCCATTCGTGTTTTAATCCTGCATATATAAATCCGTTGGGTTCGTTTAATAAACAACACTCATTGATTCTTGTTTGGTCATAGGGATCAGTGTTAAAGTGGTGTTTGATCATTTATTCAAATTTTAAAACATTAGATTTTATAAACATAACATTTTTGAATAGTTCAAAAGTTTGCATAAACAAATTTTCAGTATAGACTTTTATAATAAGAATTATAAAATTACGATTTAAATTACTCTTCATAATACCACCCACCCCATGCGATGCTTTCATATTGAGTAACTGAATCAGAGTTACAATTAAATGCTCGGTAGGCAGATAAGTTGGGAGGGTTATGCATTTATGTATTTTCTTTCGAAATCAACTACAAATATGGGCAATGTGTTTACCCCATTTAAAGTCCTCTTTATAAAATTTTCTAAGTATTGAAAAGACGTGCACACATAAACAGAGTTAAGTACATTTTATGAAGAGTTGAACTACGATAAGAGCAGTGATTTTCGCATTGTATATAAACATTTAACAAGAATGTTCATTTATTAAAGAAAAGTGGAACTCACTTGAAAATACCCTTATTCAGGCAGAAAGAATGAAATAAATAAGGTTGGCTGCTTGTAACACTAGAAATGGCAATAACAATACCAACCTGGCAGAAAACAGGTGGGCTCTTAAAGAGTTTTTTTTTTTTTGGTTTTTTGTTTTGTTTATTAATGGATGCTTTTTAACATCTCAGGTCATCAGCATCCCATTCAATTCAGGGCGTGAAACGGCCGACAAATTTTGTTCAGAGGCCTCTTCTTTCAGGCATGAGGTTCTTTTTCGTGCCGTAAATGTACGACACGGGACCCACGGCTTTATTCCCTTCCGAAAGAACCTATACTTACGATTTTTACGCCGGAAGAAATTAAACGATCCTGGCTGAGCTTAAAGAGGTAAGCTGCAAGTAATTGTTTAAGGAGAATGTCACGATTCAGGAACAATTGATAACTAGCAAAATGCACAAAGGAGAGAAGTGAAACAGGCATGTGTAATTAATTATTAATTTCCAGTTCAGTTTTCTGACATTTTTCTTTCCATTTCTTCAAAACATATTCAATATGCATTATTTTATATAATATATCTATTGCAGCCTTATCCTAGTCCTTTGGAGGTTATACGTTTTATAGAATAGAAAAGTGCTAAATGTCCATTTTTACTGCTGAGATACTAGAGGCGATGACACATGGGATGAAATTATGAATTAGGAAGGAAACATTACAGGCTTACGTTTCTCAAAATTTAGCTCTCTAGCCTTCTGGCGAGAATCGAACCCCTGACATTCCGCTTAGGGTTCACGCCTTAAAGACCTCGGCCACCCGTGTCAGTTTTATTGGTTTTGGAAATTATCTTCCTATTTGAACTCATGCTTTAATGTTGTCATACATTTCTCCTATAACTGTAATTAATTTTCATATTACTTTCCTTCATTACCTCCCGAAGTTTACTTTTCGGTACTGAATCATATATTTTTCAAATGTATTAATGCCATGTGTATTTCTTCTCTTACCGAAACTGTTTCTTCAGCCATTTACTTTAATATAAACAAGTTGTCAATCTCTGCTCGAAAGCCACTTTGAACCTCTTCATTTTTATGCCCTTATCTGATTAGTTTTCAAACACATTAGAAGATAATTTGCTAAGTAGGATGTTATAATCAGCCCTTTGTATATTTCTAGACTTTTCTGTTCCTCTTTTGAATTATTGATGTGATATTACTGATTTTCCATTCTTGATAGATTTTCCATTAAATTAAATTAAATTAAATACATTTATTATTATTCTTACTACAATGTATGAAATGTCCTGGAGATTTTTTTTATGAAATTGTTTTAATGAAAACAAAATAACGAAATAGTTGTGCAAATCTTTACATATATATTTATGTGTATGTATATCCTTAATTTTCCTGTTCATCTATTAAAGAAAAACTGTCAAATTATTCTCGGAGTTTTAACCATAAAATGCATTTATTTTTACAATTTCTAACATTAATTAAAACAGGAAATAATCAAAATAAAAAATTGTAAATATTGCAATTATGACAATTCGGGACACAGTTTGATCTTGATGAGAGGATTAAAAGGTTTTTCTAGTGGTCAGACGGGAATATCTGCTATATCTGGCTCTATTTTTTCAATCTTTGCTGTTCGATAATATATGTGGAAATAAATAACCAATATCGTACTAAGTAATGCTTATATTTAAGAATTACATCTCGGAATAAATCATGTTAAATTCAAATCTTCCACATATTCAATACTATTGAAAGAGAAGAGTATAGGATTCTCCATAGCCCTCGCTGTTTCCCTACCCTTCTTAGGGGGTGAAATAAGATAAAAACGACGATTATGTCATAAGTAAAGTTATGCCATAAGATCCGAATTAAAACTCAATATGTATTGGCCCAGAATGAAGCAAAACTTAGGTTATTCGTGTTTCAATGGAATATAATTATGGTAAGGAATGATGTTTCCAAATGTAAGTCAGCCTAGTTTTTCGTGTGATTCTTAAAGTGTATATATATGCAAGTGTATTAAAGTGTATATATGCCCACATTAAGTATATATAGTCGGTCCTGGTGGTGTAGTGGTTACCATATTTGCCTCTTACACCCAAGAACGCGGGTTCGAACCCGGCCAGGACTGCGTAAAAATCCTAAGTATGGTTTCCTTCGGAAGGAAAGTAAAGTCGTGGGTCCCGTGTCGTACATTTACGGCATGAAAAAGAACCTCAAGCCTGAAAGAAGAGGTTTCTGAGCAAAATTTGTCGGCCGTTTCACGCCCTGAGTTGAATGGGAAGCTGATGACCTGAGATGTTAAAGAGCGTCCATAAATAAATAAATAAATAAATAAATAAAACATTAAGTATAAACATATAAGATGAAATAAAAGTCGATTGACGTATAAAGTAACAATGTGTATATTTACTGTTGGGATTGGCAACCACGGAGTGTATCGCGTTGTTAATGTCTTATATGTGCTGCGATACTTGACTGCCATTATTGATTTTATCAGTAACTACACGTATTCCTTATATCACATATAACATGAATTGTGAATTGGCCATGAGTAAATGCGTATTTGTTTTGTAACGTTAGTGTAAACGCAATAAGAACATAGAATAATTGGTGATAAATACTTTGCATACATAGTTTCTGATGTTCAACGCCGATATGAAATTTGAACAAACAACTTGAGTAGGACCCGCCACGAAGTGGTTGACCATGAACAGTAGAAGAGAATTTTTTTTTTTATTTGGTTTATAAACGGACGCTGTTTATCATTTTAGGCCATCAGCGTCCCATTCAATTCAGGGCGTGAAACGGCTGATATATTTTGCTCAGAGACCTCTTCTTTCAAGCTTGAGGTTCTTTTAGGTGCCCTAAATATACGACACGGAACCCATGGTTTTACTTACTTAAGCCATACTTACAATTTTTTATGCCGAAAAAATCCATCTACCCTGGCCGGAAATGAGCCCGCGACCTTGGTCTACGAGGCAAGTATGGTTACCACTAGACCACTAGATCGACTGTAGAAGGTAAGAAAATGCACATCTCCTCTCTTAAAGTTGTCATTAATCCACATAAGTTTTCCAGAAAAAAGGTGTCTCTAAATGGGGATCATTATATTTCAAGAGAGTGTTACACGATCTGAAATTGACCAAAACTTCTGCATGCGATATGAAGCGGATCCTGACTCTCAACTTGTATGGTTGTGTTTTTTTTGAGCTAATAAATATGAAATTATCACGGAAGTTAAACACTGCTGTGGCATTTGTAGTGAAGCCATGGGACTTTTGAAGAAACGATATCTTGAAATGTCACAAGATATCTTCAGAATATGAAAACATATTGCCGAAATGTAGTTCGTTTGGTGACAGGATGAATCACGGTTTAGAGGTGAGAAACTTCCTAAAAAAAAGCAATTCCATGAATGAATTGACTTTCTTGCAGCAACAAAATGGCCGCAGAGGTCATACGATTTAACATCAGGAGATTTTTCTTCGCCGCTTTGGAGTGTCGAAAATGAAAAAAATTTTGCTCAGAAATCACGCGACCTGAATAATTTACAACATTTTATGGAAAAGTTCTTTCAGAATTTGGGACATGAATCATCATTTATGTTCTAACATTTTCAAATCGGTGTTCAAACGATACGAATTGTGTATGTAGAATAATGGTCTCCATTTCGAACAAACATTTATAAAGGAATGTGCAATAAAAGGCAGAAAAGTGTTGTTCTATGCTAAAATTGCAGAAAAAGTGATTTTTCTTCTTGTGCATTTAACGAAATGGCAGCAGACTCTGATAGAATGAGGAAATGGTAATGCTGCGTTTATTATTGGTTCTAGGCCATTCCCTGGCATCGAAAGAACGAGAGTTCCTCTTTTCGCATTCGGTAAGTTCATTATTTCTCAGAAGTCATTATTTTAAGAAGAGTGTCCTTTAATAATAAACCTAACATGTCCACATTGAACGTGGCTGATCAAAATCTTCACTTGCTGGTTTTGTAAATGGCAAACAATAACTTGCTTGTTACGTTTCCTTCTGCTCTCACTTTTGACAGCTTCTCTGGTATTTTTTTTTTTTTTTTTTTTTAAAGAATCTAACGAATCATTTTCTTCGTTCTATACTTTCCTATTGTTCCACATGACAGAAATAATTTGGAAAAAGTGTACTAGCTTTTGCCTTAAAGATTTTAATTTTATAGTATTTTAGTCATAAATATTTTCTGTTCACCCGGTGTTTTGCGTCTCGGCTACCAGGCCTGCCATAACCGGCAGCCTCATACTCCCATTTCGCTTCTTTTCTCTTCTTGACTTATCCTAAAGCGAAGCTTTCTGAGCTGTTTTCTGTCGATCTCTCAGTCGATTACTTGTGAAATTCATTCAGAACTTTTCGGATCAATTGCTCCTTTCAGAACTGCCGTTCATGATATTGTGCACCAACTTGAATGTATTGGTTTAGGCAAAGCAAAAACGCGATCGAAAATGTTAACTAGTTAACGAAAACTAGTTAAATTTGGCGTAAATATTGAACGTGCGTTAATAAAATCACAATTTCAGCATGTTCTATAATTTATGAGGGTAAGTTTTTAAGTAAGTCAGAAATGGATATACAGCAAATAAGAGTATTGACTTGCAGAAAGGTTTTTATTTCTCAACATAACGTCCTTGTTCACTGAGCCACTCGTCCATCGTCTCACAAGTCCCTGAAATCCAACAGAAATTGGAGCTGCTGTTAGAACCAGGCGTGACTTCTCTTTCTACAGTTTCATCGTTGGGAAAATGTTCACCCGAAATGTGATGTTTAAGAGAGCCGAACAAATGGAAGTTGCTCGAAGCAAGAGTCGGAGCTATGCAGAGGATTCTCCAGGACTTTCTAATTGAAATTTAGCAACGCCTCTCTTGTCTTGTTAGCAATATGAGGACGCACGTTGTATGCAAGGACAACACACCTTTGGTGAGGAGTCCTGGTCGCTTCAGTTAAATGGCCTTACAGAGTTTCCTGAGGATGTTACAGTAGGTGTCGGCATTTACGGTTTGTCCTTGAGGATGGAATGCAGTGAGTAGTATGTTCTTGTGATCCCAGAATACTGTGAGTATCGCTTTCCCGGCAGACAGTGTCACTCTAAACTTTTTTGCCGGCGATGCAGGATATTTCCACTACACCTTGTCTCGGCCTGATAATGGTGAACCCAAGACTCATCATCTATGACAATTCGGGCTAACATACTGTCAGTCCTCCATCGTGGTAGCAATTGAGATACTGTAATGCCAGACTTATTCTTTGCATTGTGTGTTCTGAGGGTCAGCATGCGTGGCACTCTTGTGGGCAGGCTTTGTGGAAACCTAATCTGTATGAGGTAGGCCATGCCGTGTGGACAACCAACAGCGACGGCTATAATATCTGTAGTTACCCTTCTGTCGGCTCTGATTAATTCTCGAACTCGTTGCAAAGTCGCCTCCTTGGCAATCTCCGTTGGCCACCAGTCTTCAATACAGCTCGCTCTTCAGAGAGCTGCTGCACCTCTTGACCTGACAGGCACTTCTTAGTAGATAGGAAGCATTTCTTTATGAATACTATTCGATTCTATACCTTTAGCTCACAAAAATCGCACAACGAAGCGCTATTCGAGTGTTGTACGCTAACTCAGAAGCGGCCGCCATCCTGAAGCTGCTGTTTCGCTATTATACGCATAGATTTTCTGGTGTAGAATGTGACGATTGCATCAGCTGCCATCTAGTGACATTAGCCTCATCCAAACATGCCGTACCCCACATCAATTTGAAACCTACTTATGACTTACTCTCGTATGTGTCCACTTATAGGATGTGGAATTTAGATACAACATCGCCGACTAAGGCATGAACGAACAAAGTTTGTAACTAAAGCTCATGTCAAATTAGACCACCCCCCTTCCTAAATACTAAAAGCTGCACCCGACCATTCAGCTTTTCAGATCGGGAACAATTAAAGTCAAACATAGAAGATGAATGGCATATTACACAGCAACTCCTACCTAAGTTTCCTAGCTTAAATATCGAAAAAAAAAAAAAAAAAAAAATCAAAGAATATTAAGATATTTTTTCCAGCTATGGCTTGAATTCCTATTGCAATTATTTGAATTTTCCAGAGCGCGATGTAAATGCTTACATTCAAAATTAATATGTGATGAGATTTATGTGCTAATTATTGAAATCTCCCGCAAATAAAAGCACTGACACAAGGTTCATGTCTCACAATAAATACAGAACAAAATGCCTGTTGCACATTCTACCTGCGCACTGAAATTATGACTTATTTTGAGTAAAATTACTCCACGAGCGAAATAAAAACAATGTTATCGCCTTATTTATATCTAAAACACGCTGAGTTATCATAGTTGAAATTGAGCGACTTTGTCGATAATCTTTCTCATTTTATTAACTCGATTTAATTCCAAACTAAGACTTTAGCGTAGCAAGTAATCAATGAAACATGCCAAACTTTACAGCTCAATTTTTTGATTTGGTTTTTATTTCCAATGGTGATTTTTTCGGAACAAGATCCTAGAAAAAATAAATATCTCAAAGATCATGCGTTAGATTTATAGCATAACATATATGATAGCATGCCCTGGTTCATGAAAAGAATGTCCATGTTTTAAACTCTACTGGAAAGATTTCATCACCACTGTCCAGATAAAGCCTAACGCTATGCTGCATACTTGTAAAAGTGGCCTAATAGCAGAAACTTCAGGTCGAATATTTCCTTCCAGTTTCCATATAGTAAAAGACTTATTGAAAACACTGCATCTTTTAAGACACCACACAGGAAAATGACAGAGTTAAGCCAGGAGATCTTGTTAGTCAGAAATCCTTAAAAAATGTTGCATTTCCAAAATATTCTTCATGGACATCCAGAACTCTTCCTGTACT
The DNA here is from genome assembly GCA_030762175.1 of Metallyticus violacea. Lineage (NCBI taxonomy): Eukaryota > Metazoa > Arthropoda > Insecta > Mantodea > Metallyticidae > Metallyticus > Metallyticus violacea. The sequence continues at coordinate 120,599,077 of CM060833.1, forward strand.
CTCAAATTTTTCGCCAACTTTGCAATCGTCTGCTTCGTTCATGGTATCCTGTTAAACTTTCTCGCAAATATGACTTGACATTGCACTGGATTTTGCGAATGACGAATACACGACAACCTGTTGGCAAAGATCGAAGGGGTGGGGAAAAAAACACTCCACTCTAGAACCTACGATAAATATTATCCCTTTTAACAACCTGGACAGGTAACTGCAGCGGCATTAAGTGCAACGGAAGAAAGGATTGATTGATTGATTGATTGATTGATTGATTGATTAGTGTTTAACGCCCGTTTTTACTACTAAACGGAAGAAAGGAAAGAACAATACTAACAGATGTCTTGATAGTGTGGTGCGCCAATATCAAGACTCATGGTCCATCTCGCCATTGACTATTATCATGTCCTCCCATGTTGCATACTGGCACTTAATAACGACCCGTGATATTCTCTTCAAAGTCCTGTAAAGAAAGGATCATTCTGTGTATTCTAATCAGTACTGACTGGCTGTAATACAATAAACTATAACTAAGGATTTGTTTACGTCAGGAAGCGGAATCAGACACAGCAAGAATATCAGTAAAAAGCACGCTGAATCGCGGGCACGTGCATATAATTCTGATAACGAAGTATTTGACACTAAGGTTATTTCAGCGTTTTATCTTCGAATTATCAGTTGCAAAGGACCGTGTAAAAATGCAGAGAAATATTGAACGCTGCAATAAACTGAACAGACTCGATATTTGAACTCAGAAATGTTTAATTCATATGTATTGTTATATTGCAATTTAGTCTTGTATAAATTAATCAGAGTTGGGCTGATTAGTTCTTCTTTTCTTTTTTATTTAAATGTTTTCTTACTATTCGGTGTTTCCATCACAAAAGATCACGCCTTTATTAAACGTGGCTGACAATAATCTAACGTGATAATTGTATTTTCTAAGATTCATTACTAGCCACATCCATTTACCTTTTATTATCCGATTCTCTATCACCTCTGTGTAGTCTATTATTCCTTCGAAATATAGTTACAAGGGGCATAGATAGTGTAAGCACAAGTTTTGTTTATATTTACAAGTCTGTCAATAGTGTATTTCTATCCAGATTTTGGCGGAAACAGCTTACATTTTAAACAGAGTTAAAAAAGAAATTTCTTTTAACCTCAGAAATATCTCATTATTCTGAGAAATTTTCTTTAAATTTGAGGGTTGAAATTTTAATAGAGGCAACTGTTTATTTACCACATATATTCATGTTTCTAGTCGCATTGCCATTTGTTGTAGTTAGGTAAAACCCATTGTCAGCGATAGAAGCCGTAGCTTGCCGTTGGCAGCACTAGTTCTGTAGATAGTTCAAATAGAGATTTATTGCCTGAGGCATTTCTGAAACAATTGTGAAGTGAAAGTCATGAAGCGTTTCCTTTATCTTAGGAATCAAGTCGAAGTCATAGGAGGAATATGGTGCATGGCAGAACACATCCCAGTTCCATTGATTGCACAAGCCAACCACAAGTGCTTGGGCATTGTAATGCAAAAATTATGCATGGGTTTATGTAGAGTGTCACATTTTTTTTCTTCTAAAACTGAAGAGCTATACTGCTCTTTGATGGGTAAGGTATACTTCAGAGTAAAATCATCACAGTCACACATGAGAAACTTTGACATTGCTGAAGTTCTGACTAGCGGTCGTGGTGTCCGTAATGATACCATCGTATGACCGGCGTTTCATTTTTGACTCGCACGATCTGGTTCACATCTCATCAAGTGAAATGAAAGAAGTAAGAAAGCCTCTCAAGTGGATACGATGCCATTTCTGTATTTCTTTCAGAACATGCAAAAGTCCTAACTATAGGACTATTTCATGCAGTGTGTTTTGCCGATTCGTTTTCAGTAACACGGAAAGCGCATGGACTTCCCCACTTACTCTATAATTACCGAACGAAATCATGTCTGACACACATGACATCCCTGTTTGACGGCTTAAACTATACTCATCATTGTTTTGTTCCTATTCTACCCTGAGATGGTGCAGATTGCCGCAAGCCTTTTGGGTTCCTTGGTGACAGACACTCGTCTGGCATGCTCGCTCAATCTTTATCCGTTTCGAAAACATCATCACTACGTGACCGCTAGTTTTAACAACTCGTCACGGAGTATAGAACGGCAATGCACACACAGTACATATGCTCTGAGGTAGGTAATAAACGTGTAGGACAAAAGTTATTTCCGGTTGCGTTGCGCGGCATCTAGAAAGCAATTATGCCAATATTAAACATCCAGCATCATAAGAGAAAAAGGGAAAGAAGCAAAGGAGAAAAGGACAACATGTTTTCGCTCGGAAAAACGACAAGTCTATAATCTAAATTACAAACTGAATAAACTCTAAAATTAACTATAGCAGAAAACAGCTAGATGGCCTGAAGATAGCAGGTTCATAAAAAAACCGCATCAACTGTTGTGGAATATTCACAAAATATTCCCCAAATTTATGCATTTGCAGGCTATTAGGCGAAATACTTTAATTAAAAAAATACTCTACGCCTAAATATGCCTCTATTGCTCTAAAACTTTATTTGGGAATAGAACCAATGTCCCTCTAAAAAGTAACTTCGAGAAATGCGCCCCAAAATGGCATGTCTATGGATCGGTGCTTTCAAAAGTACTCATAAAATATGTAGTAAATTAAAGGGGAAAACCGTCTTTTGGCTTCCAGATAATTTGATCCTCAGAATTCTAAAAATGCCCAGAAAGTGAAATATATTCGATGGGTGCAAGAATTTTGATCAAAATAGGTCCAACATTTGTTCATTCCAGGCTCTCAAGGGTGGAAGCTCCAATTGAAAAGTGCTCTACACTTACAAGTATATCCAAATTTCCTTAAAGTTAATTGAAAAATAACCATTGTCCCTTTATCCAAGAATAGCCAAAAGATTCCAAAAGGCAAAGCCTATAGACCGCCATTTTTCTATGGGCTTAATAATATAGACATTAAAGAAAAGCAGAAAAACGCTAGCTGACATGAAAATAGCCTTGGGTACCAGCGTTTGGAAAAGTGTGAAAAATAAATATCTGAGATTTAGTGATCGAAAAGTGGTGCATTTTTAGGAGATTTCAATTTCGAAAGCATTCTACCGCCTTTAGTTATGCCTGGGTTGTCCTGCATATTTATTCAGAAATAAAGATAGTGTGCCTCTTTAAAGAAAGAACACAAAAGGCGATATTGAGATCTTTTCCTTAAAAAAATTGAGTTTTTTGATTTTTTTTTCAAAATGATGGGCTCAGTAATATAGACATTATTGAAAGCAGGAAAATACTTGGCGGCTTGTAGGGGTTCCAGTGTTTGCAGAATGTGCAGAAAAGGAAGATCTGCTAAACGGTTGCCGATATATTCATTAAAAATGCAAAACATTTATAGAAAAAAATTCTCCTTTCCTGCAAATGCCTCTATAACTCTAAATATTAATCCTAGAATAAAACCGGTGCCCCTGTATATAAAATGGCCAAAATCATCTAAAAAGCAACGTAAAGATCTCCCTCTTCAAATGTTACATTCGAAGAATTTTTACATTTGTAAGTGTGAAGCACTTCGGAAATTGAGGCCACTCTCTTGAGAGCTTAAAAGTGTCTTGAACATGGTTTGATGAACATTTTTGCTACAGCTGGACTGATTTTTATTTCAGTACAAATTCCGTATGGTCAAAGCTATCTGCAAGGCTCCACTCCCCCCCCCCTGCTTTAGTTTAATCTGATTTTTAACAAGTTTGTAATTTTGAAAATTTCAGCCTTTAGTCGAGTCATATTTGGGCATAAAATATCGACCTCACCTTTTGGGTTCTTTTGTAAATTCTCGCCCTATGTGGCAACAGTGAGGAGGAAGTTTTACGACTAAGGAGGCATAATTGTAGGTTTGGAGTGGTTTTAAAATTGCAGTCTCTCCCTCAAGGTGACTTAGTTTTATGCATATTCCTGCAATCTTTATGCATATTTTTATTTAATTTTTTGGCTTATCTGATCGTTTGTATGCTATACGTCTGAAGCTCATGGTGTTTTTTTTCTGGATGTATTTAAATGTTTATTTATGGAATGTGTGATTAAATAATGTCTTTATTATAGTACTTATTATTTATAGTGCAAAAATTTTGATTTTTTTTCGCCATTTCTGAATATAATGAAATTGGTTCTATTTCCGAATGAATTTTTAAGGCAGTTGGGAGGTATTGGAAGGCATTGGATATTTTCAAAATTGAAGTTCCCCTCTCGAGTGCCTGAAAATGCCCAAATTTGGTCAATATCCGCAATCTTAATGCATTTTTTTTATTTTCAAAACTTTTCTGAATGTTGGGAATTTCTAATTTGATTTTAATCTATTTTATGCAATTTTAATATTTTGTGAAAATGTAGGCCTCGCCATTTTTATGGGTAAAAATATCTTCCAATCGCATTTTGAATTCTATCGGCCATTCTTGCTGCTCGTTGCTTTAGCACATATTAACATTAAAGTAAGCAGAAAACCATACTTTAGGATGTGACCGCGGGAGACATGTACAGTAAATGATACAACTTCTCAATATATCATTTATAAAAATTTATCAGCTTCGTTTTAGGCTTGCTGAGAATGACCAGAAGTTCGGAGAATAATTATAGTATTAAACGGTAAGGACTAATTTTTGTGGATACACTAATTATATTATAAATTGTATGGAACGCAACGCATAAATTACGAAAGAGAAACATTCATAGGTACGCAACTATGAACAAGAGAAAGTTCCGACTATGTCAGCGCAACAGTTTATCTGAATATTTACCAGCAAACAAGATATTTAAGCTGCACGGAGTTTCGTGGAGATGAAATAACGAAATTGAGCGATTGCAACACTGTTTCTCAGTCTTGACCCCATCAGTCACATTGAAGTACCTGAATTTATTTCGTGGGAACAAAAACTGTGATATTCATTATTCACTAAACATTTGTAAAAATTGTAGGTAAAAGTTTATTCTTATTGTTAGTTGAACAATATGACCTGTTTTGGTCTACCTATTGCATTAAAATGTTCACTAAGAGTCTACGTCTGTTAACCTAATGTATTACTCTAAAGGCTTGATGATCTAAAATAATTGTAAACTGTTTTAACAGGTTATTATTTTTGCATTGACTTCATTGTCGGTATCGCGATGCCGTTGGTCAAATAAGAGCTGAAGCAGTATCAGTTCACTTTCAATCCAACAGAAGATCTTAGATGTGTGTCGCCTTCCTGTGCCATCTGCATTTGTAAATGTTCTGAAGATTTGTTTGCACATGTAAGGGCACTTTGAGAGTGTAGTAAGGAAAGTACCATGGTCTACTTATATGATAACTGTTATGTAGGCAGATCCTGAATGATAGGAATGGGGTTCCAGAGTCTCTGTTTACAGTCGCTAAATACGAGCGGGTGACTCCGAGAGGTCCCGGGCTCAAATCCCTGGGACCGACCATCCTGACCTAGGGTAATTTCATGATTTTCCCCGATTGCTTAAGGAATGCTGAGATGAATCTTTCCTTTACACGATTTTTTCACTCCCTCATTTCATTCAGTTGATTCTGCTACAGAGTTGAAAGTGCTAGGCGAGGTGGCAATGTGCGGTGTGATGGTGACTTGCGCTTGGAAAGATTGTTATCCCGGCAACTGCTATGATAGCTAGAATTTCTTGAAAAGGGGAGGGGTGCCTCTGCCGAGGTCGGGGTCGCGGAAACAATATTGTGGACCTCATGTACGTCCGTGTGCCATAGTCCGTGAATTCTGGACGTCCAATGTATCCCTCACCTCATCCCTTCCCCCGGTGGTCTACCATTTGAGGCGCAGGCTAGCTATTGAGCAAGACTTGAAGCACCGAAATATCCTCTTCCGACTCAAACAATCCAATCCAGTCAGTAAAAGGGTCGCCCAGAATCACTCTGCAAAATGAACTAACTGGCCGGTAAGAGCTAAGCATACTCTTTTGTTCATTTCTTGAAGCACGGTTTCTTTTCAAATTACTAACTTCATTACTGTGATATTGTTTAACGTACTAGTTCAACTTTTCACGCTGCTACATGTTCTGTACTTTTAAACATACTATAACCACAAAAGATGTAATGAAATATTAACCATATTAATAAAAATACACCGTGCATCGATAATACCGGTGTGTTTTTTTTTTCTTTCTTCTTTATCTTTTTATGTTATCAGGTTTTAGCAATTTCTCGTAAGTTAAAATTGTATTAAGAGAGTTTTAGGAATAATAATATTCGCAATTTAGCACCGGAAATGAATCTACTTTGTATTTGCACATTAGTTTTTAAACTTTAAATATCAACCCAAAAATATGTGGGATGGCGAACAAAAACTACTAATTGGAGTATATATTACTATTCAAAACATGGAGAATAGAAATTACAGAAGAGTCTTCAGACATTTCCCAGTCTATCACCTGAGTAAAACTAATGAGCCAGTAACTGAACATCAGATTTACTTGGCAAATAATATAAAAACTATTTTTTTCTAAACCATTCAGTCTATGCTCTTTATTGTATTAATGCTTTAAGCAAACTTTATGATAAACGGTATTTTGGTTCCAACAGATGGAATTATTCAAAGCCGATGGTCTTACTTTAAAAATAAATATTTTTAGCATTAAAGAAAGATTTTATTTATGCTTCAAATTGCTATTATTACGGAAATTTTCTTTTATGAGCTTAACCCGCACTCGCCGCTGCGGTTGAGAAAGTCTTTCACACTTGACTCAGCCTTGTCCCAACGTTCTTTCTCCTGGCTTTTGTTTTTCAGTGTCAGGCATATAACTAAGTAATGTGCAGACTTTACGTTATGACTCTCAAATAATTATCATATGGCAATAATAAGACACCTACAAATTAGGATAGAGAGTATATTTATAACCGTTTAGAAAGAAAACTTATAGGTAAGTATTGCAGAAGTTCGTCGTAAATACCTCAGATTACACATTCCCCCCAAATTAGCAGTTTGTACTTGACTGAAAAAGGTGTTAAGTTAAAGCATTTTTATTGATAAAGCGCCTGAAAGAACGAAACGTATTTTTACAAGGAATAGCTATGGCGTGTGCCATTATTAAGAAAATTCTTCTCAGATATCTTTAAGCCAAGAGACAGACCAAGTTGAAATCTATAAGATCAGTGTTTGGATAAGAACAAAAAGTCTACATTTCCATCCTTATAAAGATAATGTGTTGGAAATTCCGGAACGTGGCAAAAGAAATCAATTTCGTAACAATAGTTAAATGTATGATATAATTCCTAATACTGGGAATAAGCGCTAGACGTATCTTTTAGGGACTCTTAATTCTGAAAGATATAAATATTAAAATCCTTTTTGCACACTTTGATGAAAACACAAAAATTGTTGTATATTTCAAGCAAGATAGCGTGACTTCACAAACATACTTTAAGTGAACTGGTTCATGACAGAATCATTAGTTCTGGTTTGCGTCCTCCGAGATTCTCGGGCCTTAATCTTTGTGTATGTTATGTATGAGGGTTTGCCAAAATTAACTTCAGCAATTTTCTTGGAGCTTGTTTAGAAGATTACAGGCATGTCTGATAGAGGAGGGCAGACTGTTTGAGCATCTTGTGTTGGTATCACAATTTTATTATTTGTAACAAAAATTATATACACATTGAACAAGCAAAAACTAAACAACTATAAATTAAAGAAACATTGTAAAGCTGCAGCGCACGATGGTTCCTTTTTACTGGTAACTGCCTATGGAATTAAGCTCTTAGGAAGACACTAAAATATGGATTCTTCAGCTTGAGTAAACTTTAAACGTTCTGTGTATGCAGTCGTGAGATTCAGGCTCATCAAACATCATTCAAAAGACTGTGAGAAATCAATGTAACTGTTAACTTGTGAAATCTTGTATTTTATTCAGATGTAGTCGTGATCATCTCTCTTACAACTAGGACAGGTTCACATCGCTTGACCTAAAAGTCCTAAATGAAACGCGATCCGATTCTGAAAGACAATACCGACACCGTTGCTATATTGGCACCGGAATAGAATTGTTTACAATGCTTGCGACTTTGACGCAGAACAATTTCGTTTCTTGTAATCATTTTAATCAACTAGTAACTCCTGTCGGTCCTGGTGGTGTAGTGGTTACCATACTTGCCTCCTTAACCCAAGATCGCGGGTTCGAACCCGGCCAGGACCGATGGATTTTTTCGGGGCGTAAAAATCGTAAGTGTGGTTTCCTTCGGAAGGGAAGTAAAGCCGAGGGACCCATGTCGTACATTTACGGCACGAAAAAGAACCTCAAGCCTGAAAGAGAGGCCTCTGAGTAAAATTTGTCGGCCGTTTCACGCCCTGAGTTGAATGGGACGCTGATGACCTGAGCTGTTAAAGAGCGTCCATAAATAAAATCATTCAAAAAATTCAAACTAGTAACTCTACACGCTTAGCAAGATAGTAATAAATCAATTATAAATGCGCATTGTCGTTATTATAAATTATGGTCATTTTTTGTCTGGAAACCACTCTTCCGGTCTTATTACAGCTTCATTCGTTGAAAATATTTTTCTGCAAATAATAATAATAATAATAATAATAATAGGTATTTTTTAAGTTTTGAAAATATATTAACTCCTGAGATAGCTAAATCTGGCGAATATAAAGCATATTTATGTTCTATATATTATTGTTTTATATAATATTAAAGTAAATTTTTGTCGGATCGCGGGTTCAAACCCGGGGATATTTTCGGGCGTAAAAATCCTAAGTATGGCTTCCTTCGGAAGGGAAGTAAAGCCGCGTGTCCCGTGTCGTACATTTACGGCACGGGAAAAAATAGAAACTTGGTTGTAAATTTTCCGAATATAATCGCTTCTTACAATTACCTAAATGCCCGTCCATAAATCCCTCATTTCGTGCGGAAAATGTATTAAATGTACGTTAATATTGTGGATTTTATTTATTTATGGACGCTCTTTAACATCCCAGTACATCAGCGTCCCATTCAAACCAGGGCGTAAAACGGCCGACAAATTTTGCTCAGAGGTCTCTTGTTTCAGGCTTGAGGTTCTTTAATGTCTGTAAATCTACGTCACGGGATCAACGGCTTTAGTTCTTTTGAATTACCCCTAGAGGACAGCTAAGTTCTATTTTGGCTAATGATATGTCTGCCCAGTGCTTAAGACTCATCTCCATAACGAAATGATTGTTATACCGCGGTGTCACAGTGGATACCACGTCCTTCATGGAAATCTTCCGTTAGTTTTTTTATTGTAGTTGAATAACGACGAACATCGCATTGGCTTTTCAGCAGAATGGTGCGACATGCCACATGGCCGAAATGATTTCCTTTTGAAGATTGTGCTACGTCTAGAAGACTTTGTCCTACAAAGAACAAAGTCCCCTTGTTTTTACTGTAACAGATTTTCGTGCACGATATTGTGTACTGGAAGTAGTCAAAAGTCTCAACTATTTCGCGTACTTTCATTTCAATACTATGGTTTTTTTTTAAATATAATCTTTCATAGTGATCTTTATTGAGCGTTCGGAGCTCGCTTCATCTTCAGTGTATTAAACCAGTTTATCTATAAATAAATAATCTTCAACAATGGTGAAGAATGTAGCGCGTTCATGAAATTACGTCCAACACTGTTCTAATCTGTGCAATCATATATTTAAAAAAAAGTGTTTAATCTTAATTCTATTCTCTCTTTATTTATTTTCTTTCTCCCCTCCCTTCATTTTTATGACAAATGCTCTCAAACATTTAACTACGCATGGCATCTTGCAGAAACTTTGGCATATATCGGTACGGTATTTACCAATAATGATACAATTTTACTAATTTTTCGTGTCATTTCAAAGGAATTAACTGGACTTTTGAAACACATCTCGTGTAGGAATTATTTAAAAATGAAAGAATATTGCAACAAGTCGCAACCTTTTATAACGTTTGTTCTTCTCATAGATGCATATACCGCCACGGATGGCCGAGGTCGTTAAGTCACGGACTTGTGAGCGGTAGGTCTGGGTTCGAATACCGCCAGGACCGTCCTCCCTGATTGAGGTTTTTTTCCAGGTTTTCCTCAGTCGTCATAAATGGCAAATGCCGGAGAGGTACCCTAAACTTAGGCCTGGAACGATTCCTTTCTTAAAAATAAATCCTTTCCCAATATATCATTTCATCTCATGTATCATCAGTGTCCATCGCCTGTGGTGCCTCTGTAGCGAAAACGGGCGTTAAACACTGTTCATTTCATAGATACACATATGGAGACATTTTAAACTACAAATATTTTTAGATATAAGCTGGTTATTTTCTATTAAAAGAAAAATCATTAATTCTAGATTTCTTACTAAGACCATGAACATAATGCAAATAATGAGATGCATTTTTTAAGAAAAATGAAGGATATCAAACAATGTTTCATCTAAGAAGCTAAAATAAACAAAAAAAATAGTGGAAAGTACACCAGAAATGAATTTAGCTTACAAATGTAGAGAGGTTTAAAATATCAGAGAAGACATTAGGCAGAATATTGCAGAAACCCATCAAAGATAGGAGACGAGAATAAAAACAAAGAAGATGAGGAAAAGAAAATGCAGTTGCTCCTACTTTTTTTTAAAAATTATGTCTATGATTAAAAAACAACAGATTTTTTCACAAAATGAATTTGCATATAGAATTATATAATACTATAAGGTTGGGCGTGCTGTTTGGTTAACAGACTAGATATACTAATTTTTTTTTTCCTCTTTAAACGGGACAGCAAAGCAATAAGTCAACAATGGAAATGTTAAAGGTGGCCTCTAAGGTAGGCTCTTTAACGAAGGAGTAAAAACAGTTTTCATCGAGGTTTTGTACTCATTGAGAACACTACTTCTACCTCTTCATATCGAATTAAGCTTTATGAAAGAATCTGTTAAAGATTTGCCCAAGAATACAAGCAGCTTCAAGTGCCTATCCAAGTATCTATCCTGCGACCGGAAATCAATTTAAATAAGGTATATTTGTAGGCCTTGACACTAAGGAATAGACGTTAAATGAAGCATGCCAACATACAATGAGTGAAAAATAAAGAGAGACGGAACTTTCATTTTAAAGTGTAGTAATTGAGTTTCTAGAAATAAGAACGACTCTGATTATGTGAACATAGCTGGAAGTGTGATGGAGAAATTTTAGGTGCATGGGTATTCAATGAACTTAAAACTGTACTTTCTAAATAAGGGAAGCGTTTCCATCAGGACACTGAAGAAATGGAAATAAGATACCGAGGTTGATAGAATATCTAAAGTTAGAGATTTCTGCTGGATGCTACAACCAGAGTTTCCGAAACCTCATACTAGAGAAGAAGAAAGTTACAGAGCTTCATTGGCAAGTGGAAAACCAAATTGCAATGTCATGTATTAAATTTTGCTTGAAATTTCCGATAATTTAATATTTTATTTCATTAACTTCACAAATTAATTAATCAAGAACGATATAATTATAAAGCGAAAAGTGGAAATATACATTGTGAAAAAAAATGGTTAATGAAAGAAGAAAACTGAACCATTTTTTAATTTAACACTCAAAAACTTTTAATTTAAAAAAAATGAACCTAATATTTAGGCCTGTGTAATTATCTACATCATTTCCCTTCTTTCTTCCAGCACATTTTGAGAATCTGACTTTTTCGTTTCTCTTTTGGTTTTGTTTATTTTTACATTTATATCTTAAGCTTACTTTCCCAGCGAATGTAAGAAATTAAATTCATATTGTAAATATCAGTCTCTCTCATTCCTTGGGCATTAGTTTAATGCCTGATAGTGGGTTGTTTCATTCCGTGGTGATATAGGACAGACTTTTTTTTCCTTCCGTGCAGCAGATCCAAAGTTCAAATCTTATTCGGGACAAAGTACTTAGTAAAACTACTTTCTAAGCTTTGCTTATCTTGCGGAAGTGATTTGTAGACCATTTTAGCGGCAAGCAAACTTAGTGGGTATTTATGCCGTCATGATCATCCACATGAACATTTAAGGGCTCAAAATGAGAGTGGGAGGGAAGAACATTGAAAGCTTTTTATTGATATTGCCTCTTTATGTTTTATTTAGCCGTTTATCTTTACCCTCTTCTCAGGTTTCTGATAGTAACACCAATGTCTGTTTTCCACAACTTATTGTAAAGTCTATAAAAATTCTTCTGGATTTTCATCTGCTTAAAAAACGAAGGGCAATGGCATGGGCTGCTATGTACCTATTTCTCTTCTATAGACGAACATCTGATGTTATCAGAACTCTTGCATTGTGTGGACATGGTTAACATCAGGGGGACTAAGAAGCTGGCTCGTTCCACCTCCCCGTGTTGTCTGGAACTTTAATTATTCGCCTTGTTAGCTCACATCTCTGCTCTGCCGCCTTTTTTCCCCTCTCGAAGATTGAACCATTTCGGCGATGGACCCTCACTCATGCATCATAGTTTAAGCAGTTCTTGAGGTCGCCGATGGGAGCGCCAATGCAGAGAGTACAGTTAGATGATGTTAAAAGTGGGGCAGCAGTGTTTTCGCCTAGGTCAGTGGTGGAAAGGCTGAATCTTCAAGAATGCGCAGGGTCGAGAATATGCAATTGATTAATGTCGTCGGTGCATCAACTAAAAACTTTGAGGGATTTTGCTTAAATTTTGGGCTACAGTTTGTAAACATGACAAAATTTCAAGTGCTTGATAACAGTTCCTATTTAACACCATAGGCACATTCACCAATGAGTAAGAGGTTTTTTCTTTTATTATTGATTTATTTATGGACGCTCTTTAACATCTCAGGTCATCAGCGTCCCATTCAACTCAGGGCGTGAAACGGCCGACAAATTTTGCTCAGAGGCCTCTCTTTCAGGCTTGAGGTTCTTTTTCGTGCCGTAAATGTACGACACGGGACCCACGGCTTTACTTCCCTTCCGAAGGAAGCCATACTTACGATTTTTACGCCCGAAAATATCCATCGGTCCTGGCCGGGTTCGAACCCGCGATCTTGGGTTTAGGAGGCAAATATGGTAACCACTACACCACCAGGACTGACAATGTGAGTAAGAGGGAAATCAAAATATTTTAGAGCACAGATTTCCCTAACCATAAGTTATTTCACTATATTTTCATTAGCTATACTTCTAGGGCTGTAATAACTTTTATAGCTTGTATCCAAACTGAAAAGAATTATGAAAATTATAAGAAATAGTATGCATCAAGACACAACAATGCACCGACTGCATAGGTTTCCGCCAAGTTCTTTGGTAACCAGATCTTTCATTTAACTTTTTTTCCCACTAATTATGCAGTCTGCTAATTGATGTGCTAAATTTTTGCATATCTAGAAATTTTAATATTGATTTGATAGGTGAACTAGACGAACTATTAATAGTAATATCTGCGTTATATTTAAATCAAATTATGTCCACGCATTGGAATCTTAGAAACAATTACAATAAAAGAGAACAAAGCAACACCTTGTTGTTTCTAAAGTACCTTTTGATTAATTTATTGAAAAGAAATAGGGGTTGAATCGGTTATAATGAAGAATTAATTATAGATATTGTCTCTCATAAATAACGTCAGTTTTTAAGAAAGACTAATCTTCGAAGTAAAGGCCAATAGATTCTACAGTCTTAAGCCACTTGACAGCGAGTTTTGTTCTCCCCCTACTGTGTCTTACTAGACATTGATGCCAAGAATTCGGTGATACCCACTTCAATATTTTCGAAATTTCTTCCACGCAGGAAATGAGCCATGGATCGCAACAGATGATAATATGAAGGCACAAGATCAGTGCTATATGCTGGGTGTTGCAGCAGTTCGAATCTCTCCCAATTTCCAGATTTTTTCCCTTAGTTGTTCGAGCGGTATGGGGTCTGGCATTGTCCTTATGCAAAAACTCTATTTCTATTAATTAATGTGAGATTTCTATCTCAAAACTTCATGAGCTCGTTCCAGTTGAGAATAAAGATTCGCATCGACTGCATGCCCGTTGGAACAAATTTTCAGTGAATTTCGCCTTCAAAATCCCACAAGGCACATAACATTGCTTTTGGGGTGAACTGATTTTATTTAACGACAACTTTTGCAGGCTGATGAGCATCGAGAAACAGTTTCGAGATTCCATACCTTAGGTGTTACAGTAGGTGGTAAATGTTTTAGTTTTTTTTTTCTCTGCATTATTGGAATTCTGGGACCATCACTGTGGAACACGCTCACTAACGACACCTTCTCCCTTCACATATTCTTATAGTCGTGGCAGTAGCTTTATAATCTTGTTACCAGTATTGCTTTAGAAGGACTCTAATCTCCTTTTACCTCCATTTTATGAACGTGTATTAACAACTAATGAGCAATACATGCTCACAATATACACAATAATAACCAAAATTTTGGGTATTTCACAAGGTTAAATTCTAAGTGTGCATATCATGAAAATGACTCTACTTCCTATATTCTCCTATAGATGGCTCTGCATAAATAAACAAATGGCATAACTAAATAAAAATTTAAAATATTTCATGCTATCTTTTATATAAATTAAACCGCTATGAGCCATCGAAATCCTAATATAATTATTACAGGTAAGCATACGAAATATTTACTATTAACGCTAAATTTTAATTCAGCGGGTTGTTGGCGGTTGGCTATTGTGTTGGCACTACCCACTCTTGTGAATTAAAAGCATGCAATAATTTTCTTGTTGCGCACTTGCACAGGTTAAGACAATAACATATTTTGATGAATGGAATCCTCAAAATAATTCGATCAAATGAGTAGAAGTTCCATGTTCATACTTTTCATTACTGTAAAATACTAAAAACACTGAAAAGTGTTTCAAGAAATAACAATACTGATACCAAAACAAATCAAGTGAGATTCTTTATTATTATTATTATTATTATTATTATTATTATTGTTGTTGTTGTTATCATCATAATCATTATTACTATTATCATCATCATCATCATCATCATTATTATTATTATTATTATTATTATTATTATTATTATTAGTTCACGTTATGATACACTTTTCAATGGTAAAATCTACTAAGGAAATAAATGCAGAAAAATCAAGATAATATTTGCGCAGTGAAATTTACTCCTGGATAACTGCTTATTTTATATAATAATTTTGCAGAACACCCGGCACATCTCTTTACAATATACTCCTCCTATACTTGATATCAAATTACGCTTATCTTATGGTAAAATTGCCGTAAAGGGCGGAAAACCCAATATATGCCTTTCAGAGTTCTGTCATTTACGGAAACTATACTAAACTACCAAAGTCAAATTCTTAATCTATTTTTTTTATATACGAAAGTATTAACTGAAAAACATTGTTATACTTTAGTAGTATATATCCCTTTCTCAGTGACGAACCGGCTTCTGTGGCTAACATCTCTAGTGGTTTAGCACCACCAATGTGTTCCACGCAGCAGTCAGCTACAACTAGCCGGAGAAGGGGCATTACTTATTATACACAATGACGGATATGTTATGCATATTATTGTACAAAACGGCGGATATTTTACACATGTAATTATACAATTATTAATTATAAAATTTATTATACAAAGTGGCGGATGTTTTATACAAAATGTTGGGACATCTTGCACACAGCAGCCGCAACACCAGGCTTAGGTAGAATTATTTTATTTATTTTACAACATGGCGGGGATTTGCTTCCTTACCGACCTTTTAGGTCTGGTGGGAAGGGGGTTATTTTATGCAATGGTATAGGTTTCCTCCTTTATCGAACTTCACGAGTGTGCAAAGATCTGACTGGAAATAGTTTATTTTATTGATTTGCCAAAAAAAAAAAAAATTAAAATTGATGGGTAAATATATTTTCAGAGGCATTTATCACTACTACAAATGGTTAAGTAACGAGCTTTATTCTATTGATTACACATAAAATTACATAAATTATCCAAGATGTTGGAAGATGTGTAGAATACTTTGCTAGAACTAAAATTTAACGAAGTAGATTTGTTGGTAAAAATGTGTGGTGGAGTGTAAAATGTATTAACGATGAAATAAACAAATGAAAAATACATTGAAATAATAATAATAATAATAATAATAATAATAATAATAATAATAATAATAATAATAATGTTGATAAACACTGCAAGCAAAATTCTGAATTGTATAAATAGTTGTTAATTTCCGATATTTTTGGCTAGATGGTGATAGGAAATATGTTTTAATTCTGTAAAAATAAGGTGCAAATGATAGTGAAAATATAAAATAGCATTTACAAATAATATTATCTTAAACGGCCTGACGCGGAGTTGCTTGCAAATGGGTTTCCTAGTCTCTACTAAGCCCGATGAATGTGAGCATTCTATAAAGAGTTGTGGAAAACCACGTGATTGGTGGAAACAAGCACACAGATGTAAACCTTGAGGCTATACATTAGACAAGTCGAATCTTGCTCAAGATGTGTTGCGCCATGGTGTAGCAAGCCTGTTAGAACCTGCACTTATGTCACAGGATATTCTGTCGTGAAGTCATCGGAGGGCCGGCGCTCGCAAACTTGTCAGGGCGTGTGCATAATCAATCTCGTCGGAATATACAAAGATTTGGTGGGATGTGAGCTTGTCCACCTTTTAGATCTGGCAGTAAGAGGTGGTGGTAATCCGGTGGAGGGGCTAGCCATAGAAGCCGGTTTATCACCGAGAAAGAGGTATATACTACTTACTTTCTCAGCTAAACATAAAGTCGCTATTTAGAAGAAAAATAAATAATATCAATGCTTAAAAATGCCTGGCCGTCATTCAGAAAGCACCATTAAAAGAAAACGACAATAAAAAATATTCCCACCTTAATTAATGGGATATTTTGCACAATTTTCTTCCATATCAATATAAAATATGGAAACTGGAAAAGAAAAAAAAAATCGTTTTAATTATGGTTAAATATTTATTTATGAATTCCTAACTTTCACATTTACATATTATTGCTAAACACAATTTATCTGCAGTGACAAAGCGTCATGTGATGGACTCATTGGGAACTACAGCCAATTCAGAGCAAGAGGAACAAGGAGCAAGGAAGAACAAGAACATAAAAGGTGCCGGAACAAGCTGTCCCTACTGTATATATTGTGATAAGAACTATTGCATTGCATAAATAACATTGCCAAACAAAATAAAATCATTGAGACTTTATGAAACACCAAAATTAAAAACAGAAATTTCACATGTGGCAGCATAATATATCAGTATTTAAAGTTCTTCCTCTAGTTTAAATACATTTAAAGATGTTGAATTTGAATTTAAAATCTCTATAAAAGTGAACATTTAAGAATTCTTCACTAATACAATTCAATAATCACTCTTTCTGGATTATGTAAAATCAACATTTAAACTTACTTTCGAATAAATATCAGAGGGATAAGACATTTACGAAAAAGTGCAAATGTTATAAAACATTTTGCATATGCCTGATTTAAAACTTGTATGGCCGTGATGACTGTGAGATATGAAGAAGCGGAAAACCGGCATCTTGTGAAAAACAAGAGTAGAACATCTTAAACTTTAAGTGTATGAAAAAATGAATTATTGTATTTATTTAATATATTGTACTGTTGTCCATTTCTTGCAAAACTAATAAAATCTAACATTTCCTCTTTTTGTAATGGACTTTTCATGTGATTCTTAGGAATATGAAAGGAAAAAATGAGACAAACTTTCCCACTGTGTAATTAGCCAATCGAACTGTAGCGAATTTAAACTTGTGGCTAAGCATAATATTTATGAATATTCACAAAAATGCATGTATAAATCATTGGAGGTTGCAATTCATTATCCATTTGCTGAAGTAATAAATGACGTTACATCAAAAAATATGCTGAAGCACTTTCAACTCATTTGCCTTTCGCCAAATTAGCCAGCAAATGAAAAAATTATCTCTTCTAAGGAATGATGATTAAGAGGGAACAGAGATACCTTTCAAGTGAATACTATTTCTGTTGAATTGACTTTAAAGAAGCATATTTAAAACAAATATTCCAATATAGTTATCTGAAGTGAGGCCTGTAATAAATACATAGTCCAGATTTTGTGATCTTATGTGATAACTGTGACCTAACTCATACTGAGAAAGAAACAGACAAGAGAAATCATCCTACGTTCGAAGTAAGGTTTTCAACAAAATCTCGTTTATTATCTCAAGAACTTCTTAATGATCTTATTCGATCTTAACAGCATTATATGTACAACGCTTGATTTTCAGGTTCAAAGAATGAAATATACGGCACAAAATTGCAAGAATATGAATTTATACGAGTTAGTCTACTGTTTCTCTGAAGAAAAAGGCGTAGTTTTTGTAATAATGTTTAAGTTAACGAAGTTCTTGGACATAAACACTGGTCAGATTAGCAGATCGTTCATAGAAGTATCAAAAACTGGTCTGAAAGCTGTATTCTGCTTAATAAAAATGAATTCTCATCAATATTTCTAGCGCATGCCGCTGATAGGTAAATATAAAATTTTTTAGAAAAGAAATTAAAAGCATAATTGAAATATCTGTGGAGATTTGAAAGTTTTAGCTCCTTTTGCTTGGTTTGCAATTTAAATTCTACTGTTTTTTGACTGGATAGGACAGCAGGAAGTCTCACTACAATAATTGAATTTTTGTAAAAGCAATTGATACAAAATCTGCAGAAAGCCTCACTACAATAAATGAATTTTTGTAAAAGCAATTGATACAAAATCTGTTGCATTTGTGTATTTAAAATTCTAAATATCCCGAAGTTTGTGATTGCCCCCTCAAAAAAGAGGTAATTTTATAGGATTACATATAAGATCATGTAATTGTAAAGATTTTTGAGAAACTATTAAATCCAACGAAAAGGCAGCCTGTTATAATTAAAAATATCTGTTGTAGACCTCTTGGAAATCGTAAAGCAGAAAACTACAGTGATATAGTGAGCGATCTTGTGAGTTCATACAAAACAACTGAATGAAATATGTCTTTATAACTTTGCATCTTGGACTCACCCCTAGACTTCTTTTCAGAAAATCTTGGATCCGTCAGTGATCAGCATGGTGAGCAGTTTTATTAGCAGATTTATATAATGGAAAAGAGGTACCAAGACAAATAGAGTTCAAATATGCTGGTCGAAATGTTTTGAACCATCCCAAAGACCAAAATAAATCTGAAACTAATCATATACATCTTTTTAGGTAAGCTAAAATGAGAGATATCTTTATCATTTAAAGTTAAGTAAGTACTAATTTTATAAACTTTTAAATATGTGTCACAAAAGAAAAAAAACTCCGCATGATGGAAAACTTCTGAACTTTTCGAATTATCCGTTGAAAGTACTTTTAGATCAAATTAATTTTATTTTTTGGAAGAAAATTATGATTATGATTATGATTATTATTATTATTATTATTATTATTATTATTATTATTTTATCATAGTCATTTCTGTTATGCGTTTCGGCCCAGTTCGTCGATCCTCCAAAATCACATCATGCACAGCATCAACATTTTCGAGAGCGGACACAGAAGTCTTCCAACATGTTCAAGTTTGACATCTGCTCACTTAAAATCCGCAATTCCCCCTTTTTATGGTGGCATACAAAGAACAATAATCCTTTTATGTATCCGTCATATCCACATAAATTTGCTACCGGGTAAGTCAAAAGTAAAATACTTTATTACCAAACGATACTCAATTTTCTCAAAATTCAATTTCCTCTCTGTTATATTTATTTAAAGAATTCACGATCTAAAATTCGCTCCACTTATGATCATCAAATTGAAGAAACTATTCTAGCTTGCATATCACACCGTATAAGCGGAGTTGTACACAGAGGGCTCTATTTGCATCTTCTACATGCAAGGAATGTTTACCCAAAGTTTTGACGTATATTGTTGATACATTCGGTATATATTTTTTTATAGCTGTCGGAGATAACGGGCTCTCCAATTTCCACCGCCATAATTTCTGCGATTTGTTTTTCTAGCGCGTTTCTTTGTTCATTTTATTTCTGTTTATTAATTTTTCAGACCAGTTTTGCTATTTTTACATCCCTAAAGTCACTGATTTCAAAATATGCATATATTTTACAAGTTAAAATAAGTAAGTGCTGAATTGAAATGTTTGCAATTAACATACATAGTACAAGAGGATATATATGTCTTCAAGGGTATATATATATATATATATATATATATATATATATATATATATTTTAAGCTGTTGCTCCATAATTTGAAAAATAGCTTTAGCTTCATGTGTATGAAAAAAATAAAACAAATAAAAAAAATCGATTTATGCTTTAAAATATCTTAGCGTGCGATTACAGCTAGATCTTCCTTTTGTTCTTTTAAATTCTGAGCTGTCATTGAATTGTTTCATTCCAGTAGTTTGGTGAATCTATTGGAATTGTGGTAGGCTTGCTGCAAACAGGAAGTAACTGTTTGACTATTTATTGTTGAATTTAAAAGAGAAAGCACGTGGTAGCAAGATCATTTCATTTTCTTTCTCTCTGTCTCTCTCTGTTTATTTTTAATGAAGTATAATCAAACGGGTAAAAGAGCGATACAATATCTTTAAAACATTGTGGTTTAAAGGCAATAAATAGTAAAACTGTATATTAGGAATACTGGGAAAACTACATATTAGGACTACAACTGTCATTACATCATCTGCAAGTTTTTCCCTCATTTTCTCAAAAGTGTATTTTTCTAAACTGTTTACATAATGATTTCTACAATTTTCAAGATAGTTGCATAAAACTTTGCATAGACATTGTTCCTATTAAGTCCAACAATTTGAACCGCAGTCTTTATCTTATGTTGAATAGAAACTATTTAAACGTTTTATTATCGAAATAAGTGCATTTAAAAGTTATATTTACGAAAAAATATCCCCTATATTTGTACATACACTGTACACATTTTATGTATTGAAGTTCAGTTTGTAGATTTACCTTAATAATAATAATAATAATAATAATAATAATAATAATAATAATAATAATAATAATAAACAAAATTTGTTCGGAAAAGCTAAAAAAACTTGGGAATTATTTTGTAAATATTTTAAACGCAAATCTAATAATGAATATTTAAAAAAATTAATTATTTCAAAATTTCGCAACTATGGAAATATATTTTATTAATAGCTTATAATATTCAGCACGGAAAATTTCCCTTTAACAGCTGTCATAGAAAAGGAGGAAAAAATGTGAAAAATAAATGCAAAGATATACCAGTATGTACTCTATAAAGCAAAGCACTACTATTATTTTTGATTCATTAGGCTTAGAGGAACTAGTCATTTTCTCGCGCTGTTTGACCTCGTTAGATGTTGGCCAACTTAAGCGATACGCAGTTATGATCTACCTGATGTCATTCGTGTTTTGATGCCTGTTTCAAAGCACAGTTCCTAGGAAATATATCAGATATCTCTCTAATATTGAACCGTCCACCTTACCTGCTAGTTCTCTCTCTTTCTCTCAGTCTGGTAGGTTGCTTGACCCAAGCTTAGCGAGGCACTGGGTGAATGAATGCGAAAAAAAACCGTTAGAAGCGGAAGACCGCAGAGTAAATGTGGCATTCCTAAGCTCTCTACAGAAGTGTAGGTGCACTTAAACGGTTCTCCTTATGTCCGTATATCACTAACTTACACGAGAATTTATCAGTTTTTTTCCTATTAAAATTCCATAAATATCTTTACAATAAACTTCAGAGATTGAGGCTGTTCAAGAAGCACTTAAAATGCGGCACGATCGCCATAATCTATTATGCGGTCCAGGAAAAAAAAACAAAACTCAATATTTAAAGCGAAACTCGAACAAGCATTTGACCATTTCCCATTAATCTTAGAGTACGTAATCATTGAAAGCGAAATGAAACGTTACTGCTGAACTAGATTAGTTATCCAGCATGTTTGAAAAAAGAACAATATAACGAAAAAGACACCGGACAAGCACAGCTAATCTGAGAATCGTGTGGCATGGTGCGTAGAACGCTTACCCATGCTGTATAAATGTGATTGTGCTGGGGGGGAGGGGCATGTACGTAAGATAGACAAGAAACTGTAATCTAAACATAATTCATAATTTATTAAACAAAAGAAGTGCCTAACAGAAGAAAAATAAAAAAAATTAGATAGTAGGCTTCTTTAGAGAATTTCGGTCACATTCAAAGTGGAGAATTGGAAATACATATGGAAGGTTAGAAAAACGTTTGTGGGAATATATTAACATTTGCACAATACCGTGAATTGCAGTTCTAGAAGGAGGCAATTTATTAGGAAAGTTCTTAATAAACTATGCTCATACAGAGCTAACTCATGTTTAAAATAATTTTTACATACAAAAATTCGATCTTTAGAGCAAACTTTCTAGGCATCTTCGCGAACGAAGAATGTTGTTATGAAACCAGAGGGAAACAGATTCAGAAAGTGACGGAAATAATGACAAAGAAGGAGAAGAGAAATTGAAGTTCGGGCTCCGCTTAGTAGCCAACACTGCTTGAGCGGATAAGGTTAATAACTAATTTATGATTTCGCTCTCTTCAGTATCAGTTTTAAATCTTTATACTAAGCCCAAAACTGAGCAGAGGGTTAGAGATTTAACAAACCAAGGTTCATTTAATACTCCAGATAAAAAAAAATGATTAACAGGAAGAAGATAATAGATTTATACAACTATACTTGGAAACATAAGCAAAAAGAACTAGAAACTTCCACAAGAAACTGAGTGCTAAATTAGTGGAAAAGCATGTTTTATTTGTAGAGAACTAAATGTTAAAATTAACTACTGTATCTTTCGTGGTTTTGTCATCGTTTAACAGTAGCTGGCTGTTCAGCAATCAGAGCGGTAACTTCCTGCGAAGTAAATGAATATCCGCACAACTAATTCAAGTTCCGGCTATTACAACTGCACTTACTATTACAATAAACATGAACTTTATGACAAGAGATGCTGGAAATGTTGACCTGCTACATTCACACATTTCGAGCATTTTTAAAAAATTGTCATTCACCTGTATCAGTTCATTTTCCGAAATTTTATCAACTTAAACTAGAAAGCATACAAGGTCATTGTTGTCCACTAACTTTTGATATATATAATGATAAGAGCAATGTTCTGTCATAAGGTACATATTTATTTTAATTTTAATTGTAATTGTAATTGCGAGAATTTTAATCAATTGCACTGATATTACATTCGTTACGCCAGGAGTTACCGCTTTGACTGCCGACCAGTCAACTGCTGTGAAACGGGCGTGAGCGGGTCGTTGGGGAAATTTTAAGATTATTGCCGCAAAAAGTAAACAAAACCTATGTCCACAACAATATAATTTAAGTGTCAAGATCTTGGAATGTAGAAATAACCAGTCAGTCCTTGAATAAAGTTAAACAGTTAAGGGTTTAAGTGATTAGCAT